>SSNP01000031.1:1385600-1751406 GCA_006937955.1 Pachypanchax playfairii
GGGGGGGGGGGGGGGGGGGGGGGGGGGGGGGGGTGAGCGCTTGTCGCTGCAGTCATGTCACGTCCCCCGTGAGCTCATTAAGCATGTGTGGAGCGCCTGGCTGATTGGCTCAAAATACTGGAGATGGACAGACAGGTCTGTGCAGAGGAAGGTGGGTGTGTGAGACAAACAAAGAGGCTGGAGGCTGTAAAAAAACCAACTCGCCTGCCATTAAAAGTGAGCCACATGCATCTACACACGTATAAACCAATGTGTCCTGACATGTGGTGTTTGTCAGCCAGGCGTCTTCATCTACATAAATATATACACACAAACATAAACACATATGTCACAGGATTTGCTGATTGAGCTGGAACTTCATTACCACAGCCAAGTCTTCTGCACACTAATCAATTTCCACCATCCAGACGCACTAGCAGCGTTAGCTAGAGGAAGGAAAGAAGCAGTCTGATTAGGATGGACGATATCCCGGCCCATTTGCATGCAGTTTGCATTTCCAGCGTCTATCAGCGCAGTGATATGTGTGCTGTTTAGTATCTGAGTACCTGGCTGCTCCCCTTTAACAGCAGATCAAGCTACGGCCTGTAAAGAATGGCATTTTTACTGTCTCGTCTGGCTCCAACACCAAACAGCTCAAATAGGCCAACAAAAGTCGAGCCACTTCCTGTGTCTGTCAGCCTCTCGTATCTCATTTGCAGCCAACATTTTCTTCTTTTCTCCAGCGCTCACATGGTCTGTGTATGTGTGCAGTTTTCTTCGGTGGATTTAAAAGATCAAGACGTTTATTTTCTTTCCTAGCGCCGCTGTTATTTCTTGATTGGACATCTGAAAATTTTCTGTTAAAAGGTGCATTTAGACCGTCGACATGTGATTCATCTCTTGTTAACAACAGATGGATAATGTCCGCTGTCTCCTTAATCTTTTTTAAGCATTATGGATTTTTATTTTTGACTTGCATGAGTCTTTTTTTATAGGAGGAAGTTTAATGAACATTAAGCATCTCACTGGGCTGCGTTGTTTAGCAACAAATTATAACTGTCATTCATGAGGGACTTTCCAAAACATCTGCCAGGGTCTTTAATGTGATTTTGTTGCAACACTTAACTTTTGTGTTGCTGGAGTTTGAACAAGTTTATCCGGCAAATTTAATTCTAAAAATGATCGAGCTGCTGCAAGAAGTTTGGAATCATTTTCAGTTTAAATTCAGCGAGTGTGAGATGTGTGAGATAAACCTGGAAAAAAACAAAAACCAACATTCTGAATGTGACAAAAACATTCAATTAAGAAATAATTAAGACACTTTGGGACTAAATTTGCATGAAAGTCACACAAATGTTGCAAATTATCATAAAAAATTGTGTGTAATTCCATCAGGACACGCTTGTATCTTCTCTGGACAGACTCAGACGTAACATATCGACATTTCATGTTAAAAATAAAACAATAAGAGGAGTAAAATTCTACAAACATAAAAATGGTAAATAGAGGATGTAAGATTTGGCATTTCTACACTGAAAGGAAACATTTCTCTGCACATCTGAAGCTTTTTCAGCAGCGAAGTCCAGCTGCTGGGCCACAACAACGCCGCTTCCATTCCTTTACTCCCAGAACCCCCCCGCCCGCCCGCCCCATCACCGATGAGCTCCTCCGCCACCGGACAAAAGCTGCTGCAAGTCAAGCATGAAAGGAGGAGGAGGGAGTCAAAAAGAAATTAGGGTTGTGTTGGAGAGAAAATAGCAGGGAGTGGAGGCGGGATAACTGCCAGCTGTTGTGTTCAGCTCTGCACACTTGGAGTTGGCTGGAGTAAAGAGTGTCAAAAAAACAAAACAATCAGGAGTCTGTGTTTAGCTCCAGGTGATCTCCGCGTTGATGCATCATTCATAAATCACTTTACATGTTTTTATTTCGGAATGTTTGTACAAATTTGCTACGAGGGATTTCAGCGTCATTAATATTCAGCTGATGTTCTGAAGAGAAAAGTTCTTCTCGGGGTTGGACGCTGCTGACTGACGCCCCACCTTGAGAGCAGATATATCGTTCCTCGAAAGGCGTCTGGAATAATCGGCTAAAAGTTAGTTGCATTAGGCTGGAAAGTCCTGCGTCCACTTGACAGAATGTTTTATTAAGTCAACCCAGAGTTCTTGGCATCATAAAAATGTTATTTACCACACTGCTTTGAGAAGGAGGAGGTGTACCTAAAACTCATCTACTCTGTTGTTCGGGCCTGCCCTCTTCCTCACTCTCTGGACTTTTTGATTTATATTGTTTGGCTTCCCTGCATGAAAATGACTCCCAGTGTGTAAAACCATCCGTCAACTTCAGCTCTTCAGAATGTCCTTTAAAACGCTGCTTCAACAAGTTTGGCAACATTCTTAAACCTTTTCAAATCAAAAGCTGTAACTCTACTTTCTGCGATTAGATGTCATTGTTTCTTTCTTTTTTTTTTTTTTGTCTCACTCTGATAGTATTTCTGATTACGTCGTTAGAAAACGCAACAAGCCAAATCAGCCCCCTGAAGGGAAACGTGTCGGCTGGGGGAGAGACGTTCTCTTGTTCTGTAATCAAAAGAAGTGATGCTCTGACGGTGACTTCCATCACCAGAGGCTAATGGCTAATCAAACAAGAGGGCTGCCAACCTTTAGATACTTTCTCAGGGTCTCCCTCCATCTTATATTTACTCCTCCATGTTCATTCAGCTGATCAAAAATCCAATCAACTTACTTCTTCATTACCATCTCTAGCAATAGAATGTTTCTATAGTCGCATCAGGTCATTACAGGATTTTATATTTTTAATATTTCATCAGCTTTTAACATTTTTTTCTCTTATTCTCATTATTTGTACTGTTGTTATTAAAGCAACAATCTGGAGTTTTATTCCCTAGAGGGCGCCACTGAGGCAAAAAAAAAATGTGTTGCACCTTTAAGTCCCGCCCCTCGGTGTCCGCGATACGCTAGCAATGTTAGCAAGCGTTGGCTGTCATACGTGCAGGTGCGCCACCTTTCCTACGATGGGACATTTCATGGGTAAGTTATATAACTCTGGATAATACAAATACATTGATACAGTTCATTAAACCACAAAATGTACTTAATCTACAAACTTTGTGGATTTTATAAAAATGCTGAATATGTAATATGTAAACATTCACTTTGTTAAAGCCGTAATAAAAAACCTTTCTCCGACAGCCGTTGCTGGAACCGGTGTTCTGTAGAAATATGCTACCTGTTAAGCTATACTACAGATTCCTTCTGCACATGTGCCGTTCTACAGTCTTGACTTCAATAAACAGATTTATAGTTTTTTTTTTCTATATTTTTCCATAAATACATTTTACCTATTAAATAAATTCTTCCAGGACAGGAACACTAAATAGGATGTTATTTTTACTTTCTTTGCGTTGTCAGAGGGACAGACAAATGTTTGGACACACCCAGAGGAGAAGGACCCAACAATGGCTGATAAGGACCCAGAGGGCTTTTATATAGAAAATATCAGGGAAGGATCATAAAAATATGCTTAAATAATTAACAGGAAACACTCACTATAAACAAGAATACTGTATAAAATATGGAGGCATTTTTAATCGGGGCAGCATAAATCATCAGAACACCACTTCCTGCTGCGACCTGAATTACTGAAGCTATTTAGTCCATTGTAAAGCCATCAGAGGTGCTCGGAGTGTCTAATATGAAGCTGAACATGTTTTTCTGTGAGTATCCACTTAGAAAAGTTTCAAAACTGTATCTTAAAGATGTTAAACTTATTTATACTGCTTTAATTTTCTCTTTGTTTGTTGTTGATCTTTTTTGTTTTGAGCAGATTGTTCTACAAATAGTGTCACATTAAAATCCTTTTTATAAAACCACAGAGACACCCAACTCTTATTTCGATGCGATCACCCCACGCAGCTAAAGAGGTGCAACCTTTCCACGCTGCTTTTGTCTCCAGCCTTTTGTAACGTGCTGCAGTTCAAAAGGTCAAAGTTCGAAGGCTTCGTAACCCCTGGATCTTTTGAAACGTCACATCCCATCAGTTCTGTGGAGCACGTTGGAGGAGGATTTGTATGATAAATCAAAAGGTTTTTTTCTGTGCCCAGTTTGAGGCCTTCGCAGAGTCAAGTCAGCCTCACAAATTTAATTCAACCGTTTTAGATTCATCGGTCGCCTGATTAAATTAGTCGTTGCCTTTAACTCTTTTAAATTCAATCGAATCAGCTGAATAACTTCATCTGACGTGTGATCATGGGATTTCATATAAAGCTGCATTAAATCTGTGTTTTTGGTTATTTCTCTGCAAATGTAAAACGGTGTAATTAAGTGTTTTGTTTTTGTTTTTTAATTCAATGTGACAGACAAACAAACAAACATGAAGACAAGAGGAAGCTTGTCATTGGCTGGCGGTGCCACATGTTACCTGTACTGCTTCTACATGATTCATCAAAATCTGACCTGAATGTTTTGGATAATCTCAGAATAACTTGTTAGATTAATAGGTTAGGAATTAAGGAACGTTCTGCTGCAGCAGCCTGAATTCAGAGTAAATTGTGTGTAATTCCTCCCACCCTGCAGTTTCTTCTGTGGTCGTATATTTTAATGGTCTGGGCAGGTGAAACTGGAGAGTGTTTTGAATACTTGCGTTACAATTAATGAGAGGAAACAGATTCATTTTAACAGTTTACCAGTCTGAGCATCATTCAAAACAACATTTAAACATGTGAGATGGATTTTATTTTTTTTTATCTTCACGTCTCAAACACACACACTCGCTGGCACACTTACCGCAGACATGTGGGGCACAGTACTTTGGCTTACAAGTTTCAGGACGCTCCCCGCTGGTTGCAGACTGAAGTGCTGACCGCCTGTTGGCCGTCCTCTGACCGCCATCTGCATCCCATTAGAACCACAGGAAGGTCGTGAAGCAACATGCAGGAAAAGGAATAAAAGAAGCTCCTTCAGTTGTTCTGCAGGATTTTATTAAAGAGGGCACTAATGAAAGCAAATATGTCTCACTGGACTACAAATTTTAGGAGATACTACTTTACTTAGCATAAAAGTTGGAACATAAATTAGTTTAAATTCACTAAGCTGTAGTTTTATAAACACTGTAGCTACTGTAACAAAAATACAGACAGAAAAAAACACCTATATTTTATCAAATACTCACAAGTGACTCAGTCAGGGAATGTGAGTGTGAGTTTTTTTCTTCTTTACTAAAATTTGTACATCAGCCGGGGCTGAAGTTCTAATATAAACATGTTTGTGTTTTTAGGATCAGCAGCAACACAAAAAGGTCAAAGAAAAAACAGATTAATGCTCATCAGTCAAAAGAGACTGATATCATCAAGATCCTGGGCACATCATGTGACCAACAGGGCATGATTTGATTGGCTGGATGATGGTTCGATCTAATCTGACTGTTCATCTTGTGTCCCTCTCGTTTGCAACTAAATAAATAAATATGAAAATGAATTTTAGCCTCTGAAATCGAAAACAAATCCAATGGTTTAATTATTTATTTCAAAAGTCCAATTTGGACTCTAAATGTTTTAAAGGTCCAAAATAAAAACTAGAATTTCTAAACACTTAATAGGTCACAGAAACTTAGAGGAACTGAATTTAAAGTGAAAAATTCATACATGGAATTTCACTGCATTGAATATTCTGGGTTTTTTTATTCTAAATGTTGCTTCTATGCACATGGCTTGAACTTCAGGTCACTGAAGCGGCACATGAACCCGTAAAAAAGAGCACAAAGAGCAAATCTGTTATTTTGTAGAATAAAAATGGACTTTAAGCAATGGACATTTCTTTCTGTTAATATAAATAATGCTGCTGCAAAAACGTGTAAATCTCAAGTATAAACTTTGTTTTCACCAAAGAATTTCAAAAATCTAAGATTTTAAATAGTTTCCTCCTTCTGAAACCTCCTCTTGGATATTAACAACCAAAATAAACAACACACAACATCTTTCTTCAATAAAAATTAACACAGGATGCGAGTTTTTCAAGTGTTTTGTGATATTGAAAGCCTCTTTCTCCTTTGCATAGAAACTACAGAGGGGATTAAGGGTCACAGGTTTTGAGGCCACACTGCATGACCTCAATCAGCACTGAAGGGGACGTCCACAAATAGCTAAAGCTATCCAGATGATGACCTCTGACCTCGGCTCTGCACCCAGTAACCTCTGACTGACGTGGACACAGCCATTGACTTTAGGAGATCACTTCTTTTGCCTTTTTTTATCCTTTCTTTGAATTCTCTGAAAATTTCCAAAAATAATAATTACCCCACAATAGAGCTGAAATACAACGACATCACAAAGTAATTTTATGGGAAAAGAAAGAAAGAAAAAGGCAAAACAAACTGAATAAAAGACGAGATGGGCAGCGTGTTCACCTCCCCAAAAATGGAGATCAGCCGATTGATTTCAGTAAAGCAGCTCACATCTTCACCAAAACTGCTTTTATCATTCCCTCTGAAAGACACATGAGGAAATCTAATGTTTATGTAATTTAAATATAATGCCACTAATCCGACTGTGCGAGGCAGCTTGAAATCTCCTCGAGCAGGCGCGCAGAAGGCCCTAAATATGCAATACCGTTAAATCAAATTAGACTGGCGCGGTCCGACCAGAATGGAAACTGACATGCACCTCATACTGGAAGATAACAAGCGCGCTGAGAGGAAAGCAGATTAATTTGCACCTAAATTGTACAGTAGATTGTTCCAGCAAGCATTTACATTTCCTAAGTGAATTATTCTTTTTCTGGTGGTTTGGCGCAGAGCAGCACAGTATATATATTACACCATGTTTTGTTAAAAGAAACTCTTTTTTTGACATTTGGTTTGGCAAAAAAAGGCCTTTAACCACAATACCAACCCTGAAGGGAGACAATAAAGAGTATTCTCAGCAGCTGGGGCATGCTGCCTTTGATTGAAACCGTTAGCATCGGGGGGTTGTGTCTTTTTGAAATTGTGTCCCAGGCAATTGGGACAGCTAAAGATTTCAAACTCAGAAGAGCTTCATGAAATCAGTACAATCGTTTTGCAAAAAAACAGGTTTCACATACATTAAATTCAGGTCTGTTTCATCAGATTTCTCTCTCCTGCTGTTAGCTAACGGGTCTCACTTCCACAAACTCATGCAGCCTTCTGAAAACCTTCAGAGTTAAGTGCGTCTTGAAGATTAAGTATTTTAATGATGTAATTTGCAACGTACTTTAAAATAGTGACTATTTAATACAAATAATTATATTTCTTGAATTGGGTTCCTAAAGCTTTGTATCTGTGTTTCGTTGGGGAAAAGAGGTGAATAGATTAATTGAAACTAATTGCAAAAAGCGTTTGCAACTCAAAAACTTTTGATCTTCATCTTTTAACTCTATAAAGGCTGATACATTAAAAGAAACTCCAAAAAATCTGCCTATTAAGAAATGTTAATCATTTATGTTAAAGCAGTACTAAATAACTATATTTAGTTAGTTTAGTTTAGTTAAATATAGTTAAAACTTTTCCATTTTCCCCACCTAGTGGTAAAAAGAAGAATTACAACTGTCGTAAACAACCATGTCAGACGGCCGTTGCTCGAACCAGCGGTACAGGTAACGATGTTGTCAGACAATGTGGCGTGTTTTGCTTCTTATTTTTAATGCGCGATGATTATCAGTGATAAAACAAAATAAAAAATGGTCTTTGCTTCCTGCTTTTTTAGTTTGTCCTCCAGTCAGTGAGCAAAAAAAAGCTAACTGCTAGCTAAGCCTTTATAGGCGTGAATAGCGACCGCTGCTGCAGCAAATAGCTGTTGCAGTAAAAGCAGCAAAGAAATCGCCCATCTGCGGCTGCAACCCGGAGCATTGTGTTTATTCAGTGTAGTGTAGAACCATCGGAGGGTCAAGAATGAATTCTAATATGAAGCTGAACAGGTTTTTCGGTGAGTATCCACTTAGACAAGTTTAAAAACAGTAGGAGGGCAGGTGACATTTGGAGCTTCTGACAGAGCAAGTTTTCGAGGAATCCTGTTAGAGAGGTAGATCTCTTAGAAACTGAGAAATAGATGTATGAAATATGATGAATTTGGAGTCTTGGAGTTAAATCTCTGTTCGCCACAATGGCAGAATTATCACAGACCTTTACACTATAAATCACACATGTTTTTTCTACCTATCACCGCTAGATGATGCTTATGTAATATTTAGGGTATGTAAGCTGTTTCAACCCACATGATGCAGGAGAAGAGAGAGAGGTAGACGATCTCTGTCCCCATTTACTGTTTTTGTTGTATGACACACAAAAACATTAAAATCCCCGTCATCTGGTCATGTAGAGACAGATGGAAATACTTACATCCAAGAAGTTTTGTTCAGAATTGTATTTTTGTTGTGGAATGCAATTTATGGAAATACAACTGCAAAAAAAATAAAAGTCATATAACATGAATTTACAGTCTAATTTCAAAGCTACAGTCTAATTGAAATGTGCTGCCAAGTATCTTTGAACACAAGGAATTTGTTTTATATGAAGTTGTGCAGAGAATAAAAAACTATAACTAAACCATTTGTGCAACGGCGCGGAGTCTGTAAAAACACAATTTTCTTTAAAAATATACAAAATACTGTGCTTGAAGGGTCAGGAGTCGGAACATGTGCACATGTGGAAAATTGAAAGTGAATGAAACTCACTTTCTAACACAGAGATCAAAGCTTAACCATCAAATGATCCAGAATGTTCCATTTGAAGGTTGAACAGTTTTGTATCCAAGATATTTATAATCAAAAGATGGTAATAAATACAACATAAAGGACACTGGATTATAGCTTTATGTAAAACTATTATCGAAACCTCTTTAAATCAAACGCAGTGCGTGTTGTAACCCAAGTCTCTCTGCTCTGACTTGTCTTCAGGTCTTCCGGATGTTCTTGGATATGCACATTTAGAGGTGTCAACCCCCCCCCCAAACTTCTCTCACTTCTAAAGGGCATTTTGCTGATATTTTCATTAAATGCGGGGGTGAAGTGTGGGGACTGCGGAAGTAGGACGTTTCCGGTGATGTGGTTAGCACTTATTTTCTAAGCATAGCGTTAAACCACAGGAATGTTCGGCTGCATTTGACAGCTACCGTCTGTCGCACAGCTTTCTGCTGCATGCTTGTGTCCAAATGCAACAACCTATGTGCATAGACTTAATACATTAAAGGTAAAATCAGTCAGTTAAAGTAAGTGCAAGAGGTGTTCGTGACTTTTAAAACTCTACAACTGCTTTCTGCTGAAGCTTAATAAAGAACAACTTCATATTCAACTATTTCAGCTCGTTTTTGATTGAAAACAGCATGTAATTCTCTACAAATACAAACATGTTTGAACAAATTACAGCTTATGTCGCGCGCAGCAATTAAAACACTATCCTACGCTTCCACACACACCCATCTGCAGCCCAAGAAATGTGATTCACCCCTGAATTTTTGCTTTAATGCATCATTAATACCAAAATAAACGCACGTAATTACATGCAAACATGGTTTTATGGCTCCCACCTGTGTCAATAGACTGTCGGTTTGTTTAGCTTTAGCTGCAGGCTGAAGGGTCCGCCGTTTCAGTGTCTGCAGCAGAGCCGTGAACCTCGAGGGTGTCGAGCAGAATAAAGATTACATGTGTCATTTTATTAAGAAGCGGCAGCTTTGGCTTCTTACACAACATCATGGGTTGACATACATTTTACATGAGTTCCACTGACATGAGTTCCAATTCATTTAAGCCAAAAGCAGAATTAATTAGGTAAATGTCTTAGAGGTTAATCAGTTTCTCCACCTCTTTTTTTTTTTTTTGTCGACTTAAACACTTTGTTTTAACACACTTTAAATGTGCCGCCTTATCGTTTATAAAGTTCTTGTGCTTTTATTTAATTTTCTTTCACTCTTTAAAGCCTTTATTTGCATGAAAAAGTCTCTTCAGGTGAAGTTGTTTCATTTTGTAAACCTCTGTGTGAGTGCAGGGAGCAAACACACACTTATTAGAGGAGTGTCTTTAAAGCTCAAGGTTAAATTGATTAATTAACACTGATATAGATTAATTAGCTGCGGTGACACTTTGATCTGAAGAATCACTTCCAGATGTGGAGTAGGTTTCAGAGCGTGACACATTTATGCGCTCTGTGTGTAAAATAACATCACATACAAAAGTCACAGTCTGTAATGAGCCATGTGACCTTGTCCTCACTCTGACCTTCATGTAGGAAACATTAAAGGGGCAGAATCAGATGTCAAAAATGTCATTTTGTTTAAGATTGTTTTCTCAATTCAGATTAATATAGACTCATTTATTCTTGTTTGTGAGGGCCGTTATAAACATTATAAAACAGAAGCATCATATCTGAGATAAAAGAAACAACTTTTAAAATCAGTGTTATGTCTTTTTATTATAGTGACATGAGCAGTAAAGGGGGAGAAAATGTCTGAAAATCTTGATTTGTTATCACAACTGCTTTGCAACACGTGGCGCGGCGCCTCCTGACACAATCAAAACAAGTTAGGAATCGCAGTCATAACAGATGGGCATTACTGAAAAGCTCAAGCAAATGTGGGACTTTTCAGGAAGCATTTAGTTTTTATTTTGAAAGACGCTCAAAAAAAAAAAAAAAAAAAAACTACTACAACGTTGAATTTCGCTTCTGGGATAAATAAAGTATTTTTCATTTCATTTCATTTCATTTCACAGTATGGATGCAAAAAGTAGTGTGACCAGATTCTGTTCAGGATGACACCAGGAGGCGCTGTTTCCTCTTAAAAAATAAATGTTTCTGTAACACAAACGCTAAGATTCCTCGTTTGTTGTAAATATTTTTTGGTCAAAATAAATTACAAACTATTCATTTCCAGTTTTTCCTCCAACAACAAAAATGGAAAAAAGTGAATAATCCACCTCAATATTGCTAGTTAGCGACCACCAACGTGCGTGTCGATTTATACCACCACTCTCAGAAATAGAGGTACGAGGCAAGAACCTTTTTGTACCTATAGGTACATTTTTTTAAAATGTTCCCTCAAAAGTACAATATTGGTCTTTAAAAGGTCAGAAATGTCCCTCTGAGGGTTCAAATTGATATAAAGTACAAATTTGTACCATTTCATCTGCACCTGCAACCCTGACCAAGGCTGGTTAATCTCCATTTTATTAAGTTTCATCCATCATTTTCAATATTGTAATATTATGTTTCATAATGTTGGTTTTAGACTTCAAAACATGGTGTAATTTTACTGTTTTAGTGGAACAACTTCATAAGGTACAAAAATTGGACCCTTCTTGTCACTGGGGGTGTACCCTGAAGTCCAGGTCCATTTTTGTACCTTATGAAGTTGTTCCACTAAAACAGTAAAATTACGCCACATTTTGAAGTCTAAAACCAACATTCTGAAACATAATATTGAAAATGATGGAAGAAACTTAATAAAATAGAGATTAACCAGCCTTGACCAGGGTTGCAGGTGCAGATGAAATGGTACAAATTTGTACTTTATATCAATTTGAACCCTCAGAAGGACATTTCTGACCTTTTAAAGAACAATATTGTACTTTTGAGGGAACATTTAAAAAAAATGTATGTATAGGTACAAAAATGTTCTTGTCTCGTACCTCTATTTCTGAGAGTGCTGGCTAAGTTTCCCCAAATGAGCAGGTGTGGTACGACACCTGTAAATCACATAAAAACCAACAAAATACTACCTGCTGTGTAAAAACGATTTGCTTATTTGGAAAAATTCTTTTACTTGTTTTTACTGATGCTGTTTAAGGTTTTATCAAAATGTGAAACAATCTGTTTCAATATTGTTTCACCAAAAAGGTCCGAAAGACGTTAAAAAACTTTAAAGCTTTAAAGTGTAAACCAAGATAAAAATTCTTATTTTTTCCTCTGTGTTTCTTTATTCGTTTGGGGCAAGAACAGTTATAATATCATGTAAAGAATTAATAAAGTTATTTTAGATAACACTGATCTATGATAACAATGTTTTTATGCAAACATTTTTTTGGTTTATCTGATTAACGTGTGAACATGGAGATAAAACAAGCTAAAGCCGGTTCCTCACCTGGCTGCAAAACGCTGGCGACAAACTGGGCCTCACGTTTGTGAGAGAGTTTCTGAAACGTCTGGAAACGTTCCTGAGAGTTCTCAGTTCCTTTGCATGAATCACAAGCCTCATTGCACACATCTGGAACACTTTTTTAATTGATTCTTATTTTAGTTTCTTTGTACAGGAAACAGAAGAAATGTGAGACAACTTTGGGAGGGCTAATAACATTAGGGTGCGTTGCTAAAAACCAGAAGCTAAATGTGTGATTAAACTGCTACAAGAAAACATTGGGATTTGTTTGCAGTTATGTTAAACGCCCTACGTGACCGGGTCACATGTAAAACCTAATAAATTCATTAATAAATCATGAATAAATCATCATCATTCCGCCCACAACTTCATGTATTCTTCTTAACTTCTGTCTGATGTTCCTGATGCTACAGCAGAGAGGGATTTCCTCTCACTGGCATCATTAAAAATCAATATGGCTCCTTATTTAGAGTTTGTATGAATCGGGACGAGGGGGAACCCTGACGAGCACCCCATGCTAAGCCCTCCAAGTCACATGTGGTTTGTCAAGCTTTGTCAGAGGACAAAAAGCGAGAGCGAGGCTGCGAGGGAGGAAGAGATTGGTGTGTGTGTATAACCCTCCCTTCCCTCCCCCGCCTGCTGTGCCTGTGTGTGTAAGAGTGTGCATGTGTGTGTAGCTACAACATAAGGGTGAGAGCACTGAGGTTGAGTGGGGTAGCATAGCTGCCGGGGTCTCCATGGCAATGATGCTAGTTAGCTACCTAGCACTCAGGGGCCCTGGAGGAAAGTGACAATACAAGGAACTTAGCAGCAGCCACAGCTCAGCAGCCGCACTGCATTAATGAGATTTTTCACACTTATTATACACACACACACACCCACACACACACACACACACACACACACACTGATAGTGCCAGAGCAGCAGCAGTAGTGGATTGACGTGTGCACATGGAGCTCCTGAGCAGCTCTCGAGTGTGTTTGAGTATAAAATCAGCAACAGCTTCGGATTGTTTATGATGTGAAACGTAATTTTTACAAACACAAATAGATCTTTTTTTTTTTATGTAATCTTTCTCAGCTTGTAATAACCAGACATAAACACACACATAAAGCACAACATGGAGGTAAACAAACAAAGACTAAATTATAGAGCATGACTCAAAGCTATTATTATGCTCCTTCATGTTATTGCACTGATTCATTTCCAGTCCGACTGGACTGGAGGAACATGTTCTACTTGTTCTTTATACTTCTCTTGAAATGTGCAAAGTTTTAGCAGCTGGAACCTCAAGAACTTGGCAAAAACTGTTGTAATTTGATATTAAAAACTAAAAATGTCATCCCTTTTGACAAAAATGATACATTTCAATATGAAATAGTTTTTATTTATCGTTTTTATTTGTTTTTTTTTTGTTCATTTTATTATCAGAACAACTCTTCAAACATCAGTTCCTCCAGACTATTCAGCTTTCAGAAGTCACAAAGGGCAAAGGTCAGAGTGCAAAGGCTGTGCCCTTATCACCGTGGTAACAGGTTTTCAGGGGGAAGATTCCCATCAGTGCGAGGTTAAAATGAATTAGTGAGATTTTATGTGTAGAGTTACATGTCTGACAGTCTACCTGCCTAATGAATGTGTGACTTCCCTGTTTCATTCGTCTCACACGTCTTTGTTATAATTAGATTTATCACATAATGGTATTGTTTTTGTTGATATTGATGTTCGTTTTAGGCAGAATGATTTATTTCTGCCTTTAATTTTCATGTGTAAATAATAATTAAAATGTACTTTGAAAATAACTTGATTAACTTAAAAAAAAACAGCATTTTAAAACTCCCATTAACTTTAAAAGTGTTCCAGAAGTACAGACATTTTTCTGTGTTGACTTCTCCTTCTTTCATCCTGGATCTGACACTGAACTCCTCATCTGAGTTATTTGAGTGGCCAGTAGATCAAAAGAAAAGTTCCAAATATGTTTACGTGCCATCTGACCAGAATTTGGAAGCTGAAACAGGACATTACGCCCTCTACTGGCTGGTTTCAGCACAACTTTTACATCCTTCTCTCGCCATAAACGAATGGATCATTTTCTCGATATGTTTATTGTTTAATTAAAGGTTGGATATGAAACACGAACACCACAGTGACATCTAGTGTGCGACCTGTCCAGGTAGTCCCCCGCCTCTCGTCCAAAGACTGCTGGAGATTGGCACCAGCTCCCTGCGACCCTGAAAAGGAAGAAGCAGGTCTAGAAAATGGATGGATGAACACGAACACCATGGGCGTTTTGATGCCGTGAACATTTTTTATTTGGGTCCATCTACTGTAGCTTCACCTAAACTCGGAGTTTTGATCTTCTCGCTCCTCTTCTGAGAAAGATAACAAAATTTCCGGGGCTCTGAAGCAGCTGCTTGACTTGTCGACCATTTTTCCACAGTACCAGCCTCCGACTTTTTACTGCATAAGGTGACCTGTAAACATAATGCCAACGTCAAAATCAATATTTTATTATTTTTTTACTTCAAACATAATTATTAAAGGAAATACTTTCCTTCTGCACCCCTTTATTATTTTTAAAAATATTGCTTTTTATAAAATTGTTCCATATTAAACCTTTAATTCTTCTTTAAAAACAGTAACTGAGTGCAGGTGAGTAGGCAGCACATTTATAGAACATTCAGATTCTGGCATGTCTGCACCTATAAATGAGATACTGCTGCTTCACTTCTGAAAACACTCGTGTTTCGGATCTGTTCATAGATTCTTACCATGTGGTGAGATAATTAATAGCGTTGTGAAACCTCATTGTTGTTATAGAGAATATCATTTTAATAATGATCAATAACCACTATGATGAACCTTTCTCTGTCAATAAATCTTACTCTGTTCACTTTATGAGGACATCTGTTGAAAACTATTACATCCAAAAACATTATTTTTAAGAGCGAGACAGAAATTGTAATTGACAATCTGTCCAAAGCTCCTTCACAACATTGTTTTTTCCTGCTTTTTTACAAAAAATAAGACATATTCAACATAAATTCTTTATAATCTGGTCAAATGTGTGTTTTGGTAGCAATTTAAACACATTTAATCTATTAAAAGAACTTTATTTTATGAGTAATCTTTCTCTTTTCTAACAGGAAGGTATGCTGAGTTCAGCATGTTGCCGTACTCTTGTGTTTTGTGTGTGTGTGTTAGTAAGGAGTACATGTTTACAGCCCGTGTAAGTGTTTCTGTGCTTGCGTGTGCATGTGTGCATGTCTCACCTCCTCCTCACCCTGTTCCGCTGAGAGATGAACAGATGGACATGGCTGGAGGAAGGGAGGAGGGAGTCTAGCGAGGCACTGAGAAACAAAAGGAGACAAGGACAGAGTTGTCTGTCTCTGCACAGTAACACAAGGCACCACGCTGAGCCAGAGACATGTCGGTCTAACAGGTGATACAGAGGTGTCTTTGATGAAGCATTTGGGTGCCAATAGGACAACAGCAACCTGACAAAGGTAACAGCATTTGAAAAAAGACACCAGAGTGTTGCGGAGGCAGTAAATGATGCCTATGAGGCAGCAGAGATTCATAAATAAATATAATTAATATTGGGTTGTTTTTAATAATAACATTTACAGTCTATAAAAAATTACATCCTCTTTCAGTTGTATTATTATACACATGAGGACATAATAAATACACCCTGATCAAATCTTCAAATTAGACATTTTAAATCATGTTATTATTCAACAAAACAAAACAGAATGTGTGGAAACAGTAAATCCACACTGATTTTTTGGCAGTCTTCAATAAGCTGTTGTTGCTGAGCTGGATCTCAGACTGTACTGACAGACACTGTTAGATTGTTAATAGTTGAACATTATTAGAAAAACACTAAACAAGTGTGGCGTCTCTGGGGAGTTGCTGTAAGCTTCTGCTCCTCGAGACGATACGAAAGCACAGTTTAGGTTTGCTAAAGCTGCATTTAGAACAAACCATCCGGAACAACGCTCTAAGAGCAGATAAGATCAAAGTACTCTAACGTATCCAGCTTCTATTACCCTGTAAGCACGGTGGTGGAGGGTTGATGGTTCGGGCTCAGACACTTCAGAGTACAATCCCATTTTATTTCAGACAAAGATAATCTGATTATCTGATATCATTTCAATTTTTAAGGGATAAAAGCTAAAATATAAACCTGAATCTAACCTGCAGTGAAGCATTTGAAATATCTGGAAGTGAGTGTTTAACATAGTTTTTCTGCTGGCGCTATGGGAGAACTAGGTTTTATATTGTAGGTGGTATGAGGGAAGTGGTCATGTGTCCCTACTGGTTTCTACAACATATCAAACAATGACTAACAATATGCATAATGTAGATATGGACAATATTTGGATTATCAGTGAAACCAAATAGAAACATGATTGTTGCAAACCCAAACAGAAAGCCACATATCATATGTAACATGTAACAAGAAATCAGCTGTTTTCTGATCCCTAGATTTAAACATGTATATGAGACATTTGCATTAAAAGGGTAAGAGGGAAAATCGTTTACTTACGTCTTCATGATGTGCTTCACTTCTTGATGCTAACCGTGGATGCTTGACCAATTTTCTCATTAGTTTTACCATGTGGTTGTAAAATCAGGCCAAAGGCTACAATTATTTCTCTTTTAGCTGATGGGATTTTTTTTCTTTTTACTCCTCATGTACTAATTGATTACCACATGACTGTCAGTATTTTCGTATTCTTGAATCCAGATGTAAAAAGACAAACACCATCCAAAATGTTTTACTCTTTTCAGTCCATGGAACATTTTCCAAACCATCTTAAAGAGGCCCTTCCATTAAAAACAGTTTTTCTGAGGTTTCTGTTGAATATTTTAGCTCCACAGGTGTTCTTACCTTCATAGTGGGTGTGAAAACAGGTCAACAACTTCTCTTTCAGTTTTTATCTCTCAAACTACGCAGGTGGCGATAAAACCCGAGTTCGAACGGCCTGTACTTGTTAGTATTCGGCAGCTCCCGCAGTTGAAATCACGCCTAGCATGCTGCTGGCTAAAAGCTGTAGCATAAGATGTATCAAACAGGAAGAGAGAACGTCTGCTGTTGCCATGCGCAGCGGGGCAGGAAACAGTATACCTTGCTCAGATAGGCTAGTTTGTTAGCCAATCTGAGTCTAACATATTTGAATAATGAATACTAATGAGTTGCAGCCCGAAGCCTGACGGAACCACCCGAATTTCCACGCAGACAGATCGAAAGGTCTGTTAATCAGTGTTTCCTGATGGTTTTTTAGATATAAAATGTTTCATATTACTGGTTAATACTTCAGAAATAACCACAAAGTCCTAAAATTTAAGGATAATCAAGATGTTTTTTTAGTAAGATGAATCTTTGTGATGATTTTCACCTTGGAACTCTCTCACGGAGGCCATTTTTACCTGATTTCTTTCTTGTTGTTTAGTCATAAACAAGTGAGGCCTGCAGAGCTTTAGATGCTGTTTTGGGTTCTTTTGTGACCTCCTGGATGAGTCATAGACATACTCATGGAGTAATTTTGGCTGGCCACTCTGGGAACGGTTCACCACTGTTCCATGTTTTATATATTTGTGGATAATGATTCTCACTGTAGTTCGCTGGAGTCCTAAAGCCTTAGAAACGTCTCCCTTTACAGACCGATAGATGTCAGTGACTTTGTATCTCATCCGTTTTGAATTGAGTGCAAATACTTGATCGCATTCAGGTTGCACAGAAATCGTCATTTAAAAACTGCAAAACAAAACTGCATTTTGTATTTACCCAGCTTCTCTTTGTCTTATATTAAAACTTATTTGATGAAACATTTTAAGTGTGACTAAACCAAGAAATCTGCAAACACTCGTTCACAGCCATGTAGCTTCTTGACAACCTTTCCAAAAACTGTCTCACACTTTGACTAAATTAAGAATTTTGAGATGCCTGTAAAGACTCTGACTCATTTAAAAAATTGAAGTTATTAAGGCGTTTTACAAAAACCATGAATGTTTTCAAAACTCCTGCTAAAATAGCGATCGCAGTTTGTTGCTAACACTCTCTACATACCCAGATATTCTGCACATAAATGTGAGAAGCATCCTGTCAGTCACTTGGCAAAAACAAACATAAACAAGCTAAACATAACAATAATAAGATTATTAGTACATTAGAAGGTCCTATTCATCTGATAGAAAGGTATGTGATATGGAAGGAAGCAGAGTTTGAGGGACAGGGCAGTGAAGGATGTGTGACAGGTAAAGTGAGTCCTTAGAAAAACATTCACAGACAGAACTATTGTAATTAAATGAAAAGAAAACATGTTACTTTAGAAAAAAATTGGCAAATAAGTTCACTAACAGATGTAGAACTGTAGGACACGAGTGAATAGAAATTATCACTTCCACAAGTTTATTCCAGAAGGATTTTAATTTACATCAATTTAGCAGATCAGATTTTTCCGTTTCTGCATTTGGATGCCAATTTTTTTTTTTAATTACTGACAGATTTTTTTTATTATTGCTTCCAGACTATACTAAATCTCCTCCTTCACTTGGTTAGAGCATATGGAGGAGCTGTAGAATCCAGCTTTCGGCTGCAGACCAAGCAAATTAAATAACTGCATGAGGTACAAGAGAAGGTAATATTTTTATCTAATTGACAGCATGTTTGTTTGTTCTGTTTAAGTCTGTGTCCTTTTTTTGCCCACCTATTAGAGCTCTTGCTGTAATACATTTAAAAGCAAATTTTTGTCATTTCACTTAATTTTAAGGATTAGAAATGTTGCATAACTCAAACACTGTGCATAAAAATCAATAGAGATGTTCCGAATATGGTTCATTTACTTCGTGCGTCCCTGTGTTAAACAGATAAACATATCCAGGCAGGATATGCATCTGTTTTTGTTCTTTTTTTTTTTTTCTCCTGACTGTGTCAGCTCTGTCTTGCACCGGCAGTTTCTTCAATTTAAGCAGGAATTAGATTTACTTCCCTCTGCCAGCTTTGGCCTTTCATCAACATGAACAGGGTCGCCAGATCACATCTGACAAGTGCAGCCTGGGTAATCTACGGCCAGATCAATCTTTTTAAAGTCTTAATGTCTGGCAATGACAAGGTATAAATCTGAAGGAAAATACTTAGAGCTGTTAGGACAACAGTTAGCTGAGATGTCTTGCTGGGGACACTGAACTACAAGGACTGTAGCAGCAGTAAAGTTCAGACAAGTCGCTGGTGTTGCTGTATCTGATTATTTTATGGTGCTTTTTGTTTTAATTGTCTGTTCGAAAAAAAAAAAAACTGATTTCTAAAGACAGAATAAAACCCAAAGTTTTGTGTTTTTTACATCCGCAGAAATATAAACTGAACTGACATTGACTGGACGCTGTTTGTTCAAAAGCAAGAATTTAATCATTTAAGGGATTTTTTCTTGGGATCATTTCTTGGATTGATGAGACAATCCTGGAACTTTGTTTATTATCGAGGACCAGGATGAGGGACCACTTTACTAGACAGTTGTTCATGATTTCACATGGAAGGAAAACCAACCATCTGAAGTAAGAGACTGGTGAGTGAGACACAATGCAGGTGTGGCAATTAAAAAAGTAGAACCAGGTGTGTGGGGAGAGCAGAGTTAAAGAAACAGGACACACTAAAGATACAAAGCATGAAAATCAAAGCAAATGATCATATAAGTAAAATCTATTTAACAATAATCTCAGCCTGTAACATTAAATCACTGGCATCAAACTGAGTAGGTAATTTAATCGTATAAATCAGGTGTGCTGGAGCTGAAAAACATCTAAACATGCAGGATAACGGCATTCGAGTCCCCGGCACTAAATAAAATATATGAATCCATATTGTATAACTGATACAATTTGTAAAACAAAAAAGAAAACAGGTCATAATTTCTACACAGCACACAGGGAATTTGCTCATGTTTAAGCTCATAAATATTTTCTCCTAAATAATAAAAGTATTTCTCAAAGTTTGCAAATTTTCTATCCTGCAGTGAAAACAAAGTTATAAACTACTTTTCTATGGAGCCGCCAAATATTCACCAATACGTCTGCTGTTGCCATGCGCAGCGGGGAAGGAAACAGCATGCCTTGCTCTCATAGGCTAGTTTGTTAGCCAATCAGAGGCCAGCAAATTGGAATAATGAATATTAATGAGTTGCTGCCAAATCCAGACGAATTTTGACACAGAGAGATTGAAAGGTCTGTTAATCAATGTTTCCTAACATGTTTTAGATATAAAATGTTTCATATTACTGGTTAATACTTAAGAAATAACCAGAAAGTCATTAAATTTATGTGAAATGGCCTCTTTAACAACTCACTCTATTGAATCGTATTCATGTTTTCTGCCCTCTGGTGGAGAATCTAAGAGCAACATTTGGCAAGTACTGTTTTTAAATTATTTTTATCATACAGTTACACAATAAAATCCTTCCGTCCATATATTATACATGTGTTTGTGTTCAGGGCCACTGGTGGTTACACTCTGAGCAGATTACCAGTCCATCACAGAAGTACACACATAGACAAAAAGATTAAAAAAAAAACAGCATTATCTGATCAAACATTCCCTGAATCTGGATTTAAAGAGTTAAATTGTTTTCCAAAGTGTTAAAAGCATTGAATTGTTTAGCTCGGCCTCTGCAGATAGCCATCCTCTCTGCACGGAAGCCAAGATGGAGGCTTTAGTTTCGGTCTTTTCATCGATAAGAGAAATAAAACTTTACGCTCAATAATAATCTGTCCTGAAATGGATTTATTTGTGAGCTGCAGGTGTATCTCTGAAACATTTATAATCCACCTGGTGCCAGTCAAGCATGTTACACATTATTACAGGTTTGTTTCTAGTGGCAAATTCCACTCTGTGAAATCGAACTCTGCGCGGGAAAGTCTTTGTGTGTGTCTTTGTGTTTCACCTGAAGTGTTTTCAAGCAGGTTTTTTTCTTTTCTCACCTTGGCTCAGTTGCACTGAATACCATCTTATTTTGCTACCTCAGACAAGAGCGTCCAAATTAAAATGCAATCAGCACTGATAATACTGTAATTAGGTAGGAGGGGGTTAGAAAGACACTGTACCACAGTGTGCGTTTCCCACCTGCAGAAACAAAATGTGACAAATGCTGCGAATCAGATGAAAATGATATTGTAAAGAGAAACCGTTGAGCGGATTTTCATCCTCGGCTGAATTTACACGAAGATTATAATGTGAGGTAGTTAAATAATGCGCCTGTTTTTTAAAAATGTTAACACGTCACATGTTGAGTCCTGCTTTCTTCTGGTTGCAGGTGTGAATATGTTTATAATAAATTGTTCTGTTACACCATAGATGGAGATGTTAACAGAGACTGTATGCAGACGGCATGCACACTCTTAATCTTTAGTATTTTAGCTAGAACTGATGAACTTGTGTCTGTTTTTAAATAATTCGATGATTGTAGTTCGACTTCAGTGCGAGAGAAAACAAAGAACAAATTAGACTCGGTTGTTTTGGCAAGAAGAAAAAGCTTCTTAATTCTTCAACGCTGCATTTAAAAAAAAAAAAAAAAAGCATTCTGTCTTGTTAAACCCAGACGTCTCATCATGCAGCTGCTGCTGCTGCTGAAGGGGCTCATTCTGCATGCAGCTTGCATGGCTACATTCACGTTGTGTACAAAAAGTCTGCGTGTGCGTTTGTGCAGTTACAAAAGAAGCCGCTCATGTTCAAGGTGTGGTTGAGAAGTGGCGGCGGTTTGACATATATTCTCCCTTGTGATCGCACACTCACACAGACACAGGATGTAAAGGTGCAGTCCGTTGAAGATAAATGTGTTTATGTGCATTTTAAAG
This sequence comes from Pachypanchax playfairii, assembly GCA_006937955.1. Taxonomy (NCBI): domain Eukaryota; kingdom Metazoa; phylum Chordata; class Actinopteri; order Cyprinodontiformes; family Aplocheilidae; genus Pachypanchax; species Pachypanchax playfairii. The sequence continues at coordinate 1,407,545 of SSNP01000031.1, forward strand.
AGTGCAGATGAAATGACAAGGAATCACATTCAAATCACTCACTTTATTGACCAAACATCTGTTTAGAAACAGCTAGACATTATAAATTAAATATTAATTATCTGTCTGATAAGTTTTTATGTTTCTTAGAACAAAAAACAAATAGTTTAAATTGTTAAATTCATTCAACTTTTGTTTTTATTTTAGCCTCTGCAAGTCATCAGATGAATTATTTGAGTCCTAAAAACACACAAGATGATTATGTACAGGACAAAAACACAAATAAATCAAAAAAATCTGGACACTGTATGAAATGTAAATAATTCAATGATGCTCATGAAGGCATATAAACTGTATTTTACTCTCAAAGAAACATAAATAACAGATATTTTATCATTTTAAACACGTTTAATAAATCTTTAAAAGATGCTTTTAAAGGAGAAAACCCTTTAAAAGTAAGAAGTTTAAAAAACAGCACAGGAATTAAAGTTTAATATCAAAAATTGATGTTAATTAATATCTTAGAAGTGTCTAAATGGGACATTTTTCTGATGATCTAAATCTGGTGGAATATTTCAGCAAAAAACTGATGCATGTTTCCACTCAGATTATAAGACAGTCAGGAAAAGTCTTCACAAAAAGATCTTCTATAGGAACAGAACAAACTGCATCCCTTTCTGCAGATGATGTAGTCTTGCAGCTTCGCCGCACATCATCACTCTTTTGACTGAAGCAGTTCTAGTTGTGGCTTCGTGCTGAGTCAGTTAGTGGCAACTTGTTTCTATCTAAAAACTGCTTGAAATTTCCAAATCTTTAATAATATTTAGACCAAAGAGCTGTACAGTAGCAGTTTGTGAAGGTCATGATAATGTTTTAAAAGGAGTTTTCTCTGAAGCAGTGCCCCAGGTCCCTGAGGGCCTCCTCAGCATCCCCTCAGGTTCTGAAGAAGCCTGTTAATCACCTGTTGATTCAAACCAGGTCTATTTCAGCAAAGAAACATCTGAAACATGCAGAATGGACCGGGTTTGGACACCACAACTGAGGACAAAGGGGACAAAAGTGCACAATAGGGATCCATTTCTCATCTGTTTTATTCTAGTGTTGACCCTTTTGTTTATAAGTACTATTAGTCTCATGATCTCTCATGTTTGTGCCAAAAAAATTAATCAAAATAAAGACTTGTTAAATCTTAAACGGACCACCTGCTTATCTACAATAAGAGCTAAAAATATTTATATAAAATATGTTGAAGAACCCTGATGGTCCACTCTGCTGTAGAAGAAGAAGAACTTCCTGTACTCTGAAAACATCCCTTCAAAAGCATGTAAAGAATAATGTTTTAATGTTTTTTGTTGTTCTTCTTCTTTTTATTTAAAAAATAATAATAATTTAGATGTTTTTTTTTTTAAGTTCCCAAGATCTCCGTAGTTTCAGAAACTTCAAGTGGAATTCCATCGGAGAGCTCTTAAAACTACATCACCGCTCGAAATTTACCACATTTAGTCCAGCCACATTAACCCTCTTATTATTATATAGATTTACCACGGATAGCCCATAAAATTATTTTATCACTTTTCAAACTGTTATCATTCAGTAGTTGAAATAGGAGTCTTTTAATGGGGTGTATTAAACAGCTAATTGAAGTGTAATGTGCTCTGATTTTATTTCCATTGTAAGTGATAGCGACACGTGATGGTATAAACCCACAGACCATTAAATGGGGTCAGTGAATTCATTTTAATCCCATCACATGTGTGTGTAAGAGAGAACGCTTCCATGTTTGAAGGATGTGTATTAAGAAATATGTTTGCTTAAAGTATTCCTGTCCTTAAATGTCTGTTTTTGTTGGAACTCAACCTGCTATTAACGACTCAGTTTATCATCATTTGTTTATTTTTTATGACACACTGAATATTACATGCATAACTTCACCCACACAAACACACAGATGCATTAGTGATAAACTCAAGTGAAACAAAAACCCCAAACCTAAAGCAAAAAGAATCAACTAAATAATCCTGAACTTTTCTATAATAAATTAAACAGTGTTTCATCAACTACAGTATTTCTCTTCTAATTTAATGTATTTTATTTGTGTGTGTTTTTATTGGCTCTTGTGAAAAGAAATTGCATTTCACAGGCTCTGTTTGATACATATTCTTTTAATTATTTATTTATTTTGACAGAGTCGTTTTCTGTCTGTTTGTCAGTGTTTGACCCGACAGTTGTGTAAAGTTTTAAATTGTAATAAATGCTTATGAAGATGATATGATATAAATTAGATGAAAATAGCTAACATGAAAAAGTTGTTTTTAGTGCTAAAAAAAAAAAAAAGATTTTGTGTTTGTTTATTTATTGTTGTTTTTCACTTCCTCCTCAGCATAACTAAATCAGAAACAAATGAGCTTAATTCAACCTTTCATGGTGTAGAATTTATTTACTTTCCTAACAGTTTACCACTTTGCAGGTTTATCTGGGTTGAAGATGCAGGATTAAAAAAAGTTGTTAACCGTTTAGCTGCACATCCTGTTTCTGCTGCGTTTCAGTGTCTGGGTTGGAACTGATCACATGTTAAGAGAGTGTGCTCTGATTGGTTAAAGAATGTCCACCATTAATTCTTTCTGAGCTGGGCTACAAGTCCTCCCGCATCAGAATGTGGATCATTTATAAGCAAGTTTGTGGGTCAAATGGAATCAGCTTTCAGGCCAGACTGATGATCAGATCAGTGCTCTAACCTTTACACTAAACTTAATCATAATCAATCACTGCAAAGAGGGACAAAACTGTGGTCCTCCTGTCAGGTTTTGGTCCCCATCATGACAGAAAAACACACACACAAAGAAAACACCCCAAAAGCCTAGCTGTTGATCACATACTCCTCCACCTTCACCCCTGCAGCCTGTCATCCATCACGGTGTCACCAGGGAGAGAAACAGACTGAGAGCAAGAAGAGAAAAAAAAACAGAGAGGAGAAAAAGAACGACAAAAAGGGAGGTGAGCAAGCAACCAAATCCGTCTTTTTACCTCGAGCTGGGCCTCTCTTAATCCTCCCCATGAACACTTACACACACACTCATAGACACACTCTTATAAACGGAACAAGATATGTGAAACCAGAAAGCCTAAAAGGTAACCACTTCCTCAAAGGGCAGCTCTGGTGTATGCACATGTGGCGAGGTGCAACAGAAGCTACACAAAGTCATGTTCATGTGTTGCATGCTCACGCAGATTTCATAGAAAATTGTATATATGTTATTTACTTTTTAAACAGTTTAAATATCTTTGGATCAAATTGTGGGCTGAACATTCACACTCTGAAAAATAGCTGCAGATTAAAACATCGATAAGTTTTCTACTATTAGCTGTTGAATTCAAGTTTTATCCTGTTTTAATTGTTACGGGCGTAATTTTTGTTTAAATCACATATCTGCTTTGTTTGGTGCCGATTTCTGGGATTTTTTGACATTTCAGTCGAGATCTTCTGTTGCTAAAAAGCAGCACAAGAAGGGAAAAGTGTGCCAAAACAGTTCAGTTGCAGATCATAAAGCTAAACAATGAGCTGAAACTGGATTTAAAGGCCCGTTAAATAGAAATGAGCTGCAAATTGAGTGTATTTTTCTGCTGCATCACCTCTACGTGTGCCTCCTTTTTTATATATTCGCGCACAATTTATTGCGGAACAAAAAGAAAAAAAACTGTTTATTTTATATTGGTGAGAGGCCAGCGGTTCTAAATTTGGCACCATTTCGAAACGAGGCAGGCTAAATGTCAAATGTTAGAGATCTGTGTGCACAGATGAGTCAAAGTCTCTGTCTGCTCTGATGTTGTGGAAATGCCTCCAGCAGTTTCCTTCAAAACAAAAATAGAGACAGTTGCAAAAGGTTTTGTGTGTGTGTGATTATCTGCATGTACACATTCTGTATTTATGAGTGGATGAGCTATAGCTGTTTTATTATTTAATGTGTATTATGTCACAAACTGAGCCAGAACACCTTGTTGGCTCTCTGTTCCTACATCTGCGTTTCGGTGACACCTTGTCCGACTTGCTGTGAAAGATCCATCCAGGCTGAGCTGATTTCTCCGGTCCTGCCAAGAGACTGTCGAAATAATAATCCCTCTCTGGGTCAGAGCACATTAACAGTCTCTTTTATGAGCTAGTGGATCCCCAGAGCCTTTGAGTGGGCAAACCTTCAGAACAATGGAGATTGTTTCTCGAAGGGTCTGAGGCAATAAACTCAGTCTGTGGGGACGTTTTTTTTTTTTTTTTGGGGTATATGGAATTTCTCACCGAGCTCCTGTAACTTCTCAGCAGCAGATAAGTTTTAAATTCTAATGTTCTGAATCCCCGCTGTGTGTCTGCTGCCACAGAATACCCACATATGAAAAAAATAAGGTTTCAAAGGAAATGTAATATCCATGTATGGAGGAGGGGGGTTAGTTTTACAGATCAAGGGGGGAACAGGTGTTGGGAGAAAGATACCAAAAAGCCAAGCCCAGACTGTGAAAGCTATATGGTTGCGAGGGATTTAATCCTGACCAGACCTGCTTCGTCTGTCTTCATGCAGCGCCACCTCGTAACGTTTAAGTGTGTTTAACTGTGCGGTTGCGTGTCACAGGGGGTGGAGACTGGTCTGCATCGTGTTCCAGTGGAGAGTCTGCAGCCTCTCTCTCTCCTGCTCAGCGTGTGTGTGCATGTCTGTGCACGAGTGTCGGTTCGAAACCTTCTGCCATATGGGCCGGTTTTACCAGGTGACCCAACGGACTGCATTACTGTGTGACTGAGATGCATGACGAAGGCTCATCCATCTCCACATCTGTAGTGCAGAAGGGGGCAGGGGGTTGTGCTTGTGATGCAACTTGCTGTGCAGACCTTTCAGCTCCCAGAAAAGCTGATTCTTATGCAACATATTTTCCAACTGTGGCTCGTGGTTTAACTGTAAAGACATAAACATGATGCGGTCAGGAATCTCGTCTTTATTTATTTGTGTAAGTAATAATACTCAGTTTACTGTGGAAGTTCTGGTTTTGGTTTTCCCTTCGTGTCTTTTCTTTCTCTTCTCTCTCTCCTTCCCCCTTTTGTTTTTTCTTACATTTCTTCCTCTGCAGGTGAGAATAAAGGCTGGTTCTCTGAGTGGGCGGGGCTCCGCCGGGCGGGGCTGCACGGTTGCTACAGCAGTCGCACCTGCAAGTCATTCTTTGTAATCAAATTGTTTATTTAACCTACAGGCGTTATTCACTGCTTGATGCGGTACAATTAATGATTCATGGTCAAAATGTCATTCTGTAATTATGAAGTATTTTCGTGGCGTTAGCTGATGAGTGATTATTTCGTTTACTTCCTGTTTTTAAATCTCAGGTGTGACTCTCCAGCGCTACCTGTGACCTTTTGATGAAGTCCATGATGACAGCATTCACCTGGTTCCCTTCACTAAGAAAAGAAAGTGCTTACCTGCCCATTCTCCACACATCCTGTTTGGACTCACCTGCGCTCCCCTCCTGTCCCACACTCTTCCATTTTCTACATTTTTCTCCGTGTTGTGTCTTTTCTCAGTATTTTCTGAAAGACTGAAAGCTTTTCTGTTTTTGGAGGGTCTCCTGTCATGAGTTTTGGGAAATCTTTTGCAGTATTTGGTTTTTGTGAGTTCAATTTGTGCACCTCAGATTTTCACCCTGTTTTGTCTAAAGCTTTAAAAAAAAGGAAAGACTGGAAGTTCTTGCATGTTTTTTCAAATGCTGGGCAGCATTAAACCCAAATGGTTTCTGGTTATAAATACAAGACGGTGAAAATGATCCGTATCATTGCCTCCTCGTGTTTGGGGGGTGGGGTGGGGGGGCTAGTTTGTAGCATCATCAAAGCGTGTTCTGAGCTCAGGGCCAAACAACTAGTCCAGATAGCAACCCACTGGCAAACAAACTGACGGGGGAGAGGAGGACGGGTGAGCTGGGGGTTGTGGGAGCTGACTGAGGTAAGAATAAAAAAAAAGAACGGGGCATGTTTACCTCTGTTCTCTTGGGGTGCTGCTTCAGGCCTTACTGGGGGAGGAGAGGTAATTCTTTCTAAAAGGGGGAGGGGGGGGGGGTATTCCTTTGGGAGGAATTATAAACAAAAAAGACAAACATGGGGGACGTGAAGGCTGAAAGTTTCTATTTCTAATAGAGCTCAATAAAATATGAGGGAAAAGCATCGTATGATAACCTTTAACAACTTTATAACTTGAATGTTTTATTTACTTGCTGTTGAGTTCTTCAGACATGCATCCAAAAGCTTGTTAACACATGCTAGTTTCAAAATTTTCCAATATTTTTTTTTTTCAATTAGCTCTAGAACAGCTAGTCTGAAATAATATATGAACAAAATAGTTTGGATGAGTTTAATGCAGCGTCTGGAATATTTTAATACATCCAGAAACACAACGTTTTCTATTAGGGCCAAAAAAATCCTCGTACAACTCCTGATACATCTGATACCAGCGTTCATCCTTGCTCCTTTGGCGCGCACACACACACACACACACACACGGTCCGAGAGCAGAGAGGTGAAAAGGCCGTATGAATACGAGAATTAGTCAAGCGTTCATTTTTCTTCTTCTCCTTTTCTTCGCTCCTCTCGCTTCTCTGCTGCCCCCTCTTATTGTAGGCATTGGCCTTTGGCGTGCGTGCATGTGTGTGTGCACGTGTGTGTGTGTATGCGTGTGAGAAGAGAAGACTGGCATATTCTAACCTTGACATTTTAGCATCATGGGACCATGAATGAAAATGACTGCAACACTCATGGGAAAGGGGGAGGAAAAAAAACAAAAATATTCTATCTATCTATCTATCTATCTATCTATCTATCTATCTATCTATCTATCTATCTATCTATCTATCTATCTATCTATCTATCTATCTATCTATCTATCTATCTATCTATCTATCTATCCATCCATCCATCCATCCATCCATCCATCCATCCATCCATCCATCCATCCATCCATCCATCCATCTATCTATCTATCTATCTATCTATCTATCTATCTATCGTCTGCTGCAGCAGCATGGAGGCAGTGAGGTTCTGAACAGCCTGCAGGTTATTTAAAGGCCTTGGGGCCTGTGATAGATTGATGTTGTTTTCTTTCAATCAAAGAGCCGTGTGGGACGCGCTCATGCTGCAGACTGCCTGCATAAACACTCTTTACTGCTCCTGCAGTGGGGAGGAAGGCAGGCCCAGACACCGTGTCTGCATTTTCCTGTTTCTCTTTAACCACCCGCCTCTCAGAGATTAAATGGAAACTTTTAATAAACTAACCGTAGACTTCAACGTCAAACAAACATTTTGTCACTGCGGTTCCAAAATAATGACACAAGATGCTGTGCAGCCATTTATAGCGTCGGCTGATCCAGACTATCTAACAAAGTCAGTCAAATCGACAGTATTACCTGTTATAATGTGTTTTACATATGTCTACACTTTAATATGTGTTTCATATATTCAATTTTTTATTGTTCCTTTTTATTTATATTCTTGATATTTCTCCATTTTCTGTTCCAAACTTACAAGTTAGGAAGTACTGATGAAGGAAACGTGTTGTTTGTATGAAGGACGAAGTTTAAAGTTGTCAAACATAGAAATAAATAATCTTAAATGGAAAGTTAAGATGTTTTAAAGTGGTTTCCTGTAGAAATGTTTATGAATAATTCATACCTTGGATGTTGTAAACAGCTCTTTGAACATCCTCAGTTTAGAGAAACAAAGATTAGCTTTGACCAGGTTGATGAGCTAATAGCTAACACTAGTGTTAGCTATTAGCTCATTAGCTAGTTTCCAAAAAATACATTTAGATTATTGAAAGAGGATTTTGTAAACCTTTGCTGAGCCATACATTTTTTTACAGAATAATTTATTGAGAATTTTTAGGTTATTTTGCAACACAATTAGCAGCTGCAGCAGCGAATTGTAGCACATCTGTTTATATCACTAATTAAATTATAACAAATTGTTTATAGACACACTAAATACACTCACTGACTATGAAATGTCATTCAGAAGGAGGATGTTATTCAAAGGACTTTGTTCTCAAAGCAGCAAGAGTGATTAAATTAAATATTAGTTTGGTTTTTCCCACCACAACAGAATCTCTGCTAATAGATCAAAAACTGTGTCTTTAATTTTCTCCTAACTGTCTAAAGGATTCAAAGACTAAGATTAAAGCTTTAGGGTGAGAAAGAAGCATAAAACACCATCCAAAGTGTATTCTTCCACTTTATATTTAGAATCAATACAACACTCACAAGTTCCGCCTCAGTAGTTCTCCTCTTAAAATTTATTTTACAGAAAGAGTTATTGGAGAAAAAAATGTGACATTTTGCTGAGTTCCATCTCTATCTGACTCACTGCATAGAAACTTTTTGTGACTAAAATAAGACAGACTGAATCAGTAATTTTTTCATGTAATTTATGGAGGAAAAGGGCTGATGGAAAACAATTTTTCTCTGGAAGGAAATAAAAGTGAACATGCAGGAAGTACATTTTCCAACAGCCGAGAGTCGAACTGGAGACCGCCTTGTTGGGTTTCTATTAAGATAAATGAATCTGATCAATGATCAGAAACAGGAACCGTGTTTCATGAACACACAAATGGTTTGTTGAGCAAATTTTGAGCAAAGCTGTAGTTTGTGTCAACAGGGACTAATTTTTTATCTTGTCAGTATCTGAATTTATTCATCTTGTGATCCTCATAAAACAACAGATTTACCTTGAATCTGATAATTAAATGCACCTGTTGCTCTTATTTCCAATGGGAAAATATTCACTGTAGAATGAACTTAACTGTATTAAAAACAAAAAAACTTAAAATTATATTATATTATATTATATTATATTATATTATATTATATTATATTATATTATATTATATTATATTATATTATATTATATTATATTATATTATATTATATTATATTATATTATATTATATTATATGAGCGCTCTTTGTAAACATTTTGATTAAAGTGTCTGGGACAGAGACTAAAACACACATCTGAGGTTTACTAGTAAAACGTGAAAGGTGGTGCTTTACTGCTGAGTATTCCATTAATCCCACCATTGCTTGCATTTCCATGGCAACTGCACTAACACACACACACATGCACACTTATAATAGTCTCTGAAGAGGATAAAAGGAGGTGAATCTAACTCAGTTTACTTGTGAGCTTTCCGTACTTGGCTGCACCGCCGCAGCTCGCCATTGTGCTTTCCAGCCAATTAGGCAGCAGAAGCCAAATGAGACCTGCTACTATTATCTAACAGCTCACCTTTTTATAGAGCCGCATGTTATAGATAACTCCAGCAGAAGTGCAGAGGAGATTATTACAGTCATGGTGGAAGAGAACTGGAGCAAATTATAGGACGTGCTGGATAAAAATGGTTCGGATAGAAGAAAGAGTTGTCTCACACACACGCACACACACACACCTTTCTCCCAACAGTAGCCCCTGTGCCTTTTCTTCCTCATCGACCTGAGCTATTGATGTACTGAATCTTAGAAGGCTGAGTCAATAAACAAGAGGAAAAGCTTTTTGAGGACAGAGGGACTGAAAAGAAGAGTGTGTCCTCACAGAGTCCATCATTTGCGTATCACTGTTGTGCATGCATTCATGCATCTGACGCCTGCACCTTTTCCTGTCCATGCATCGTCTCTTTCCAGGCACTTGGATCTTCTGTCTTCCCTCTAGACGTGCAGAGCTGACTCGTTAATGTTTAATGCTCACTCAGGAAGCAGACATGCTCAACCCACCACACACACATATACACATATACTTCTCCTACATCCCCCAAGCGACGCCATCCTCATTACCAGCCTGAGGTTTGACCTTTCACCCCTCAACCAGATGGCTGATGTTTTCATTCTGGGGGGAAAAAGAACAGGACCACATTGCAAAAAAATGGACAAAACTGCTGAAGGATGATGGAGGTGCTTTTCTATCAACAGGGGGATCAAATGGAGGTTTTGCTGAATCATTTGGACCAATTTTGCAACTCAGCAAAACTAAACTATTATAAATATGGAGAAAACTGTCCTGCAGTTAAGAAAACTCTTTAAAGGTATGTTAAAAAGGAAGTTAACATGATTTGGTTTTAAACGCATGAGTCTCCACTGTGGTTTGAGTCCAGAAACTGTGACAGAGTCCAGATCAGCCTGAGAGGTTTCTACTGCTTTACACATCAAAAGATCCAACAAATCACAGAGTGCAAGACAAGAGGCAACACTCACTCAGGACTGAGAATAAGCAGGCGGCAGTGAGTGTGAGGTGGCATTGTTCTGAAGAATGTGAGTGTTGTGAGGAGTAAAGATCAAGACAATGAGTGAAAGCAGGCCTGCGTACGTGCCTGAGCACATGTACGAGCTGGCTGACCGGTATGACGATAGCACCCTCAGGTGGTGGCAGATCTGCGCCGGGGGCCTCTGAATGAACGTGTGCAACCAAGGGCCAACAAATTTGACACAATAAGCAGAGAGAAATGACAAGTTGCAGTGACAATATGGTCATCGCAAATTCCCTGACAGGGCCCCTCTGCTGAGCCAAACTAAACTCGCCCCGCCCCCACCTGTCTTCTCTCAGCGAGTCAGGTGTATGGCAAGTCAAGTCGCATTAAATTACCAAAAGTACAATGAGGTAAAAAAAAGTTACTAATAATAATTTAATAATAATAATACATTGTGATATAAAGTGGGCCGGTGTGAGGGATTAAACTCCAGGGCTGAAAATGAGTCCCACTCCGGCCCTGGGCTGCGCTAATAGGTTTAATCAGTCTATCAGTCAGACAGTAAACATGCTAGCATTCCATAAATCAAAATATAATTGAGCAGTACCTTCATCCAAGTAAAAATTACTGTGTAAATGTCCAAACAAACAACCTAAAAGCTGCAAAATCATTGAAACATGTTATAAAAGAATAACTAGATGTTTCTTTTTCCCCCTTTTTACTCAGTACTTGTTTGAAGTACTTGCACAAGTTGTTTAAAAATGCTGCTGTTCTCTTTGAAAAAAAGTTTATATATTTCTTTGTATAATTATAATTATCATTTATAAAAGATGCTCAAAATAGTACTTTCTGTTTGGATGATGATGTAACGTTATAAAACAATCAGCCTGGATAAGCTTTGAAAACTAATAAAACGGCCGACAGAGGGGCCCCCTAGTGACATTGCTGCTTGGGGCCCCCTGGTGCCCTTGCTACGCCACTGTGTGCAACACCAATTCTAAAAAAGTGCTAGCACACAGTGTAGAAACTAAGTAAATACAAATAGAATACAAGGACCTAACTTTGACCTTTGACCTTGTCCATGCCGAATGTAAATCTCCTTGTTTATAGCTATTTAAAGCTCATGGAGAAGAACACGTAGAACGTAAACTTCAGATCAGAAATACTTGCTCATGTTGAATTTGATGGCAACAACACATTTCAAAAAAAGTTGGAACAGAGACAAAAGGCTTGAAATGTTACAAAACAATTAGAAAAAATATGTGATAACTAATTAGGTTAATTGAAAACAGTTCAGTAAGATGTGAGGCAGAGGCTCTGAGATGTAAGGATAGGCAGAGATTCACCACGCTGCCCCAAAATACGTCTAAAACTTGTGGAACAATCAGAGAAAAAGGTTACACAATGTAAAATTGTAAAGGTCAAAGGTCAAAACGGGATGCTCATGGTTTGTGGGTCCAGGTTTTATCATTGTGTTAAACTGCATGGGTGCCGGGACATTTCCAGGTATCACTGCTTGTTTATACCATGTAACAGGGTCACAGGCTTATTAATGGAGCACAGATACATCGATGCTACTAGTTAACTTAATAGCACCAAGATGACTGACCAACAAACAACAGAATAAAATCAGGTCTCGTTTAATAGTTTATAGTTCGTTAATTGCTTGTTACTCATAAATAGTCCTTGAATATAACACTTTTTTTTTTACAGTATCTTACTGCATATAAAACTGAAGCTAAAAACAAACCGAGGCTGATTCAGATTTCCAAACTCAGACAGTTCTAATCTGCCAATTCCAGTTTTGGATGACTAGGATTTCTCTAAAAGAATTATGAATGAAAACACACCAAATTATCTTTTTTTATTTCAGTTTTAATTGGGTTTTTTTGTGTGTGTGTGTTCTCCAAGTCATAACAAATCAGAAAACCTAAATGCTTCAGATTTCTTTAATTTGATGTATATGCCCAAATAAAACTCTTTCATCATTTTTCCCACCGGGATAAAACTTTCGCTACAAGTCCGACAGGACGCAGAATTTAAATAAGAGCTGTGAGATCAATCAATTAAACATTGTTTAAATAGATCATTTTAAATCATTTTAAACCTGGGCTGCCCGGTGGTGCAGTGGGTGACACTGGGTCCTGGGTTTGAATTCAGACCTTTTTGCATGGAGTTTGCATGTTCTCCTTGTGCACGTGTGGGTTTCCTCAAAGATAGTAGACGTTAGTTAAAATGCAGACAGGAAGGTCTTTGAACAGCCTTGAAACTTTTCAGTAAAACCCACTGCAGGCGTTTAGTGTCTCCTGTTCAAATATCCTTTTGTACCTGTGTTTTCCTCCTTCCTGTCTCATTTCCAAAACATATACAGTATCCTGTATCCGACTGAGGCTTGCTGCAGGACAGAAAGAAGTACTTTCCATTTTGCAGCTTCCACAGCGCCTGCATTTCATTTTCTCCAGCAGTCAGACGGTTTGTCTGCAGATCCTGCTGTTGTGTCATGACTCAGTGTGATCCACAGGAAAAAGCTTCAGGTCTGATTATGTTAAAGTACCACCGTGATGTTTGTTTAATATGATCTGGATTCTGGGATTTCTGTGAGTGTGTGTGTTTTCTTCTTTTTGTCTTTAATCAGAGAGCGAGTGAAGCAGAACAGTGTGGAGGGTCGAATCAGGAGGGTTTGTGCCGGTCTGCTTTGCTCTAGGCTGGCACTCCTGCCGCCTATAACCAGCTCCGGATGTTTCTTTCTTCTGTCCCTTCACACAGAGGATGAATTATTGTGAATATCTCTTCATCTCACTGTAATCATCTCCTCTCACATTACCACCAGAAGACCACCTCGATTCAGACTTATTCAGCAGGATTCAAACCACCCACTAGTGCAACAACTTCTGAGGACAGACTAAATGTCTCTGGTCCTCGTCAAGACACAAGGCGTCTTCGGTGGGGTAAAAGAAGAGACTTGTCATCTGAGAGCAATGATTCACCAAATGGTTTTCCATTATTTTATCCACTTTTTTCAGTTCTACTGTTTCCTCTTCTTCCTCAATCTTTAGACGGTTTCCTCCTCTATCTTCAGATATTTTTATTTTGCTGTCTTATTTTTATTCTTTTATCCTTACTTTTAATTGAATTTAAAACTTTTTCAAAATTCTACTTTTACCACTTTATTTTTCTGACGATTTTTGAATAGTACAAATCATTTGATTGGGATAAATGAGATATAAAAAAAAAGGCTGTAATTGTCTTTTTAATGGGAAACAGCCTGTGACTGGCTGATTTATTTGTTGATGTGCACAGTCCACTAGCCAAGTTGGACTGTTCAGTACTGTTTATTATTCAAGACACTTTTAGGTTGAAAAATTTGCAAAAAAAAGGAAACTAAACTTGCTACCGCGTGCAGGTGTTTGCTGTTTAATCATTGAGGTTGTGCTGACATCTACTGGTCAGATATGGCATGTAAAATACATCTATACATGGATCAAGATAAAACTTTACAAAAGTAAATTGTATATAAAATATTTATATTTATAATCACTTTTTGAATTTATTTATTTTGTACTCTGGGTCATAAAAACCAGTGAAATATATTTTATTAAAGATCTGAGTTTCTTTATTTGTGTGTTAATCATCAATTAATATAAACAGTTTTTCTACATAGAAGCTTGACCGGCTTTGTTTAAGATTGGGTTAAACTTAGATACTGTTTTATTCAGTTATTATCTTTATTCAGTCTGAATGTTTGTTCCAGATGTTTAAAAGCAGATTAAGTGACTAAAAGTGAGGATGTGTGATGCTGTGTTCTTACAGGTAAATACACACATGTTTCATCTGCCATGAGTGTTTCTTTCTAAAAAGAACTGTGACCTAATTAGAAAATGGTGTTACGTTAAAATAACTTTTCATAAACTAAGTTAATTCTAACAAAATTTGGATCTTTAAAAAATGAGGCAGAAAAAAGTCAATGCAAGGTTTTGACCTATAGTGGGCGCTATTAGGTCGCGAAACAGCAAAGTTCATGCAGAAGATTACAGTAATAATAATAATGATTTCTTATTTATTCAGTCTAGTATTTTGTCCTGTATCAACCTGTTTACTGTGACATGTCTCGAGGGATTTTCCCACTCAGCTCTTTAATATCTGTGTTAGTAGACTGAGACTGTTTATCAAAAATGTGAATATAATTTTAAGGCAAAAATGAATATTCAGGATTTTATTAATGATTTACAGTCATTTGTTTTTTAAAAATCACGAGTACGTCCTCAGAAAAGCTTTTTGCAGGGTCAGTAGGAATGCGTTCACTGAACTCGGAAATATTAAATTTAGTCAGATACAACTTAAACAAATACATCGTTTAATTGTATTTTATCTCTTCTTAATCTCTTAATTTTATCTGTACTTAAACTATCAAAAAATGATGTGGAATCAAATTATTTCAGACATGTTTCTGTATTTCTGCGTATTTTATAGAAGTGAATTTGCTTTAGTCACTTGTATGGAAAATATTTTTTGTGTTTATTTTGAAGTGTAAAAATATGAGCTAGATTTCTACAGCATGTCATAAATTGGGTCATGATTTTTGAAGGAGCCCTCTGCCCTTGTTTTGTAAGTCTTTGCGGTTTATTTAGAGGCTCTTTGATGTGGTTTGCATCTTGTTGATTAATATTTCTTGTTAGTTTGGATTATTTTTTTCTAATTTTGTATCTGTATTGCAATTAATCATTGCAAATATCCTATAGATATATGCTGTTTTGTATTTATTTGACACAATTTTTTGTTTTACAGAGGAAATTTTTTGTCTTTTGTTTGTGAATTTTATTCATTTTTGTGTTTCCGTGAAGCTGTTTGTCGTCAGCTAATTAGTCAAATGTCTGTTATGTTTTTGTTGCTATTTTTTTAAGCATTTATTTTTGTAATTCTACATACAATTTTTTCATCTATTTCTTTTTTTTTGTTGTTGTTGAAATATTTGTTTGTCCTTTAAGTCAACTTGTAACATTTTGTTGTTGTGTTCCTTCTTGTGATTCTTATCATACTTATTCTTTGACTTTCTGTTTAATAGGGTGGATCAAATCAAGCCCTTTTATATTGGTTCTCGGGTAGAAACTCGTTGAAGCTGGGGATTCCGAGCCGCACCTGAATGCAATCTGGAATCCCTGTTTTTTAAGGAGGGCTGATGTCATTTCAAAACTTCTCTCGCTGCTGCTCAAGTCAAAGCGGTTAGTTGCTCTCTGGCTTTTCTGCTGAGAAGTTGTTTCTCGCTTTTGACGGAGAAAAAGACTCACTTATTGGAGGAGAAACTACAGACAGACACTTTTCTACTTGAATTTTAGCTAAAGGAAGTATTTCCCGACAGGAATTCCAGGACTGGAGCCCCT
Source organism: Pachypanchax playfairii (assembly GCA_006937955.1). NCBI lineage: Eukaryota > Metazoa > Chordata > Actinopteri > Cyprinodontiformes > Aplocheilidae > Pachypanchax > Pachypanchax playfairii. The sequence continues at coordinate 1,423,148 of SSNP01000031.1, forward strand.
TTTTTCTGCGGGCAAAAGGCGGCTGAACTTTTTTTCTCTTTATCCACAAAAATGAATCGGAGCTTTAATAAGTCGCAACCTTTGCGAAACGCGAACAGTAACGCGGTGGAAGTAAAAAGCAAGGTGAGTAGCTAGTTTCTAATCGGTAAACCGGGATTTTAAGGAGATTTTTGTCCACATGCTCGTGCCGTAACGGAATATTTCTTTGATCTTTCATGGTGTTTATGTAAATTGCAGCAATTATTTTTGATTTCCGGCGCTGTAGATTTATTATTTCAATCTTAAACACGAACAAAGTGGTTTTAAAGGTTTTTAATGTTATTTTATTTTTTATTTTAACGCTATTTAGTTATTGCATTTCATTAACCAGCTTTATTTACAAATCATCTATTTGTACATTTAATCTTATTTAATTATAAAGCACAATATCAGTTCAATTAGTTTCCATCACAAAGTGGAGCTGTGTTACATTTGTGTTACGCGTTCTTCGACTGAAGAAGGCTTTTATTTTGGGATTGTTCATCGGACAGAGTTTTCAAAATAAAAGCCTGCATTTTTTTCCCTCTCTACATCCTTGTTTTATTGGATCATTTCAGTGGCATTTATACTTGACATCCTAAAGTGAGGTGACTCATTCAGTCCTGGAGGTCTTCTCGCTTTGAATTTTGGATGTCGTGTGGTCATGTGACGATTATCAGATTCTCTGATTGGTTGATAATAGCAGCTGGATCAGCATCTCCCCCTAGATTCATCTTTGTCACACTAACATAAGAGTATTGTGGTTTGGGTTTTTGGATCTGTTTCCTGTTTAGCTTTAGCACAAACACAATGATCACTGTGAAAGGTTGTTTGTTTGTTTGTTTGTGGGTGTGACTGTCCCACCAGAGGTTGTGTTCTTTACCCACGTCATCAGCTGACTCACAGTCACTCAACGTCATACATTTCCTCCTTTAGATCAGATAGAACTCCTCACACATTACGTCACTTCTAATGGCTTTTTGTCATTTAGTTTCTATAACAATCTGTTTCCTGTTCACTGGAGACCCGTCACGTTCAAGAAAACAGTCAGATATCAAGATGGTGGTAAAGAGACGAGATGTTTCGTTTCATCTGACACTGTAACACTCAGGAAAACGTATTTACTAATGAGTTTGTTCTCTAATGAGGCTGTTTTCAAAATAAATATGAACAAAATCTACAAATAGTTATTTCAGAATTTCACAATTCAGATTTGAGAGTAATAATTCAATTTTTCAAGATTTTTTTTGTAGAAACAAAAATACTATTCATGTAAGGTCTGCAAAAAAAGGAAAAAAGTTTATTTTTAATGTCCTGCCTTGGAAAATTTCCTCTGATGTTGCAGGGAAAGTCTGGGATATTTGTGTTCCTTCATTTTCACCCAACAGGTGAATCTATAATGGTAGTTGTTTGCACTTTTGTAACTTTTTCAAAATAAAACGACAGTGGCAGAAGTATAAGGGAAAGTGTTAGGTCTGAAATGCACACCTGTCTGGAAAAGCACCATGATGTTTAGGAAACTATATGATGCTGGACTCTCATCTCATATTTAGCTGCATGTTACTACTAAAAATCCCCCAAAAATCAAAACAACACATGGAATGTTCTTCCCAGATATTTGAAATCACTATCCTTCCCTTATCGGTTGCAATAAACTCAGTTTTTTAAACTTTTTCATGACATTCAAGGTGTCTGCATCAAGGACAGCGAGAGTGCATCTGATTGGCTGGATATCTCGGTTATGATAAAAATGTAAACAAAGGGAAGAGTTGATGCTCTAAGAAGTGACGCCTGAGTGTCTGTTGAGAGGATGTTTGACTTTTCTTTTTTCTTTCTTCGACCCTGATTCTCAGCAGTTAATGTTTGGTTTTCTCAGGGGAAACTGTTCTAGTGATAAGCTTATCAGGGATAATACTGAAGGTGTCTGGCTGCTTGTCCCAGAGCCTCCGAAAGGAACTGCTTTCAATCACTTAAAGCTCTTATCACAATGTGTGAGAGAAAGAGGGGGGGGGGGTATTCAGAGAGTTTTTTTCCTTAACTTTTTATTTACATCTTCATTTGGTCCTTTAGGTTTGTTTATTTTACTTTCTATGCATGTTGCATATTTAATATATCAGCCAAAATTCTGAATTTGGTCTCAGCTTGCAGAGTATGAAGTCGGTTATCTTCCATTTTCTGTGTCAGTTAAAAGGTCTAAGACATGTTTCAGCCTGTCAGGCATCACTTTGTCCTGATTGGCCAGAAAAACAAGTGATGTCATGTTTGTAGTGATTTATTCTTAGTATTGGTTGAGTATTTGAGCCTGTGATTAATCCTGCCATGTTGAGGCTCGTTGGTAGCCTGAGGCTGATTCTGCATGTGAAAACAGATTGTTCACACTGAACATGACATGATGTACCAAGAAAACTTTCATAATCAGGAGCAGTGATGGAGCTTATTGATGCACAATTTGGTATGACATGTGTTACTTGTCCTTAGTTATACAGAATTAATTTGTTCAACACTTGGTTTCACTTTCCGAAATGCTGGCAAACTCTGCTGAACATGGAACGGACCGAACCCGTTTATCAGCCTCTTGCATCATTGTAAATGCAGGTTGAGTTTTATAGAAAGTGGGGCGCCAGGTTTTACAAAACGCTGCTTTGAGTAAATTTGGCACTCCCATATGGCACCCCGCCCCCCACACACACCTCCGCCTAAATTCATATGTCATCTTCCAAATAGAGATGAATTAAAGATCCACTCTGATCATCTTTTGAGCCTCTCAGAGGTCTTTAAATTATGATAATGGCGTTTTTACCCAAAATCACAAAACCTGTGCTGTTTTCTAGGATGTAGATTCTGTATAGCGGCAGTAGCTCATAAGCAATTTGCATCTGTGCTGTGGGCGTAACCATCGGTGCAGAGGATCTCCCCCAGCTCTTAATGCTAGCTACTACCGCTAGCTTTTATCCAGTGCCTTTTCTACATCACAAACCCTTTTTTTTAGACCACATTTTTGTGTCTGCCACTGATTCAGTGATTTGAATTTAGAAATACTCAGAAATGCAATTTTGAGCTGAATTGTGTTAGAAAATGACCTCTAGCATCAGAAAAATGCCACAAGATGTAAACAACACAAACGATTTTCATTGGAGTGGGTCTTTTAATGTTTTCACATCAGTTGCAGCGGTGGTTATAACAAGCAACTAGATCTGGATGATAAATCGATTAAATGAATTAATTTGAATCTTTTGTTGCAGGTGATTTAAAAAAATAAGTATATTGAGTTTTTTGCAAAGTGGCGCTTTTTGGCTCCCTGGAGTTTCCGTAGCGTTGTTTCACATGGTTTGCTGCGACAGACGTGCAGCAAGAGACTCCACGCCGCAACATTTGCCTAAACCCCATCACAGTCAAAGGCAGCAGCACCACAAGCTCATTCCAACACCTTAAAAAGCCGAATATGAAAAACGGCAGTCTCTCTGAGACGAGCAAACGCCGCAGTGACCAACAAACCTTAACTAAAAACAGCTAACTGTAGCGAATCTTTTGTACAAGGTACCGCAAATAACAGTGGAGAACAAACACTGAAGTGGTCACTTAAAGTTGTGCACTGTTTGTACTTGTTGCTTTCCTTTAATAAGTTGGAGGAAAATCGGAAATTGAATTAAAAAAAAAAAAATCTGAGATTTTAGTTTTAGGTCATATCGCCCAGCTAGCAACATAATGTGACGCCAGCGCTGAACCTCGACCTCGGGTAGAATCCCATTCCTTAGATTTCAAGTTCCCTCTTTAGCCCTTAATTTCAAGTCCCAAAAAGAGGTGTTTAAAACGTTTATCGAGAAGCCCGACATAACGTGTTTTCCCAGAACACCAATATATTGTTTAGTGAGCTTGAACAGACTTTGACTGACAGTGTTTTTTATCCTCTTTCAGACACATTCATTAGGATGCTAATTGTATTTCATCAGAAGAACTTCTAAACAGATGTTATGGTTTGATATATTTATTAGAGTTAAATTAACCAAAATACAAAGTGTTTTTATCTTTATATTGGAACATTCTCATTTAAATGAACTAAATGCAGCAGCTCATTTTCTCTTCTGTATAATCTAATAAATATGCACCTCCATGGCCGATAACAGACTTTTTAACATGCTGCATAATGAATGGATAATTAGTCAGAATTAATCAACCTACTTATCAATTTTAACTTGGAATATGTTTAGATTCAGAGTTTGTTGCTTCACTCTAAGTCAAAAATCATAATTTTAAGGGTTAAGTAGTCATAATACTTCGTTTAATTAATGATAACTGGGTTTGTTGTGTGTAAAAAGTGAATTAAATGTTTGTTGTTATTTAAATTCACCCTTCTATTAAATCTTCATCCTCCTGTATTTATCAGAAGGACGGTGTAAGTTTTAGTGCCAGTTTTAGTGTTTAAAAACCTTTTTAAAAAGAATCTGAGTCAGATATAATTAACTTCTAAAGTGCTGGTGCTAATTTTATGTGAAGTAGTCACTCATTTTTTTTTTTTTTTTTTTTTTTTGCTACAGGCCTGTTGCTGCGTTGTTCTTAGTTGATCAGTATCGACTACCTTTGGTGGAAAATGAATAATCTTTTTGTTTTTACGAGGTCTAACTGTTTCTGTAAGATAACATTAAGTCCACGATGACTTGTGCAGTTCTTTTTTTTTTCCCCTGAAGGGTGATGTTTCCTGTTGTTGTGTAATGCAAATGTTTGGAAAACGTTTAAGTTGCGTACAAACCAGTTTTTCAGCGTTTGGCTCCTCATTGACTTTGTTTATTGCTCACAAGCTGATTTACAAGTGTCACATGTTACATAACTCAGATGATTTCCTTTACTTCACTTGTCCCAGTTTTACTTTTTGTAGTTGCACCAACTGTTTCTTTCTCTCTTCCTGTCTTCAGTATGGAGCAGAGTTCCGCAGGTTCTCGCTGGACCGGGTCAAACCTGGCAAATTCGAGGAGTTTTACAAGCTCATACTGCGCATTCACCGCATTGCTAACATGGAGGTGATGATTGGCTACGCTGATATCCATGGCGACCTGCTGCCAATTAACAATGATGACAACTTCTGCAAGGCGGTGTCAACAGCTCATCCGCTTCTCAGGATATTCATACAGAAACAAGGTAAATAAATCCTACTTATTATGAAATACTGGGATAGTTTTTTGTGTTTATTCCAATTTAGTTTTTTTGACTTGGTTCTGTAAAACAACAGTCTGTGACGTCAACACCGTTTTTGACTTTTTGTTTACTTCTTTATGTGTTACTGTGTATATTTGTGTCTGGATCTGTCTGCCTGGTTAAGTCCTGAGACTTTATACAGAGGAAGAGCTCGCAGTCAGATGAACTCGCTCACAGACACACAGACCGGTGCCTCTGCAGTCCCATAGAAATCAGGTCATTGAGCAAAGCCCATATCCCAGCATACCAGACATTACTGAGAGACAAAAGATCTGCATGAAAAGGGGAGACTCCTTACAGAGCTCCCTGTATTTGTGCGTTTGTGTTGCACGTGAGTGTTTCAGTATGAAAACCCAACAGAAGACTGTTTGACTGAAAGGATACCGAGTCCTCTCTCCATCTCCGTCTGTCATTGATCAAAACTTTGGAGTGGGTCTTGACGGCTTGCCAGCAATCCAGCCAGCATACAAATAAATCCATCAACATGCGCATCCATTCAAACCCTCAATCCTCCTCGGAATGCGTCTCGCTCGGTCGTGTAATGAACGTGTACACTCCAGGGGGATTGTTTTAATTGTCATCCAAGTGGTTCAAACACAAAAGCTATCCACAGTGTTCCAAACCGAAACTGAAGAGGCGCAAAAAAAATGAATGAATTTATTGTGATTGGTGCAACTGCAAGTGATGTTGAACTCAAAAATGTGATTTACATAATTAAATAACTTATTGCTGTGTTCTGTATAATCGAAGACGGCACAAATAATGTGCTGTTGAACTATTCTATAGTTTACGTCTGCTGAACTTTGTTCACCGCCGGTGGTTTTCTACAGAACTGGAACCATCTGTAACGCAGTCTTTCCTGAGAATCCATTGAGTAAACCTGTTCATCATAGACTGTTTCAGCCTCGTCAGTGACTTGTCTTAAATTACACACTAATATTGCGTAACATTTTGACGATATCTGTCCATTCAGCCATCATACAGGGCAAAATAAATAACACCCCTCATGTTGTGCCTACCAATTTCAAAATTCCACATTTTTCTAAAATAATTCAACTTTTGGTTCCTTTGCAAAATTTTCAATTCAGTGTTATTTAAATGAATCTATAAATTTCTGATTGATAAAAACAATTAGTTTAACAGCTGAGCTCCAGTCGAAGGGATCTATTACTTTTCACAAACCTTCTCAGTATTATACACGTCTAGAAGTGAAACTACAGTAATAAGGTTTAAACAAAAATAAAATCCAAGAAGAGTCAGTGGGCTGTTGGATGGATCTGGTTGTGCTTATTTCACGTGTTTGTTAAACACAACGTTGCCATGACGTTGTGGTTTAGAAGAATGTGATGCTGAAGCTTCTATCTGCAGTCCTTTTGTTAGTAACCAGACAAAGATGTGAGTGTGTGACTGAGTCATTCCTGAGAGAAGATGTTGCCGGTGTGAGAACATGTGTGTTTCGTATCAGACGGTACCAGCTGTGGTGTCATCATGGATCTTCTCCAGTCCGGTCGGCAGGACGTTTCTGTAAATTAATCAGATTTAAATATGAGACCCGTTTGTGTGTATGATAGTTTGTGTATGTGTGCATGAGGGTGGGAAGGCATGTCTGTCTTTGTCCATGTGTCAGGGTGGGTCTTAGACTCCCCCTTGGTCTAGCAATATCTTATACCCCTTTATGAGGGCCTGTCTCCCCCCCCCCATCAAGCTCCCCACTGCTTACTGGTTCCTCCACCAGCCTGCGCACTGGGGGTTTCTAGAGTTTGGGGATGGGTGATTGGGGTGTGTGCGGGCCTGCTCCCGGTGGCTGGCTGGTGGGCTGGGCGCTTCCTGGCTCCGTCCGATACCTTCTTCGGGAGGGGCTGCCCTTGGGTCTCGGACTTCGGATCCATGTCCCAGGGTGCTTGGGGGTGGGTGGCTGCCGGCGGGGCCAGTGGAATCGCGCCACGGCTCCCTGGGGCGCCTGTACTGCGGTTGCAGGGCGACTGCGCTGGGGGTTGCCTATGGTCTTGTCTGGGGAGGGGGCTTTGGTTTCTCCTGCAGCGGCCTGCCTAGGCTCTGCCACTCCAGGGTTGGGACCTGGATCCCTTGGGCTTCGGCCAGCCCTGTGGTCTGCTTTGAGGTCTGGGGGCCGGGGCTTTTCACACCCACTGTCAAACAATTTTATGGAGAAACCTTATGGTCACAGGCGCGTCCATGCACACAGGTGTGCACACAGATATTCACAGACACTCACTGACTTGGGCTGCAGCTGCCACTGGGGATGTTGTGTGTTAACCAGTATTATTATTAGTTTGTGTCAACAATGATATTATCAGTGTTTAAATATAGATGTTGGTCGATGCTGTGGTGTCTCTGCTCTTGTTTTTGTCTCTCAGCAGGTGTTTAAGCAGATTTCTCTCTCTCCCACCTTCTCTTCTATCTCTTTATCTTCATTTCCTCGTCTTCTTCTTTTTCAAATCAAAAAATACTTTATTAATCCCCGAAGGGAAATTCAAGTGTTGTTGTAGCTCAGTTCTTTTTCAGGGGGCCATAGAGAGTTCTAGCTGTGGACAGGAAGGATCTCCTGTAGGGGTCTGTGCTGCAGCGGATTATGAAGAATCTTCTGACTGAAGACACTCTGTTGTTGAGTTACTGTGTTCTGAAGAGGATGATGACGGTTTTCCATCATATTCTTCATCCTCCTTTGGACAATCAACTCAAAAGACTCCAGTTCAGTCTCCAGGACAGAATCAGTCCTCCTTCTCCATCTGTTCAGCCTCTTCATGTCACTTGCTCTGATGCTGCTTCCCCAACAGGTGACTGCAGATGTGATCAGCTGACAAACTCCTCTTCTTTTGCTGCTCCTCTTCAAATCTCTGTCTGCCCGTATTGTTGGAAAGCCAGGCAGAGACACGCTGGAGTCCGGGATATGTTCCTTTAGCCATGTCTCAGTAAAACACATGATGCTGCATTCCTGATACTCTGGCTGGGTCTTCAGCAGAGCTTCAAGTTCATCCATTTTGTTAGCAAAGAGATCTCACATTTGTCAATATGACTGATGGAAGTGAAGGTTTAAACTTCCTCTTTCTCTCTCTTCACTTTGCTCCTGCTCTGCATCCATGTCTTTTTCTTTTGAGCTCATCAAGGATCCAGAGTTTCAATTTGAGAATTTTCCCTCCAATTTCCTCTCTTTGCCATGTCCGCTAACTAAAAAAAGTTGTAATAAACAAAATAACATCTAAATAAAATCATAATAAATAAAGATAACAGGCTGAACATTGCAGTAATTGCTGCATGCTCGGCTTGTGAGAACAAATCTGTCTGGGACTTTTATGCATCCGGACATCAATTCTGACTACTTTATTGCTAGACAGGACATGGGGAGAAAAAAAATGAGACCCAAAGAAGATGGAGGGGAGATAAAAAATCATCATGTTTTGTTTTGTAATCTAACTAATAGTTCATGTTGTTATAACTCATGTTTTGTCAGATTTGGACACACCTCTTCATTCTTAGATCAGATAACCTTTCTGTGTGTCTTTATCCATCCTTTCCCTCTCATGTTGTTTAACAATAGCCATAACAACATGTCTGTCTCTTTTATCTACCTGACGCTCCCTTCCAGGCTCAGATCTCCTTTTGTTGGTGAAATGACTCGAGCACGTGCTGCAGTTTAGTGGAGATACGGTGATAATCCTGATCCCTGTTACTCCCCTGTGGGAACTTTTGGCAGCTTCTTAACTGATGACCTTTTCCCAAAGAATACAGGTCTGAACTATGTGGTTTATTCCCAGGAATACTTTGTAGCCTCTCGGTGTGAATAACTGCAGGGTACTTGTCTCCAGTCAGAGCAGAGACATTAAAGAAGGACATTCTAAAGGTTCTCTGGAGGTCAGAGGAACTGGGGAAATCCCAGAAAAATAAAATGCCTTTAGATTTCTTTCATTTGCTTCCCCCCAAAGATCAGAGAGCTCGGACAGGATTTACAGCCAATCAGCGATCATAATTTCTCTCTTTGATATAGTGTTAATAAGCCCGGGGAATTTGTTTGTACTCATTGTGGAGGTTATCTTTTTGGCTTAATCCAAATTAAAAAACAACTAACTCTCCCAGATGTTGGCGTTCCCTGATCCCCTTGGTGCATGTGTGAGATCTTAATATGATTTTGCTTGTTTTTTTTGTAAATAATTAGTTGAAAAGTAGTTTTTAGGGGTCCGGTGGCGCCTGGCAGCCTCACTTCTGTCAGTGTGTGTGGCAGGACAGCTGTGGCTACAACATGTGTGTAGTTTAACACCATCAAATGTGTGATTGTGTGTGTGAATGACAAACTGTAGTGTCAAGCAGTTTGAGCTATACCATTCATACCTTTTTTTTAAATTAAAAATCCTGCTTGAATTAAGCAGGATTTTGCCTTGTAAACTCTCTTACACAGTTTCAATGTTTTTATCTGAAGGTGTTTCAGATAATGAATCGCTTTGGGTTTTAAGACCAAAGATTTTTATTGGGGCATGTTTTATATTTCTCGTGCACAAAGCATCAGAATGGGGCGGAGCAAGTGATGAGAAACATCACATCACATCAGGACCAACTCTGTAAGTGTCAGTTTATAAAGTCAATTACATGCAGCTTTTGTGTTTTAATGTTGTTTTGTGGGGGAGTTGATGCTCTCTTAAAGGGATAGTTCATCATTTTTAAATGGGCGTGGCACTTCCTTCTGGAATTTCTTGATATTTCTGCCAAGATAAACACATAAAGTTGATAATGATAAAAATGTTAATGGTTGATCACATGGGGCATGCGCTGTGAATGCAAACAAATAAACAGTCTTTGTTCCAGTTTAGTCACGCACTCTTAATTACGTCTCAGTTCATTCCCAAATTAGTCGTTTACTCCTATCAAAGTTGTCTCATTTTACCTCGCAGTTGATACGCGTTCCAGATGTGCGCAATGACTCTGCGATTATTTTCAGAGAATGTTTGATGTGCAGATTGCTGGAATTTTGAACATGTTTAAAAACAAAGAATCAGCGAGGCCGAGAAACCCTGTAAACACTTCAAAACATTTTGGAAACTACCGCTTACGAATCTCATTTGCAAACAGTTGCAGCTCAGCGAGATAATCTGAGCAGATTAGGCTGGTTTTGAATCACCATGATTTTATCAGTCCTGTTGGATCTAAACTCTGTTTTTCCAAACTGATGTTGTTCAAAGAGCTAACAGGTAATTTAATAACTGTTTATAACCCCTTCACACACAAAAAAAACAGTTTGAAAGATTTGAACTATCCTTTACCCCGGGCTCACACTGCGTCCAGATCCGGTCCGGTGCGGACCCCGCAGGTATTCCGTAAGATTAAAATCCCTTTTGAAGGCTGTAGCTCCGCGTGGTGCGGGGCCGGTTACGGAGGCCGTACGGCACAACGGAAAGAATCCACAAGGTTCTGTTTTTGCCGGACGCCGGAGAGGATCCGCGTCAGTTTGATGAAATCTGACGAGCTATACAGGAAGTGTGGCTTGAATATCCGGTGTTTTTTCAAAATAAACGAGTGTACAAACAATTGTAACTTGACTCTTCTTTTTAGACAGCACACGCGCTAATAGGAAATGTAAACATTAAATCACACCCGGTGACACAGGGTCCCGAAAGCCTGCAGCACAACACATTTTCACACATTTGCTAAATAATGGACGTGTTCCCGACAAAACGATAACCCACGTGAACTTCTGTTCTCGCGAGCACCGGAGCTGGCCGCACTCCCTATCTGGAGCAGATGCGAGTGGTAGCTTGCGGAAAAACCGGACCAAAGCCGTTCCGTAGGCAGTATGAGCCCGGCGTTAGAAGTAGGATTGTTACTTTTTGTTTGCTGTTCCCTGTTTGGGTTATCTAACTGTTATTTAACTGGCTTCATTCTGTTTTGTGTTTCGGGAAATACGAGCACTCACTTCTCGTTCATATTCCCACTCAAACTGATGCGAAATTAGTTACAGATTAGCTGTCCAGCACGCAGTTCCTACAGTGTTATTTTAGTTAAAGATAACACTGACAGGAATGTGGAGTTCTTCATTCCAACTTCTTCTTTTACTGGTATTAAATTAAAAAAACAACTTCTTTGATTATTTTTACAGGAAGCAATGACTAAAAGTTACTTTTGCATCTTTTTTCTGTTTATTATTTGTGTTTAACTGTAAAGTATGTTCCTGTTTTTGGCGCCTCTGTTTTGTGGGGAAGATTCGGTTGTTTTCGTAGACGGTACCGGTGGACTGCACACAGACTAAACTTTCAACAAAGAGAAGAGCCCTGTTTGGCAAAAGGGTGAAAGGTTTGAGCAAACAGAGCTGTGGAGTTGAGCCAAGGTCGCGTCTGTGTGATGTTCACAGCTCCATCAACCCAGCTGCTGTCCACACCTGTGAAAACGGGGACTGACATCATCCACGTTAAAGAGACGCGCATAACGAGGTTCAGGCCAGTTTTAAACCTAACAGTCCAGTCTGGATCGGTGCTGTTTTACGTCAGCAGGATGACACGTTTGTTCAGAGATCAAAGAAGATCGATTCCTTCTGCAGTTTGTTTTTAATTCAGAAATGGGAGAACAGAAAATCGTGTTGCCGTGGTGTTTTTTCTATTCAGGTGTTGCACTGTTTAAAGGAGAAAAGCAGGGAAACTCGTGCAGAAAATAAAGAAAAATCACTTGATGTAGTTGCTTCAGTCATGATTTTTTCCTTCTTATAGAGATACTCAGTTTTAGTTAGCAGCACAAACCTCTAACAGATCATATGTTAAAAGAATTCAGCTCTTTTTGGATTTTCTAATGACTCCGTCTGCTGTTTTATTGTTAATCTTTTAACAGATGGATGAAATGTTTGGTTTGTTTAAAAGTGCTGGTGATAAAAGATCTTATCGCAGATTAAATACATTGAATCCTCAGAATATAGACTATTTATAAATCATCTCATTCTGAGTATTTCATGTCCATTTAAACCCTTTTGCCATTTCCTAACTTCACTTTTTATCGAATGGTGTTGGGTGACTCTTATGATGTTAGAACTGTAGTGAATTCAAGTTACGCTGCATTCCTCTTGCCCCAGAAGTTTGAAATATATGTGGTGAGGAAATCAGATCCAACTTCAATGTTTTCAAAACGGAAATCTGAGCTGGAGATGTTCAGATGTTCAACTGAGCTTGATTAGAACAAACCAATCAATGTCATGTTGAATAAATCTCATTTTTAGTGACACTTTGGCAAATTTAATAGGTCCAAAATTTGCTATGTGACCAGTTTGGTACATTTTCTTCTTGATCTTTCATATCAGTTTATTAATATATTTTATTTAAATCCAATGAATTTTGATTACAACTTGATACTAAAGATTCAAGATTTACAGTCAAAATCAATCATATACGGCCCAAATCAACACAGCTATCAGTCCAGTTCCAGATATTAGATCCTGAAACCTTCTTCATCTCAGTTACTTCCTCCAGCTCATCCAGACGGTGTCCAAAGAGTTCCTGGACAAGTTTAAATTCTAATCTCTCCCTCTGATGGGACATGTTCAAAATACCTCTGAAACATTCGTACAAGATGCCTAAAGAACCTCAGCTGACACATTTCGATGAGTAGGAGCTGCTTCTGTGTTTAAATGAATAAAATCTGTCAATACAGCCAGAATAAAAGATCTTCAGGAGGCCCTTCCATTAAAAACAGTATTTCTGAGGTTTCTGTTGAATATTTTAGCTCCGTTTTAATGAATAGCTTAAGTTTTAATCTTTTAAACTACACAGGTTGCGATGACCTGATCCACCTGAGTTCAAACAGCCTGTATCTGTTTCTTGTCCTTTGTTCGTTAGTATTCATCAGCTCCCGCAGTTGAAACCACGCCTAGCATGCTGCTAGCTAAAAGCTGTAGCATAAGACGTAGCAAACTGGAAGAGACTCGGTGTGCTGTTGCCATGCGCAGCAGCGAAGGAAACAGTATACCTTGCTCTCATAGGCTAGTTTGTTAGCCAATCAGAGTCCAGCAAATTCGAATAATGAATATTAATGAGTTGCAGCCCGAAGCCTGATGAATTTTGACACAGATAGATTGAAAGGTCTGTTAATCAGTGTTTCCTAACATTTTTTAGATATAAATTGTTTCAAATTACTGGTTAATAGTTCCGAAATAAACACAAAGTCATGAAATTTGTGTGACATGACCTCTTTAAAGTCATTTGGTGGATACAAACCTTGGATTTGATGTATTCTATCAGACAACCAGCCTTTTCCTCTCAACATCACATCCATGTTGAAGCTGTACATCGTTTCTCAGCTTTTTATGACTTAATAAAAGTTCTGTTATGTTCGTGTAACTCCGGTCTTTGTGTTTTTAGCAGCCTCGAGCAGTGAAGCACAGAGTTTAGGAAAAGCTGCTGTCTTCCATTTCAGTCTTTTATATTTTTTCCTGTCTTTTTTTCTTTGATTTGTCTTTTCCTGGAAACGGCTGTGAAAGAGTTCAGTTCTTCTCGCCAAGAAGTATGGCAGCAGTACAGTTTAGCCCATCTGGCTCATCGTCTTGGTACGCATTCAGGAATTTTCTTTTCGGTAGCGGCTCAGACCGATTCTTAGACCTAAGGCCTGACTCAACTAACAAGGACAAGAATTCAAGACAGTGGAGCGTCTGCACAGGTTGTTATGGTTATTATCCTCTGAGCCTGCAGAGATTTTAAGTCAAAGAGAAAACAAATAGTTCTGTTTGGAAGACAGAAGCCACTTTTTGGTTAGAGTGAAGTTTTTAGGAACTGGAAATCGATGCCAATGTGTCTCCTCGCTAAATAAAGCTCCGACTCTGCTGGGGAGATTTTCTGTGTCGTTAAACCTTTTTTAGTTGGTGTGTGTGGGGGGGGGGGACTGCTTTATAAAACCTGTGTGTGGCCTCTTCTCAGCGTGTCCTCAGACAATGTCCGTCGTAGTTAAAGTGTGATGGAAATGCCTGGTTTCTGCCAGACGTGGAGCTGCTCGTCTTTGTCCCTCCGACTGCAACGAAGTTGAAAAGCAACTTGAGTGACGCTTTAAATCAAAAACACACTCGGTTTTTACTGTCCGGTCACTTGGTAACATCTTCCCCGGCCTTCACCAACTTTTTGGGAGGTAGAAATGTTCGAATACCCCTGAAAATCTCTTTCGTTGGCAGTCACAAACCTTTCCATGCAGCAGAGATGCATATTAGTAATGCCTCTCTTTGTTCTGTCCTCGAGGGGAGGGCCGGAGTTTTTTAATTAAACTTCTGTTGTGTTTGTTAGGAAACATAAACACCAATATAGTTCTAAGTCCCTGCTTTCATTTTGGTTTACGACCCCTCTTTGAACTGCGCCCCACCCCCTGCTGTCCCACAATGAAGTTTCCAGACATTATAGCACACGAGTGTCTGAATCGTCCCCCTCCTGTATTTTAAATGAGGATTTTTGTAGATCCTGTTTTCATTAAACTTTGAGACAACACGGCAAAAGTGCAGCACATTTAGCTGTTTGTCATAAGAATAAAGATGAACTTTAAACACAGCTGCTTTCTGTTTAGAAATGCGATCGCACATCTGCATACTTTCTGCTGCTCGGAATCCCTGAAACTGTGTTAAAACTGACTTCACCCTGCGTTTCCCGAACACCGTTTGGGAAATGGAACGATGGATGTGATGGATGTAGCTGGTCCTTCAGGGATAAACAAACAACTTCCGAAGGCACTACCAGCTCCGCAGCCACTCCTCAACTGTCGGAACCTTTAAAGAGACAAAACAAGATTGAGATCCTTTTTTTTTTCCTTTCCTTTAATTTATAAGTTCAAAGTGGAGTTAGAGCCTGTGATGTGTTTAACGGTCCAGTTATCTGCAGATTTCTGTCTGACTGTATATTAGAGCTCCGTCTCTCTCAAGCAGTTGCAAAACTTTAATTCAGCTGCGTTTTTATTTCACCTTTTTTTTACATGTAGCTTCAGTTTTAACTCTAATAGTAACAAAAAAAATGAGTCTATAAAATGATCACCCAGAATATATTTAAAATTTGTACTTTTTTTCTTTTTTCTTGTGCACGCTTTGAAAGCAACAAGTATGATATGCTAAGCTAGGCTAATCTAAGCTAACAAATGTTAGCCTAGCCTAGCATAACATCTTGTGTTAAACAGCCAAACTTTTTGTTCTGGTGAAAACAAATGAGGAGTGATTGTTGACTGTCTCTCCCCTCAATATCACTCGTTTTTGTGTTTTGTTTTTTAAACTCAGTGGTTCATCAGCTGTTATTGAAATAATCTGGTGCACGCCTTGCATTGTTTCATTTATTTGGGTTGCTCAAAGCAGGAGACGGGTCAGAATACATGAATTTATTCATAAATAAAACACCGACTTTGTTGTTGTAATCTTAGTTTGAGTGAATGTATCTGAGCAAAAAAAGTCAAATATTTTAAATCACACTGTTACTCCCCTAACAACTCATTTTTATCATGATTATGTGACAGTTGCAGGAAAAACAGACAGTATGACTAATAATAACAAGGTCCAGGACAGACTGTGAGACGGAGAATACAGAGGAAAATTCCCAGGCTGTTTGAAGTGAGGGTGAACATTTTGGGGTTAGAGAGAGCAGGGAGTTTAGATGCCGGTGGGCGTTAGTGGGTTTTTTGAGGGAGGAGTTGCTGGTTTTTTGCAGAGACTACTCACTGCAGTTCCTCCCTAATTACAGCTCTGCTGGTGGACAGGGCCAGGCATGCTCTGCAAGTCTGTGTGCAACATTGAAAAACTTGCACTAATTCAAGTGTTTAAAAGTTGTGAACACAAGCTTGAGCAAAGAACGTGCGTCCTCTGAGGAAATCCCAGATTGGCTAATTTTATCAAGTTGGACAAATTGGTTTTAAAAGCGGTACAATAACTGGTGCAGTTAATTCAAATGTCTTTAGCTAAATTCCCCAGAATTTTGGTTAGTTTTGTTAACTTTACCAAAAGAGTTAGAAATACTTAAGTTCACATTTTAATGCACAACATTGAAGCATTCTATCCAAATCCTTCTAATCCTGTAAAGAATTCGACTCTGTCCACTTTGTTTGGATTAAGAGACGTCCTGCAGCTTTTCCTGCATCTCTGTTCAGTTTGCACATCACGAACCGAAGGCCGCCTTTGTGAAGAGTTATTTTGAGCGCCATAATTACAAAGGAGGGACTGACTCTGCTTCTCGACAGAAGCAAACGCTCTCACCGCAGGCGAGCCCGGCTTCAGGGCCACTCAGTACGCGGCGTCTCGTCCCAACAGCAGGTTCATCCTGACAGCTGACAAAACTTCACGTCTTTCTTTCAAAATAAGTAACACAAACTGATTGGAAACGCACGTAATTCTACCTATAAATCTGGAAGAAGAAGTCACAGACTGGGCGTAAATACACAACAATGATGTGTTTATTTCAGTGATGAAATATTTATGTGCCACTACTAGTTTTGAAGAATGTTTTTCCTTGAAATAGTCTGAGCTTGTCTGCTGAGAAAAGGTTGTTTGTTTGTTGTTTTTTTTTTTTGTAGAAAACTTTTTTTTGTTTTTTTTTTTAGTGTTTCACAGCTGTAGTTCCATGTTTGTGTGATGTCTGTAAATTACAGGAGACGCTCGAACCACCGCAGAGATCAGAGTGCGTGATGTAGGTCATGTGGTTAAAACAATGACTCTAACTGTCATGTGCCCCCACCCCCCACTGTTCAGTTAGCTGTTCAGCAAAAATAAAATCCCCCAGAGTGATTTGATTGGACAAAAATGAGCCTGCAGGTTCTTGCGATTGGCAGATGATCACAGCTGTCGAGAAACGTTTAAGTCAACCGTTGATTCACATTTATTTAGAAGTATCAGGTTGTGTGTAAATTTTAATGTTATGCATTTAAGATTTTATGCTAAAATAGTAGCTGAGCATGAAGAAGCCAAACAGAACTCGTGTTAATCATCAACTAGTTCATCAGCTCTGAAACGTGAATCCACTTTTTATTCAAAGTTTCTGCTCTTTAATGAAGTCCTCGGTCTGAAGACCTCCTGAGCTGACTCACAAATGCCTGTGATGGACACAACGTGAGAAGACACACCCCACCCACCCTCCATATACACACACACACACACACACACACACACACACACACACTCTCTTTTCTAAACATGTGGGCCGTGTGAGCTGTGCTGTTGAATCAGGCCAGCTCAGCAGTTCAGGATGGGAAAGGAAGGAAAAAGAATGGAGGAGGGGAGGAATGAGCCGTGACTCTTGTCCTGATATGAATTGTGGCCTAGAGACTCCCTGAAACAATGGACACTGACAGCTCATGTGGAAACACTCCCACAGACACTCTTTACTTGGTGTGTGTGATATGGAAAGCAAAGTTGGCTCTGAAGAAGAACCGGTTAAAGCTAAAACAGAGTCGCTGGAGCGGGAAGAACTCGGATATGCGTCAGCACACAGGAAACGTTACGCTGTCTAACAGAGGGAGTCTCAGGTGCTGGACCTGTCTAAGCTTGTCCAGTAACAGATGCCTGCATCTGGAGGTCAAAAGGTGTGACCCCCTAAAGGTCACACACAGCTGGACCGACTAGAAAACCAAACAAGAAACCCAAATTCACACGTATTTAAAAGTTGCAGTTAAAGTTCTGCTTGAACATGACAAAGGATCGTATTTCCTGTCAGCTGATGAAAGACCCACTCAGTGTGATGTCTTCAGTCTCGTCTTGCTGTTAAAAACACAAACAGGATTTCTCACACAGGCTGTTTGATAACTTGGGAATTTTCTGTTTAGTTCAGATTTTTTTTTTTCCCCTTTTGGTTTGTTTCTTGCATGTCTGTCTCATTCCCGTCTGTCTGAATGTGACGTCCTCCAGCGTTTTCTTCTGCTGTCTGGAGTGTGTCCGAGGTTATGTGTCTGAGACAGACGGTCAGAGACACCGTAATCCATCTAGTCTGCTTGTTGTCTGTTACCTGCAGGTGATAAGATTAGAAAGTGATTTCAGCTCAGGGCTGTGTCAAAGGCTTAAGGAGGATGAAGCTGAAAGATACAGACAGCAGAACAAGTTTATGGGAGTTGAGAACCAGCTCTAAAGTTTAAGTCTGTACTCTCTTGAATGAAACTGAGTGGATCAGTAGATTTGCAAACTTTTCAAATTTGGACTTCTATTATAACAAAGAAAGAATCTGAACGTTTTTTTAGGCTGAACTACAAAAACATTAAAGCTGCTATCCTTAATTTGCATAACAAATTAGCTTAACATATTTTTTTTTCATGTCCATTAAAAACGTTTTAACACAGCAGGGATAGAAATATGTTGTGAAGATGAAAAAAAAAAAAAAAAAATATATATATATATATATATATATATATATATATATATATAATTAAGTGGTTCTCCCATATTTGTCTAAAAACATCAACCAATCAAATGGTTCAGCCCAGAAGGAATGATTGGACAGTCTCTCCAGACATACGGACTTCCACATTTATTTGGCTTCTGTGCTCCTAAAAAACTGAGACATATTACCGCAGCACACCACGGCTGGGAGTGTTCAGCGCTCTACCATGTCACAGCAGGAGAAACAGCCGCCGGCTGGTTCCACGTCAGGTTCAGGACAAAGTAACAATTAATATCAGTTGTTTGTTGTTATATTGTTTTCACTTACCGGTGATTCCGCCATGTTACGGTACTTGAATGAACTGCGGACCAGCGTGCACTCGGTCGTCTTCTGGGGCTACGCGTGTTTCCAAACCTGGTGGGGCGTGGCTTAGGAATTCTACCTGATGGGAGGGGCTGAAAGTTCTGGGACTTTGTTTACATTTGTTGACATTCTAAGCTAGACAATTTGAAATCGGGTATATCACCTTTAATTTTGACATTTTAAGAATATATGTCGACATTCCATTACATTTTACTGATTTTTAAGTTGTTTTGATGTAAATAGTTTCAAAAACATTTTAAAGACCCCTCCAAATTATAACCCTGCCCTCTCTCGCTGTTTTCAAAAAAATGCCTCAAAAGGAGGTGGAGGACCAGCACACATGTGGGGGGGTGGCGAGCTGTCCACATGTATCGACACATGTGGACAGAGAGGGGACAGATGACAACGGAGGAAGCTGCTTCAGTAGACGAACTGAGCAGCCCTGATCGCTTCAAACCGATAGTTGCTCTTCAAACTCCACCTTGCTATGGAGGTGTGGCCAAGACCGAAGCTGAACATGTTTTTTTTTGGTTAACATCCACTTAGACAAGTTTCAAAACAGTAACTTAGAGTTGGAGCTGGTCGGTAGGGCCAAATTTTCATATCCCAGTTTTTTTCAAAACTATATCGGTTTTACGGTATTTTACAGCATTTTAGCCCATTTTACTGTCATATGCACAGTGCTATGTTTTTGTTGCACAGCCTCTTCAAAATATGATTGCTGATAAGGGGCAGTAATTAAGTTAAGTTGCTAATATTACCGCTACCGGCTACCTCAAATGAAGTCCGACCTTTGCTACAGACGTAGCTTCTCATTTTGGAAGAAGTTCTGGGTCAGTTATCTGTGTGTTGCTGTTACAGCCTCCGCCAGCAGCCATTCTTCATTCAAAACTTATTTTGAACTTAAAACTTATTAAGTGTAGCACTGAAATTGGTCCCCGCAAAAATATGTACCTGCTACAAACGTTCCGGATGTTGTCTTGGCTATTCAGCAGTATAGCGGTATGTGAAAAATTCATATAAACAAAATAAATACCGGTTTTTGGTACAAAACGATATATCGCCCAGCCCTACTTAATGTTTTCAAAGTTATTTAGTATTGCTTTAAAAAAAATGATGAAACTCTGTCCCTTAAGAGGTTAATTTATTTTCTTTGGGATTATGTCAGGACCCCGTCACGGTGGTTTCACGACCCTCAGCAGGCTTTTGACCCTCACTGTGGAAATCACAAGAGTTAATTATTTATTTGTCTCTGAATTATTTAACAGTACATTTTTAGTTAACACGTTTTGAGTCTTTTATTTTTGTATTTGTTTTTAGGTGAATTTAAACATGTAAAAGTAGAATGAAGGTTGTCAAGCCTGGTTTCCAGATATCACGTTGTTCCCATGTTTAGCGTGCCAGATAAAAAAGACAGAACTATGTTTTTGTAAGTCTCTGTGGTTTAGTTAAATTCAGATGGGTTTTACAGTGGAGAATAGTTCAGCTTACCCAACCTCCGCAGCAGCAACCGCTGCATTCTTCTTACATGTTGATTTATTGTAATGGACTCCTCCCTGCTCTTTGCTTTGTTTTTTACATTTGCTGTCAATTAATTGACATTGTTTTTCCATTTATTTAAGAGCCAGAAATAATTTCAGCTCAATGACAAACATTCTGTTTTTTGTTTTTTTTTAATTATCATTATTAATATTAAGAGTTAACTTTCTAATGCAAATGAACCAGGAATCTTATAAATCAGAGTCATCAGTCATTTTGAATAGTTTAATATAAATCCTCTCAACTGAGACTCTTTAAGCATCATCTGATGGTTGAAGAGGCTCTCGGTTGATGAATCGATGTGGGAGTTGAAGCAGGTTTATGGGATACAGCAACAGTTTTGTAGCCTAGATTCTCCCATCAACGACTGCTTTTTTTTTTTTTTCTCCTCAGCGGATCAAGTGGCGTTTAAGTGTTTCCGTCTTAAACACGCAGCTACTTGAAGCGAACAGGAGGATGAACAGGTGGCGAGGTCTCAGGTCTGCCTCTGTAACTCGTGTCGCAAAAACTTTTCTGATCCTTTCTCTGTACAATACTTGAAAAGTCCAGATGCTGCTACTCGAGTCTTTATCGCTGTAATTACACAGAAAAATGCGCCGCTGAAGTCTGGCGTTAGACAGTAAGTGTCGGTTGTTTGGATCCAGTTCACATTCAGCAGTGACGTGTTCATAATTCACTCGTGTAGTAAGCAGAGCACGTGGTCTGGTACCTGTGGGCCAGATGCAGGGGAGACTTTGGAAAGATTAAATCAACAGCATGTGTTTTGGAGGCCTGGAAGCACGAGAGAGCTGTGTTTAAAAACAGAAGAAGAGAAGTTGGCGAAACCTCAACATCGCTTTATGATCAAGACGGCTGGACAGAGTGTAGATCGTTCTCCTTTCAGAGGAATGTAAGACCCATCCAGTCCATTTCTTCTCCTCTTTCTGAAACCTTTGATGTTTTAGCCTCCCTCCCTTCAAATGGATGTCTGCCTTCGTTCTCTCTCCCACACGCGAGCAGATCCATCTTATCATGAACAAACACTCCCTCCCTCCTTCTTTAAATGCACTTCTTTTCACCTAAACAAATCTTAAACCCCTGGGACTCTCTCCACACCCCACCACGCTGCAAACAGGTCGAGTCAGGAAGGAGAAGTCCACGCAGCACCAGTTAACTTGTCCCAGATGTGCCGCAGCAACTGCTAGTTAATGCAGAATAGAGCTGAATATCATTCAGCTTGTATTCTGAGCTGCATCTGGTCTCATCAGGACATCAAACCACAGCTCTTGCAGTTTTCTACAAATCCAACCTGACCCTGTAATCCCACTTTTAACCAACCTGAAACATGCAGCCAGTACAGATAGTTAATTCTGAGGAATATTATATTATGTGCATCTGCAAATGCTACAGCAAGTTACTATAAATGTACTAATGATTAATATTGTGGTGTTATTAATTTGTAAAGATTTATCTGCAACTAGTGCCATCGATGCATCTTTGCTCCATTAATAATCCTGTGATCTCTTCACAGTTTTCAGTTCATATTTACAACGTCACACTGCGTGTTCTGGAGAAAACATGACTGTAAATTTGGACTTTGAATTCTTGAAGTTGTAACTTGTTTTCTCATAAGAACAGAAACACAACCTGTTTGGATTTATTTGAAGCAAGAGTTTACAATTTCTTAAATCTTAATTGTTAATGAATACTACACGTCTTTATGACAGTAATCGTACCCCATAACAAAGTTATAAATAAATAATCATGTAATTCAGATTTTACAGACAGCAGCAGCCTGCTTTGTTTTTGACCTCATTGGTTTTAGCTCAGAATAAGCGTCAGTTCGGTTTAATTCAACTTTATTTTCCCCTGAAGGAAAATTAAAAATCAGTCCAGTCAGAACTCGTTTCTGCATCTTCAAACTCTCAACAGATAAGATTCAGAAAACCCGACTTAAAAAGATCGGAACTATAAAAGGAATCTGACCACTTGTAGTTAAGTTTTTCCTCTAAAATGTAATAAAGTAAAAGTATCAGATATAGTTGTGGAGTAAATTTGAACTTCAGTGGAGTCGTCTCTTATATTCTGGTACATTTTAGTGAGCTCCTCCAAATTTCCACCCCGGCCCAGCCTGAACCTCCTCTGCAAGAATGTCAAATATGTTTGCTTGTTTAAAAAAATGTTCTTTATTCTGTCTGTTTCCATGTTGGTGTTAGCTGAACGTCCTGGTCTTTTGAAACTCACGGACTCGCCTCTCCTTACGAAGAATACTTGTCTATTTGCATCTTGTTAAAGAACACAGGATTGTTGTTCTAAAGGATAAAACAAGCAGATTTCAACTCATTCTGTATGTTTGTTAAATACTGGAGTGCCGTCATGTAAACCCGTTACTCCTGACCCACACTCTGAGGAAAGGGCAACACAAAGTGCTCGTGTGTGTGCACGTGCATTAAAGCCAGTGCCACAGCATTCAGTGACCTCATGCTCTATGAGCCTTGTCTCTACCCTTTAACAGTGATTGTGGTCTCTGCTGTCACTAAGCACTTTGTCACGCTCAGACCGAAGACCACGATGTGGACTGGAGGGGGTCGTCCGGGTTCACAAATGTCACATGCATAGACAGACCGTAGCTGGATGAGCTGCAGACGCAGCTGTAGGCTGGAGGTTACAGGCCTCTCCTTTTTACAGGAGATGAACATACTTTCAACCGTGTCCCATGAACTTCCTGTTTACCCAGAAGTCTGATGTTTTTCTGGGCCAAGAAGAATTT
The DNA here is from genome assembly GCA_006937955.1 of Pachypanchax playfairii. Classification (NCBI taxonomy): domain Eukaryota; kingdom Metazoa; phylum Chordata; class Actinopteri; order Cyprinodontiformes; family Aplocheilidae; genus Pachypanchax; species Pachypanchax playfairii. Next base: position 1,446,308 of record SSNP01000031.1, read on the forward strand.
TCCAAAGCAGTGAAATAATCAGTGCAACATTCTGGGACATGCTTATATTTTTAACCTTGCAGTAAGTCGTTCTGCAAGGAGTGAACTCTTGTTATCAAAGATATAGTTGTCACTTTAAAAGGCACATTTTTTTTTCCTGATAATCAGGACTTTATGTAACTCCACGCAGGCTGACATGTGTCTGAAAACAAATCTCTAATAATAACTACTCTGAAACTTGCAGTAACTTGTTCATTTTGGGCAGCTGAAGCAAGTTTTTAACAGTGTAACTAGATCTGATTCCCTGAGCAACACAGACACTTGAATGTAGCACTTCTTCTGGCATTTATGCAGGAGCTGATAATAATTGTTACATTTATTTGTTATTTCAAAGCTTTACAAAAAGCATTTTAAAAATAAATAGTGCAAATTGTGTAGTTACTTTTTTTTTATTGATCTTCATTGGGTTTACAGGAAGCTGGACATTTGTTTCTAGGTTTGTCTGTCCTTCCTGAGGGTCGTTAGGATCTTTTTTAAATGTAATGTTGTTGTGTTTTGGTTACATGACTGAATAGTTAGGAAGCTGTTGGGAAATGGGATTCAGAGCTGCGTTTTAAGTTCCCGAGAGTTGAAACCCCTTCCTCAGTTTCAAACCATCGATCTATTTGCCATTGAAATTTGACTGTGGTAGTTTTCACAGAACCTCGTGTGAAATGTCACATGACTCTGACCCCAAACAGCTCTGAGTCTCTGCATGTTGCTGCTGCTGTGTCACAAACTGAAGCTCAAACTAATTTATATAATATAATAATGTGAATCAGGTTCGAGTTCAGCTGTTTGGATTCTTACTGCTGGTTGTTTTTTTTTTTTTTTTTTTTTTTAGTTGTGGTGAGTCAGTGTTGAATGTACAGAAACCTTCCAGGAACAAACGTGTCCAAACATCCTAATGGCTGATCATAAAACTCTTAGATTCTGTTTTTATGGGAGATGCTGGAAAAGATGTGGAGCTCTTTTAAAAGGTTTTGTTTTCACAGCTTTACTTAACTCGAGGTGGGTCTCAGTGGAACAAAGCCCAACTTTCCCTGTTCACGTTGCTTTTGTAAGTTAAAGACAGCATGGGGTATTTAACAAGACCCGAAACCAGAAGGAAAACAGGTTCCCACTGACTCCCAGGATCCAGGTAGTTCTCTGAAACCCCTTAATGTCCATGATTGAGCCGACAAACGGTCGTCTTCTCACCTCTGACCCCGTCTCCTGACCCCACGGGGCTCGGTTCTGTTTTCTGACGCCACCATCCCAGAATACAAGTGTTGTGATTAGTTTACAGCAGCTGTACGAAAAAGACTTTTTATTAACTCTAAAGCAGGTTTCTTGTCACACTTGATCCTGCAGGTGTGTCTTGGTGTGTGTAGCATCTAAGCTAACTTCTTCCTGAAAGTCCACGTTGACGCCATCTTGTCCATTTATGCACCAAAACAACCAAAACTTACTGGAACTTTTTCTTTTCATAAAAACAATCTCACAAACAACTTTAACCCAGATTTAGCTTGAAAAGGAGCATAATTACAGCTTCTCGAACACCTTTCGTTGCTAAAACAAGATTGAATTTCATCCTGAAGCTTATTAAAAGTTTGGGCTCGGAGACGTTTCATCCGACTGTTTTAGCTCCAGAGAAGCAGGTTCTGTTGAAACATCATGAACCGTTAATAGAAAAAGATTAACCGAACTCGTGGTATTTTTATATATATATTCTTTTATTTGGTGCAAAGTTTTTCGGGAGGATTTGAGTGTAATGAGTAGTGTCTTTAAACACCTGCTGAGCTCGACTCAAACACTTTGCCCGGGGATCAGACACACCCTCTTTGTATTTGTAGGTTACTTGAAACAAATTACACCAACACGTGCTTCTGGTGGGGTTCTGCCGAGCAGCTGTAACACATTACAGGATACTGGTTTATCCCACAGTGTCCCGGTGTGATGTGGCATGCATCAGGGTTGTGGTTGTAGTTTGGAGACCGAGGTGAGGGAGTGTTGCACTTAAAAACCCGTAATGAGACGCTGCTGCAACTTTCCTTCAATATGGTTTCCATCAGGGGAGAAAGTTGCACTTGTGGCAGAAATTCCAGCTTTGTATTGAAACGCCTTGTCTGGATTCAATCAGATCAAACTGCTGCTGCAACACGCGGGAAACGAAGACCACCACCACGCACGCCAGGTCTGAGGAGGTGCTCTTTAAAAAGAAGACTCTAATATTATTTAGCACTTCTATTTTTGCAACTTTTCCAGTTTTTGCTCATCTTCTATCTGCACTGTGGTTTATGTCGACTCCCAGAATCTGCCTCTCTTCCCCCGACGTGCACCGCAAGCACGCAACAAATTCCTCCACGCTCATTATCTCATTATCGTTTCTCCTGTCGTTAAACTTTCCTTTGCTTCATCAACAATGTTCTGAAGGAAGACGATACATACAACCCACGTGTCAGACCTTCGTTGCACCTTCTATAGACACTTATAGGACTAGAAGAATATTTTGCAACAGCCTTTATCAGAGTTTTAAGTCTGGGTAATGTTGTCCTGCTCAAAAGGGCAAACATGAGTCATGGAGCTCCCGCTGGGGACCTACACTTCCTGTCACATCCTGTCCGGCTGAGAGAAGAAGATTAGACGGATATCAGATTATTTAGTTGCTCCATTGCTATTATTTTCCTCCTCCAGCTTAACAAATGTTCACGTTGAAGACTCGTGATCAGTGATCAAGAGTTTCTTTGTTCCGCTGATTGGAAACGTGCATTCCGAGTTGCGTTGTCTCGTATCCCCTCGAGGCCTCGTGTGTGTCTGTTTTGTTTTTTTTAAGGCTGGTACGTGTGTGTGCCTGTGAGTGCAGGAAGGAAAAGTGAGAATCTGTGCAGCTGCTGCCTGGTAGCTGAGGGGAGGGTCACCTCTGTCAGCAGAGGAATGCTCCGCTCACTCAGCACTTTTCACAAACACCCAACACACTGTCTGAGGCAGCAGTTCAAATTTGCTTTAATGCAACATTTCTAACTTCTTTCATGAGAAATCTGTTTCTAAATTTGTTTCTTTCTGTCTTCTTTTCTTTTGGTTTGCAGAAGAGGTCGACTACAGCGACTTCGGCAACAACACGATAACCCGAAAGAAGAAAGCAGTCGTGACTCTGCGCAACAGCGATGTCAACCGGAAGCGCCCTCACATCCGGATCGGCATGCCGCAGGACTTCCGGCCCGTTTCCTCCATCATCGATGTGGACATCCTGCCTGAATCTCACCGCCGTGTCCGGTTGTATCGTCACGGCTCCGACAAGCCGCTGGGCTTCTACATTCGAGACGGAACAAGCGTCCGCGTGACGCCTCACGGCCTGGAAAAGGTCCCGGGGATCTTCATATCCCGTTTGGTGCCTGGAGGGTTGGCGGAGAGCACCGGACTGCTGGCGGTTAATGATGAAGTTCTGGAGGTGAACGGCATTGAAGTGACGGGGAAGTCACTGGATCAAGTAACGGATATGATGATCGCTAACAGTCACAACCTGATCGTGACCGTTAAACCTGTCAACCAGCGTAACAACGTGGTCCGCAGCAGCAGGATCTCTGGCAGTTCGGGTCAGTCGTCCGACAGCGGCGGCTCAACCGGTTACCCAACTTTGTCAATGGGCTCGGTTCGAGAGACGGCCTCGGGAGTGCACAGTTACCAAGACGACCTGGAGAGCGACGAGGACGCAGATATCGTCATCGAAAACAGCCTCAAGCGGCCGTCTCAGCGGTCCAACGCCTCTCAGGCCTCCAGCACGTCCCGCTCGCATCAGCACACGTCAACACCTTCATCAGGTCCGGCAGCTTCTCCAAGTCCTCCTTCATCGTCTTTGGTCTCCACCTCCTCCTTCCAGTCCCAGACAAGTCTGAATGGAGGGTCCCACCACCCTCACCCACATCAACAGCAGCAGCATCAGAGCAGCCTGAGCTTCCAGCTGCACAGAGACCTGAACCTTAGGCACAGCCACAACCAACAGTCCAAACACAGCGAGCAGCACACGCAGCCCCCGCATCACGCCAGCAACCCGGCCCTCCGACACAGCAACGGCAGCCTGCACAAAATCCTCAGCTCTCTGAAAACGGACCCACGTCACAGTCTGGCGCTTCCTAAGGGCGGGGTGGAGGAGGACGGTACCGTCATCACCCTATAACTGTAGATACACAGCAGCTGCTCAGAGACTCAACTGGACCAGCACCAGATACTGTCTAACTTCTGATGCTTTTTACTCCATGATCCATAAAAGGAAGTTTACAAGAATTGTGTACATATATTTCATGTATTTTAAAGTTTTCTTTGTTTTCTGTGTATGTTGTTAATAAGCATGAGAACAAATGATGTATTTTTTAGACAATAAGTCAGCTGTAGATTAGAGTTCTGACTGTATCTCCAGCCTGGTGGTGTTTCTTTAACCACTAGGATCCTTTTCATTCTTCTTACTGGGACTAGGTTGATCATGGAGGTTTTTAAAGAGTAAATCTATCTTTTGTATATTCCAGTAAATGCTGTGTAGAGTCTTTTTTTTTATTAGGTCTTTTATGCAATGATGATGATTGTGATCAAATCTTTGTATCTGGTTAAATAAATTATTCTATCACATTTGTGCAAACTAGAAAAGTGATGTTTGGATTACGAGTCTGAAAGTCATTTATAACTGATTTATAGAGTTAAGTAACATTTTGCTTTGGTTCATGTTTGTTGTACTTACAGATTTATGTAAAGATAAATAGACATATTACACAAGTCCCAGATGGAGGAGTCCAGGTCCTGTAAAGGACTTGTGCTGCTGTGGGAAGTCCAGTCTCTACTGGAACTTCTTAGATACCGATTCTATGTTGGCCGTCCATTTCAGGTCCTGGGTGATGGTGGTCCCCAGAAACCTGAACGTGTCCACCATAGTTACAGGTGTGTTGTGTAAGATAATGGGAGGCAGAGGTGAAGGGATCTTCCTGATGTCCACTGTTATCTCTATAGTTTTTAGAGTGTCGAGCTCTAGATGGTTCTGACCAATGAGGTTATATTTATAGAGGGGACATGCCAGGCTTTTTACATTAGCCAATAGGGCCAAAGTTGGCTGCCATTTTGAAAAAGGCAGGAAACAATGACAAATTGCTTGGGAGGTTCAGTAAAATCACTGTAAAATACTTAATTTCATACATTTGATATGTATATAATATATATATATATATATACACACAAGACACATACTTATATTTAAAAGTATATACATACACATATATTTTATACATTGTATAAATGTGTGTGTGTATGTCTCCCTCTAGCACCTAATAAATGAATAAATAACAAAGAAAATAAATAATTGTTAAGTAAATAAAAGTCTATGTTTAATGTGTTATATACTAGTAGCTGTGTATAAATACATACATATAGATACACAAAATATATATATTTTTGTGTGTGTGTGCCATCTCTTGGAAATCTGTTCAATACATACGCACACTTTTATAGTTTTGTCTCATGGCATGATATAATCAATAGACACAGCAGTGAGCCGGCATTTCGCCTTGTTCAAAATGGCGGCCTGCTTTGGCCACTTTCTGCAATGGGATGTCCCCTCTATAAATATAAACTCATTGGTTTTGACTGCACCAGAGGACTAGCTGTTCCACTTCCTGTCTGTAAGCAGACTCACCTCCATCCCTGATGAGGACGATTGACCATCGTGTCGTCTGTAAACTTCAGGAGTTTAATAGATGGATTTGTTATATACAGTCTGAAATAAGTGTTAAACAATTTAATGGATCACACTGCTACAAAAATGATTAAACTAAAGATCAATGTTTGTAGATTTCCAGCTGATAGTCTGATTGTTTAGTTTATTTACAAACAAGATTATTAACCAACAGCAGACATGATATAACACGTTGACTTTACCTTCAGTGCCATTTCCAAGAGTCATTCTTGTCATTAGATTAAGACTTTCAGCTGTATGTGAAGCAGCACAGTGTTCTGTTACTTTAACTCCATTCCAGACCTGAAAATCGAGCCTTTAATATAACAAGTCCGTGCGTGCTGAAGGCAGAAGTCAAGCACATGACAATGTTAGGCCACTGAGGTCATGTTTCACACCATAATTTGATTTAAATACCACAAAGCAATTACAAAAACTATCTGAAGGTTAAATTCCTTGAGTCTGGCACCTCCACTCATTGGTTTTTGTCTTCTGGCTACAGAAATCCACCCTTTATCCCATGTTAAGGCCCTGCAGCAGCGAACTTTTCACCCCTCTGCAAATTAATGTTTACCTGCCATGTTTACTCAGGAGCTCATGCTAATCAAACAGCCAATAGGTCCTCAACATAAAGCTAATCTAGTCTGTCAATCAACACATTTTGTGGGAAACATAAGATCCTTACAGTCACACAGTGACATTGTCAGTAAAAGAGGATCATTCAGTGCAGATGTGCAGTGAAATTATTTTGGGGCTCTACTGTAAGTTTGTTCATTAATCATTTGATTGTAACTAGTCTAGAGTAATTAAAATAAAAAAAATAATTTTAAATAAGATGAACTGCAAAATTCGTTGCTCAAAAGCTACTCGAGGCTCCATTTGTTCCACTTAAACATGACAAGTGAGAGCATTTTGGATTAACTGGAATTAAATGCTAAATCTTTAACTCCTCTCACAACAAATCCCATCTATTAGCTGTATGTTGAAAGGTGTGAGAAAATGCATGAAAAACAAGAAGCCCATGGTTATGTGGTGATTTTTGCTGCCATTAGGTGGTTAGTACTGGAATTACAGGCTTTATAAACGCTAGATTGAAGGAAAAATCTGTGACTTTGTTTTATGTATTAGCTTTTCATGTGTTTGAAACTCTACTGATCTCAGTCCAGTTAAACCTATTTGAGTGAACTTCATTGTGTGAGAAAAAATATATAATTTAAAAGCATAAAAAATCAAATAATTTAAGAGGAAAATGAAATTAAAAAGGCATTGTGTAAGATCAACTCTAAACAGTCTGTGTATTTCAGTATCAAGGGTTAAATTATGGAACAGTATGAGGATCTAAAAGAAAGTAAAACCAAACACCAGTTTCAAAGAATATATAAAAAAATATTTCTAGATAAATACAAAGATTAAAAACAATAGTTTTACCCAAGAATGGTAATAACAGTGTCGGAGAAGAACTTGTGTTCTCCTGACTTGTTTTGTTTTTCTTGCTTTTCTTTGTTTATTTTGGTTATGAGACGTCGAAATGATTATTTTAGGAGGGGGGGGGGGTGTTAATAGATTTAGACTTCTGCTTGCTCCTTTTCAAGCACTGGAAGTGATTTTTTTGTAAATATGGTGACGGTGGAGTTGAAACAAATAAATAAATCAATAAAATTAGGACAAAACGATGGAACTTCTTTTTCAAATACTCTGTATGATACTAACCACTTATTTATGTGCAGGTCAAGACCAAAATGTTGTACAACAAGAAAAGTTACGCCAAGAGTATTAAAAATATTATTTCATTAAAACATTTCACCTTAAACAATAGACAAAACACGGTTTGTTAAATACAAAGTCTTTTTTAAGCATTCAATCAGTCAAACTTACCCTCGAATGACTTCTAATAATATTATTTCTTGTTAGTCTCGTTTTACCTTATAATATGTTTTAATTAAACTAGTTTGTTTTTCTTTGCAAAAATTTTTTAAAATCTTCGCGTTTTGTAGCGCGTCCTAGCATTTTTGACCTTCGCCCGATTCCGTCTATTTTACCGCGCACGTGACCCAGTCAGTTGACAAGGCAAAACACGGCAGTACCTCACAGAAACAGTCGCCATGGAGCGTCCCCGGATCGACAGAGTGGGCCTTCTGTCTCCCCTGGAGGAGTCCAGTGCTGAAATAAGCACAGACAGCGGTATCGTCTCTCAGAGCGCCAGCAGTTTGTCCATGGTGAGCGACATTCTGAGCAGCGGAACCGTTTCACAGAGCCCCAGCTTCGGAGCGGCGGCGGCTAATAACGCCGTATCCCGAAGTACGAGTGTGAACGAAGCAGCAGTGAACTCGACAAGCGACCAGCTAAACTCAGAGCAGGACGACGAAGTCCTGAGACAAACTTCCCTCGACTATTCCTCCTATATCAAAGCGTCGGCGGGAGAAGAGGTTAGTAAATAGAAGTTAGCTTCATGCTAATTGTTTTGTTATTCTGCTGCACGGCAGTGGGTCAGCATGTCTTTTTTTACATGTTAGTCTATTCCTCCAAATATCTTGATTTTTATAAGCTAAACCGTTGCAGTGTCATGTGACACGCGTTTTTATTCATGATTATTTGGTATGTTTTACTGACAGTCTGGTAAGTGGACAGGCATGACACCAGGCTGTCCTTATACACAAAGGTCCTTGTGTTTCAAGCTTGTGGTTATATAGCTCACACTATATAAAGTTAGTGTGTAGAAGCTGCATTTGAGGCGTATAATCAATAGTTTTTAACTTTACACTGTTTGTCTTCTGTGTGTCCTCTAGATCCTTTGCTTGGAGAAAAGTTTGGAGGAAATGTTAACGAGAGTGGATGAGTTTGTGGGGATGCTAGACATGGTAAGTCTGAGCAGCGTCTGAGATACAGCATATGTAATTAATTAGTCAAAAACATAATTTGTTTGTCTTTTGTTTGTATTTTGTTTTCAGATCCGTAATGATACTTCCCAGATAGTGAATGAAAATCTACCGAGAATTCAACAGAAATCCGATGAGATGAGACAAATATACACAAGAATCGACAAATTGGAGGTAGGTGGTGCATTCAAGAATGCTGTTATTAATGATTGTGAGTTAACTGAAGTTTTAAAAGGTTAGAATTTGGCATAGTGTGGATTTGTGCTTTTAATCACAAATGAATGATCAAAGGACCTAATTCATCATAATAATTCATCCATAACACAGAGTCGTACAAGGATTTAAACTTTATATTCACAGCTTTTTACACAGTCTATGTGGGACTGGTCCAGTGAAACTTTGACACTTAAACACATGACAGGGCTGTAGATCAAACCCCTGATAATCTGACTGGAATAAAAAAAACAATACACTCATGAGCCATGACTCCAGTTAGTAAATAAATCAATAGATAATATTTAAAAAGCCTTATTTAGGCGGCTCAGATCAATTAGTTTGTTAAAAGTCTGGACATGAAAAACAACCACACACCAATGAAACAGCTGTCAGGTCTTATTGTAATGTGATTCCAGGCCTTTGTAAAGATGGTGGGAGCCAATGTCAGTGCAATGGAGGAGCAGGTCACACAGGCAGAAGGAGAACTTGGAACGCTACCAAGTGCTTTCAAAAAAATCCTCCGCACAATGACTGTCCCAGGCTTTTTAAATGTAAGAATCCTCAGGATTTCTAGTTTTACATCATCTGATTGCTTGTTGAAATGGTCAGTGAGTTTAATGTCTTTTTACTCGGAATCCTTTTTCACACATTTGTGAAGTTTTCTGTCTTTCTGAGTAATAAGATTTAACTTTCATCTGTTTGCTTCCAGAAACAAGCCAACGTACGAAGACCAGCACCACATCAGCGCCAAGAGATGCCCAGCGTGTTCCGGACAGATGATTATTTCACATCACAGCCAGAACAGTGACAGAACATCTAAAGCGTTTCCTGGTTCTAATCTCAGAGGTCTGTTTGTTAAAAAAAAGACTGTACAAACACCTTTTGCTGCCATCCTTTTGAAGAGGAGTCTCTACGAAGCAATAGCAGCTTTCCGAACAAATCACTGAAGGTCGAGTGAGGACACACTACATATGGAGGGGTATTTTTTCCAGGTAGCAACATGGACTGAACTGTAGCTGTCTGATTTTAAAAAGTGCCTAAACAATAATTTGTTTTTCATATGGGTTCGATGTTAGAAATGGGACAAATTAGGATGAAATCATCCTGCTTGTTAATCAAACACTGTAAAGATGGTACATTAGGAGATGCTGTAAAGATCTTTAGATGTAAAAATACATGAAAAAATTAACCCAGCTTTAATTCTTTTTTTTAAATATAAATTACATTCATTTCAATTGTGTTTGTAAAAACCTGCATGCGTTTATGAGCTAGCCTGTTATTCTGTATTTGCTCACCCTAAGCAATATTTGTATTACCCAACTGAGCATTTAATGTCTTCCATTTCAAAATATTCACTTTATAACTAGCCTTATCTCACTGACTGCTGATGGCAGTTAGTTTGCTGAATTTTTTTCTGCATCTTTAATGGCAGCTTTTTCAAGAAAAATACAAAAAAAGGCACAAAGTTTGGTGGTTTCATAACCGCCACTGATAACTGATGGTTTTGTGCCACGGATGCATCTGTCGATTACTGCTGGAGGAACAACGGATTTCATCTCAGGATGATGTGATCTGGTCCCGCCAACAAAGCAGAAATGTTCACAGCTATCATTTATTATTTGCCAAAGTAGTTGGTTTCTATGTTGCATTTGTGTTGATTTTGAGTTTACTTTTTAAATAACTAAAATTAATTTAAGACAAGTTGGTTGTGATTCGATTGTTGTGAGTTGTTTTTGTGCTACAACTATAGGTGTGGTGTATAGTTCAAGAGGAAGATTTGTTTACAACACCAATTCTAAAATACAAGGAAATAATTTGTAATGCTCATAAAATCACATTTTGTCCCAAACAGAACATAAACAACATATCAGATGTTGAAACTGAGACTTTTTTTTCTTAGAAAATATTAGCTAATTAATTTCCTGGCAACAATAAACCATTCAGTTTATTACCTGCAGACAGTTAAAAAACCTGCATCTCCGACCATATGAATTTACATTAGTGCCTGTGGCATGAGCAGCAGAAGAGTCTATCTCCTAAAACTCCAGCAACTGGTCTCCTCACTTCCAAGATGTTTACAGACAAGATAATTTTTTTTATAAATCATGAGGTGCGTTTTTACCATCAAATTCAAAATGAGCTCATGTTTTATATGAAATAACTGTTTCAACATCTGTTATATTGTTTATGTTCTGTTGAGAATAAAATATAGATTGATTAAATGTCCCAATCATTTAACTTTTTAGAAACATTTTAGAGTGTCCCAACCAATGAGTTTATATTATATAAATAAAACCTCATTGGTCCCAACATTTTGAACTGGGATTGTAGTTTAGAGAAGTTTGGCAGTTCACATTGGTCTGTCTTTGTTTTTTAAATAAAACATCAAATTAATTACATAATAAATATGTTCTGAGTCTGACAAGGCCAATTTAACACTACTATGTTTTAATTCCACGCTTCTGCAATGATTTTGTGGACAGCTAGCTAGAAATCAGTGTAAGCTGACTGGGTCCGCACTATTTGAGATAACCGTCGCGCCAAAAAGGCGGAGTCGGCGCACTGTTCCATTCAGTTTGTGCCAGCTGAACGCCGCTCGTGTGCCATAGATAACAATAGGAGCAGACCCACTTCGAATGAGCAGAATTCACACAAATGATTGGTTGGGTTGCAATGATGATGTCATACGTTAGTTTACGGGAAGCGGGAACACAACCTCGTTCTGAGTGCCGTTCGTCTTTACTGTTGGACAAAGTTAATCAAACTACCGTACACGGTAAAGTACTTCTCAAACGTTACTGTTTTCTCCCCTTTTCACACAGACGTGCGCATTAAAGAAGGAAATGGTGAACAAAACGGTCCGGAAAAAACCCAAACCGTCACTCGACTCGTGCTAGCGAAGTTATAATGGTGGAGTCCATGTGCGGAAAAAGTTGGAAAAATTGGTTTTATTCATTCGTTTAAGCCCAAAACAAACCAAAGTTTTGGTGGAGTAGCATTTAGTGAGATTTTAACGGCAAACAGACCTTTTTTGTCTCGTAATCTGTGTCTATATTTGATCTGAGCGTGGATTTCCACAGGTGTGTTACATGTTACCTGCCTACTGGGACATATGATTGTAATACATTTAGGACAGTACGTCAGTAATTAAAAGGTGCACTTCGGTAATACCTGGCATGATTTGGATCTGATGAATGGCATAACTTTGTGAAAACTCAGCGTGTCTTACATCTGACCAGTGGCGGTCCTACTTTTGCGCTCTGGGCGGACCACCCGTCAGCTGCCCACCCCAGGTGTGTCAAATTGGTCTGAACGCTTTGCAGTTGTTATTGTTGTTGTTGTTTTTCCTGTCAGTCATATTGAAAATGGGGCAGGTGTAGTGTATAAAGCCGATCGAGCTTTCTGGGTTCTGTTTAAGTTCTTGTTCCAGCTGGAGTTCTGTGGAGGTGGGATTGCAGTTCGTGTGACATCAGCGTCCAGTTTGGTTGCAGAGGGTTGAACATGCAGCAGCATGCAGGACAAGGATCAGTGTCAGTGGGACCTGCTGATCCAAACCTAGAGCTGAGTCCTGAACCTGGGACTCCCTGTGTGGAGGTCCTGTCGGGTATCTTTTCTGCCTGAAACCTTCTGACACACCTTGGGTGGTCGCCTACATTGAGCATTGCAAAAACCACCCCTGCATCTGAGTTTTAAGCATTTTTACACTAAAATGTCTTTGGTTTGTAAATGTATTTTGAAAATGACACTCAAGTTTTACTATTGATTGATTTTTTTTTTCTTTGATGCACCATTTCAGGTTCAAAATATCAATCATGGCTGGTGAGAAAGAAATATGGCAAAAGATTGGAGAGGGTTTTGTCCAGGAATATTATAACCAGTTTGACAATACCAATAGGATGGGACTGGCAAACCTATATGTAAGTTTAACTGTGTAACAACACGCTGATCAGTAAACAAAAACACCTGCTTTAGAGTCAACCTGTATGTGATTTGTCTTCCACAGTCTCCTGACGCCTGTTTGACATGGGAAGGATCACCATTTCAGGGGAGAGAAGCAATCGCAAACAAGCTGGTAGTAAGTATGTTTTGACAGATGGTTGACGCTAATCAAAACTCTTAAGAACTTTTCTTTTTGTCAGTAATATGTAATTATTATTTCTCAGATCTTGCTGTTAATTCAAAATAATGTTTCTCGTACACAGAACCTGCCATTTAAGCGTATTAAGCACATCATCACAGAACAGGACTTCCAACCAACAATAGATAGTTGTATCCTTATAATGGTCTTTGGACAGTTACAGGTAAAGTCGTTTATTCTATTTTTCCATTTGGGTTAATTAAAGTTTCTGCAAAAAAATTCAACATTATTTTCTTTCTAATTGTGTTTCAAATTAAATGTAATCTCATTGTATCCCATCATTTACAACAGGCAGATGATGATCCACCAATGGCTTTTCATCAGGTGTTTATGCTGAAGTCTCAAAACTGCGCATGGGCGTGCACAAACGATGTGTTTCGGCTTGGCGTGCACAACATACCAGTGTAGTCAACTAGATTTCTTGGCTTGCATCCATTCACTCTTGCTTGGATTTCATTTTTCTAACTATTGTCAAACTTAAAAACAGGTCTGCAAGGTTGTTGAATATAAGACATCAATAAGCATGTTGCTGCTCTTAAAATGTCAAGTGTAAAATAACATTCATATCAAAGTAAAGAATTTATTACTCACTGCAGCTTTTGTCTTCATTTTTTTCCTAATAGATATTTTATAAAATGTTTTTTGTTTGTATTATAATGTGTATTAAAGGAGATAACGTGAGTAGGTCAATGTAAAAGCTGGTTATGTGTTTTTTTTTTATCATGTGCGCATGTTGTTGTGTAATGCCTCGTGTGGCCGCTGGGGGCGCCGTAACGTTCTGAGACGGTGTCAGTCATATTAAAGCGACAACACAGGAGAGGTCATGGCTAAGTTCCTCAGCTAACAACAACATCTACATTTATTCTTCAAAATGACGCCGACGGTGAAAAAATCCCCTTCACAGGAAACCGGTCAGCTAAACGTAAGCTGTTAATTTAATTATGATAAAGAATTCGTAGTTTATTTGTGTGAAAGGACTCGTTTTATAACGTAATGCTTGTGTAACTGTGTTTGGGTTAATATTCACTGTTAATCGACGTGTGTAACATTTTAACTGTAATTATATCCTGAACATGTGAGATTTGTGTCTTTTAGCTACTTCAAATACGTTGCTTTTATTTTATTTATTTGGACTGAATGCGCACGCGGTAGATCTTGAAATTAAATAATTCACCAAACAAGTTTCCTCAAAGTGACTCTCAGCCAACAGGAAACCGAAAGAAATATGACTGATTCTTTTCCAGAACGGCTTTAAAGAACAATATGTAGACTGTGGAGGTGGTTCAGAGACCGAGGACGAACCTTTGTTGAGAGAAAACCCCAGACGGTTTGTTATTTTCCCCATCAAGTATCCGGATATCTGGAAGATGTACAAACAGGCTCAGGCTTCTATCTGGACTGTGGAGGAGGTGGGATTGCATCTTTTCTAAAAAAAAATATAAAGCTGAAATGAAATCTGATCTGTGTTGACGATGATGATGTCTCTTAGGTTGATCTGTCCAAAGACCTGGTGCACTGGGACTCTTTGAAACCTGAAGAAAAACACTTCATATCCCATGTTTTAGCCTTCTTTGCTGCCAGTGATGGGATTGTCAACGAAAACCTGGTGAGATGGGGAACTTCAGGGATCTTTTCATGTCAGTAATACGGTTTATTTCATAATAACGGCCTTTTTTTATCTGTGTTTGAGGAAATAAAGATGAGTGGCAGCCTGACAGATATTTGGTTTAATCCATGTGGTTCAACTGATATTTTTTGTTTTTCACACCAGGTGCAGAGGTTTAGCCAGGAAGTTCAGCTTCCTGAAGCACGTTCCTTCTACAGCTTCCAGATCCTCATCGAGACTGTTCACTCTGAGATGTACAGTCTGCTCATCAACACTTATATCCGCGACCTGACAGAGAGGTCAGTTAATCTACAATGGATCTGATTATTTATTCTGTTTCTTAAGCTAACATTACGCACATGCTAAAAATGTATCACATTTCTTGTTTTGTTTTTTTTTTGTTGTTGTTTATCTTATCCTGCTCATTTCAATCATCCAGTTCTTGTTAAACACCAGCTGACTTATCGTGAGCAATGTCTTTATTATGTAAGTTAGAACTAGAACCTTTAAATACTTTGTTATTAGTAACAGTTTTTCATGTTGCAGGGACTATTTGTTCAACGCGGTTCACACCATGCCTTGTGTTCAACGTAAAGCGGACTGGGCCCTCCAGTGGATAGATGACAACAAATCCAGTTTTGGTGATTAAAAATAAGACTTAATATTTCAAACACGATACTTAAAACTCCCTTTTTAATTGTAATTTTGTCCTTTTGCCCTCTCAGGTGAGCGGCTTGTGGCTTTTGCAGCTGTGGAGGGCATCTTCTTCTCAGGCTCATTCGCTGCCATTTATTGGTTGAAGAAGCGCGGCCTCATGCCTGGTCTCACCTACTCCAATGAACTTATAAGCAGGGATGAGGTGAGATGATGTAAAGACATTTAAACTGTTAAAAGCACTTCCTAATTGTAAGTGGAGTGTGCGTCCTACAATTGTTTTTATACCCGAAACATTTTAAAATCTACATGATTTTTGAAAAGTTGGAGTTAATTGAGCTGGTTTGGATCTCAGCTGGTAAAAGATGGACGTTCTCTTCTGGCCGATTGTTTGTGAGTGACGGCAGGATGGAGACGGGCCGACGGATTGTAGCTTCATCCTCAGTGATGAAGATGCTGCTTCAGTCTGTCTATGTTCAGACCCTCTTATATAGTCATGAAATCTGGATACAAGCAGCTCAACTTTAGGAATGCGCTGAGGAGCTTGAGGTAGAGCCGCTCCTCCTCATTGAAAGAAGTTAGCTGAGGTGGTTCAGACACATCCAGGTCTCCTCCCCATGGAGGTTTTCTGAACACGTCCCACTGGGAGGAGACCCTCAAGCGGACCCAGAACTCACAAGAGGGACTATATGTCCTCTTTGGTCTGGGAACGTCTGTCGATCCACAGGAGGAGCTGGAGCGAACAAACAAAATAAACTATAATGCCACGAACTAAAGCTATTGACAACAGATTTTTTGTTTTCCCTTGTAAGTCAACTTCTGGGTATTTATAGAAAAGGAGATGTTTTTCATACCTTTCTTTTACTGACAGATTTGACTGCTCATTGCTGTCTTCCCTTAGAGTGTCAACTCACTTGTTGCTGTCAATTATCAGCTGTCTGGTCTGGGAGCGCTGTCAATCCGCACCCCCAGACCAGCCGCACCTCTCCCGCACCGCAGTTGGATCAGGGAATCCATTGACATCCGGAAGAGAGCAAGCAACACCATCAACTGGGATGACAGGCGTACACCCTTTCACACACCTGAAACTCCATCCTCCAACTAACCCTAACCCTAGCGCGGTTTGGAAGGAAAAATCTCTGTGTTACGAAGACAATAATGAACTTAATCACCATATGACACTAGTGACAACAGAATTTATCTATCACATATAGAGAATTTGGATGGTGTGAACTCCTGCTTTAAAACACATAATAAAACCCATGAATACAGGTTTCTGAGAGGTTTTTACCTTGCACAGGGTCTGCACTGTAACTTCGCCTGCCTGCTGTACAGCTACCTGGTGAAAAAACCCTCAGAAGAAAGAATCAAAGATATTATCACCAAAGCCGTCAGCATCGAACAGGTCAGAAAACCTACATTTAAAAAAATAGATTGAGTTGCAGCAGTGTGTTCATATTGCAGGTTTACTGATAGACCTGAACCCTCAACGTCTTGTGTTACAGGAGTTTTTGACTGAGGCGATCCCAGTCGATCTTATCGGGATCAACTGTTCTCTCATGAAGCAGTACATCGAGTTTGTTGCTGACCGGCTGCTCGGTGATCTCGGACTGGACAAAGTAATCCCACTTAAATAATGTTTCTTTGTATTTTAGGTGTGTGTAAACGTGTATTTGGTCTCAGCAGCCTATTTGTTTGTTCTTTTAAAAGGTTTACGGAGTGGAAAATCCGTTCGACTTCATGGAGTCCATTTCTCTCGAGGGAAAAACAAACTTCTTTGAGAAAAGAGTCGCTGAATATCAGAAATTTGGAGTGATGTCGAACATGATGGACTGTGAATTCACTCTGGATGCAGATTTCTGACACTTTTCTACAGGTCATGGTCAAAAGTACCATATCTTTATCAAATTCTAAAGACGTGTTTAAAAAATGTTTTGTTCTGTGTCACGGCCTAAATTAGATAAATATAATCTCAGATTAGCTACACACTGTTTAAGTAACAAGCCAAATGCAGAAGTATGTTTATATATGTTTTTCATAAATATCTAAACTCCAACAGCAGAAACCTGAAGTACATGTTTTAATTTGAGGTTTTTATCTAATTTTACAGATTGGCAAGAATCAAATATTTTTAAATGATTTGTTAAATGTGATATTTATAGGGAGTTTTTCCACTTTGCCTTCTGTTTTATTTATTTATTCATTTTGTTCAGACAAATATTGTAAACTATGTTTTGATTTAACAATCAGATCAAGCAGTAAGTATAATTATCTGGTTTAACAAACTAAAAATGACAAGTTCCTGTAATTATGTAATTAGGATAATTAATTTTGCTTTTTGAGTTGACTTCGATAAAATGCAGCAGATTAAAAATTTGTCTTATTTTTTGGTTCCCTGTTATGGTTACTGGCATTTATAGTGGGTTGATTTTGTTTTAGCCTTTTGTAATGTACAATTAAATACATTTGCCAAAAGAAAACTTTAGTAATTTTAAAATACGTGGAGGTGAGGCTGCATCAAGAATCAGCATTCTTTTTTGCTATGGTGATAGACAGATGAGGTCAGACATGAGTCTCCATGGACCATGATGTTTGCTGATGTTGTCTGTGTCTAGTGAGAGCATCTGGAGAGGTGGAGGTGCTTTGGAACGAGGAGGTATGAAGGTTAGTGCAGCAAGACAGAGAACGTGTGAATGAGAGGGACACAAGTGGAACAGTGAGGCAACAGGAAGCAGAGATAAATAAGGTAGAGGATTTCAAGTTTGGAAAAGAGGTTTAGAAACGTGTAAGCAGGTTGGAACATTTGGAGGAAAGTGCATGTGTCACAAAAGTGCACCAAGTATGAAAGGAAAAGTGTACAAGACAGTGGTGATACCAGCCATGTTGTCTGGTTTGGAGACGGTATTGTTGAGGAAGGGACAGGAGGCACAGCTAGAGGTAGCAAAAATGAAAATGTTGAGGTTCTTCGGGAGTGACGAGGATGGATAAGATCAGGAATGAGTCCATCAGAAGGATGGTACATATTAGATGTTTTGGTGATAAAGTCATAGAGCCCAGACTGAGATTGTCTGGATATGTACAGAGGAGAGATAGTGTGTTTATTGGGAAAATGATACTGAGGTGAGAACTGCCAGGCAGGAGGTCTAGAGAGGAAGACCACAGAGAAGATAATGGATGTAGTGAAGGAAGACATTTTAATTTAATTTTTTTCCCTATATTAATTATTTGAGAGAAGAAGATGTAGAAGACAGATGGAGACGGATGACTTGCTGCGGCGACTCCTGGAAGGAAAAGAAGCCAAATTTGATCGCTTGTCTTTTTGACAACCATGTATTTACGATGTGACCTACGTAAATACGACGCCAGATTAGCCCCTCCTCTTTTACCGTCCTGTGTTTAATGAAGCTAACAGCTAAAGCTTCTTGTCAACATGGCTGAAGATTTACAGAGTTTAGCGCTGGAGAAAGCTGAACTGCTCTCCAGCCGTCTGAAGGAGCTCGTGTCTTTGGGACAAAACTACGTTCAGACCCAGTTCGGGGTGGACCTGGGTCTTAAACCTGAGCTCTACCCGACCTGGGTGATCCTGTCAACGACAGCCGTTGGTCTGCTGCTGCTGCTGTGTGTTTCCTGGGCCGTCGTATGTCTCTCGGTCGGTAAGAAGCGACAGACCCCGGTTAACAAGAGTAGCGAGGAGCCCTGCAAGGCCGAAATAATAAACCACAAACAAGAGGAACACAAGAAGAGGAGCAAGAAGAAAACAGCCGAAAAGGTGAGTGACAGAAATGACATGTCTCATTATAGAAGATTACAATAAAAAATTAATGTGTTCTAATAACAGTAGATATCGGTGTGGATTCATTTAACGGGTTATCAATAATTTCCCGCTAGCTTGACTCCGCTATCTCTCAAACGATGACATGGCATAAACTAGCAACCTACTTTTATTTCCTTTTTTGCTTAATAAATATTTAAGCCATTTGACATTTTGGCCAAGTTACAAGCACACCAAACAACTTATTAAAAATAACTATGCTATTAGTCAAAGTTTGGTAAAAGAGATGCTAACTAGCTAAGAATGTAGCTAACTGACACGTCACTGTTTAGGTTAAAATCGACGAACTCAAATCTCCATCGATAACATTAAAATGTACTAAAGAAATTTGATTTTTATGGTTTAATCCCACGCTTTTAATAAAAAGTTTCTCCAAAGCACACCCTGTAAAAGATTATTAAAAAATCGTGATTTACTGTCCATTTAAACTGTTAACTGTTATCAAGTCTGCTAACAGAGCAGGTCGATCTTTGTATTAATTACATATTTAAAGTGAAAAGAGCTCAAACAGAAAAGTAAAACATATTAAATTCAAAATTAACTTAAAAGTCTGTGTATTTAGGAGAAATAAAAAAAATTAAAAAAAACTACAAATATGTGCATTTTCAGCTGACTGTCACTGGAAGTTGCTTATAATTGTGTTTGTTCTAATAATGTCTTTGTCTTTCAGAAGACTCAGTCCAACGGACAGCCGGTGGTCGTGGCTCAGGATCAAGTCAAAGAGATTGTGGCAGTTCCTAAAATATCACCGCAGATTAAAGCTGCGAAGGTAAAGTCAATTTAACAGGATCTGAAACTGTTGTTGTTCTTTTTAGACTTGCATGTGTTTTAAGTTTTATAAAATTGTTCTGTTGTTGTTAGATTTGTCACATGACGCAACTTTAATTTCTCAGGTGCATGAGGTGCAGGCCCCAGTGCAGGTGAAGAAGAACAAGAAGAAAAACAAACCAGATGTGAAACCAACTCAGCAGTCATCCACAAATGATGGGAAAGAACCAGATGATGGTAAGTTTCAGCGAACCGAGGGTTCATTTCTATTAAATTCTCTCGTGTCACTTATTAAATATCTCATTACTTCCTGCTTTGCTTGTTCTTATGTAAACTTTTTGTTTGCACATCCACCAGGTGTTTGGGAGACCAAAGTCAGCAACCGAGAAAAGAGACAACAGCGCAGGAAGGAAAAAGGTTCAGAAGATTCTGGAAGTTCAGGAGGCGTTGAAGCACCAAAAACCCACGTGGAAGCTCCTGTAGCCACAGCAGCTAGCAAGAAGAACCGAGGAAACCGTGGTAATAATATAATGAAGGTGAAACTCACTGTGTTTGTTAGAATATCTTAATTCTAGTGTAATATCCAATTGTCGATAAAATGTAGTTTAATTTGGATTAATTAGTGTTCGTAGGAACTCAGTCATAGTTTAACGTATGTGATTTTCAGGATGTACATAATAGTTTTTGGGAACTTTTCAGAGAATCAGCACTCGAGAACGACCACGAAAGGGGAAGCAGCCGGCGGAGCTGGTAAAGACAAAAAATAATTTTTATATTATGACTGCTCGCTTTTATAACAACATTTCAATGACTTCTGTTCTTATTTCTTTAAACTTAAATTCAGCGTTATTTTCAGCAGCTTTGGGGTATTTAAAATGCAGTTTTGTTTTTTCAGTTTCTTGGAGAGAGGAGACTTCAGTCAATGGTAGCAGCTGGGTTGACAAGTCCTTAAAGGTCACAGGTCAGATGGGTCCTTTGGAAGGAAAAAAGTGGAGTCATGTACCTGCAGCTGCACATTACAGACCTCAGTCCGACCCACAGGCCTGGGTTCAGGAGTCACAAGGTAAAAAAAAAAATCCAGCAACATTAAAACAATCCAGTTTCCTTAAAACGGGTAAAACATAAAGTTAATCGGAGCTGCCATGTCCTGGACGTCTGATCCTCTACACAAACACACTTTTTTTAGCTATTTTTTTAAACTTGTTTGTTAGAGATTCTACCTGCTGTGACATGGCTGTGCCTCCAGATGTTTGTTCCAGCTGTTTTCAACCTATCTGATTATCTTCCTGTTTGTGTCCAGCAGCGTGGAGCAGCGTCGACGGGCCGATAAAGACCACATCCTTTTCCGTGCTGGGACTGGGCACCAAGGGTCTGTATTTTTATTAGAAATTTCAAACATGCTCCACATCCCAGATGTTATCTGAAGAATGTTGTCATTTTATTTCAGACCCGTTATCAAACCCATCACAGCTGCAGTGGACAAAGCGTCTCGTTGTTGACGATGAGTGGTCGGGATTCAGTAAGTAGTCTTCATCACAGTCTCTGAAACGGATGCTGCTTGTCTGGAAACACACAATTTTCTTCCCTCTAACCTGTAACTGTTTGACTTGTAGATGGGATGGCGGCAGCGGATCCCAGCTCTGACTGGAACGCACCAGTAGAACATTGGGGAAACTACGAAGAACCTCCTGTGTTAGTGGCAGCAGCTTCACTGCAGAAGGATCAGGCTGTTCCTAGCAAGGTTTCTATCCTCATGACCTTCTTGTACTTTACATCTAAACTTCACACATCATGACATTAACACTTCGTTCCCTTGCAGGTATCCGAGAACGAGAAGAACATTGAAGATCCCTCCGGGGGAGCAGAGAAATCTAAGAAGAAGAGGAAAAAGAAGAAGAAACCAGACGAGGAGTCTGCGTCTGATTCTCAGGCAAGAAACAGAAACATCAACCTTCTAAGATAAATATGTAGAAATCATTTGAATTTGTGTATTTTTATTGTTTTTGGATTTCTTTATTCTTTGTATTTCAGATGCTCAGCACAGCTCCTGTAATTAGCGCAGCAACCAAAACGCAAGAGCTGCCTGTGCTGCCCTCAAATGTAAAAAATACCAGCACCTCGTCCTCTCAGAGTAGGTTTCATCAGCCACAATCAATCCACATAAAACTAAATGTTTGATGGACCAGATGAAGTTTGTGTTGGGATTTTCAGCTGACAAATTAATGGGAATAATCTTTGATCATGAGCTTGAATAGTTTCTGTGGTTGTTCAGGGCAACGGGATCAAAGACGGCCTACAACAAATATCAGATTGTTATGAGTTTCTTTTGCAGCGTGAAGTCTTACACGCTGGAATTTATTAAATCTTGCACGTGTTACTCAAAGAAACTTATGACGACCAACCTAAAATCACACAGTGTGAGTCAGCTGTGAAAGGATTTGCTCTAAACGCTGTCTTTTCCTTTTTTTCAGAGAAATCTGAGCCGCCTGCCGAGCCCCAGAAATTCTCCCAGAAGAAGAAGGTTAGACGGGAAACTTGAACTGAAACTAAATCTCACAACACATATGCAAATGATTGTTAAAAGTTTCAAAAGCAATAATCACTAGGTACAGCTTCTGAGATATGAGACATGAATTAATTACAGCGACAGCATGGAAGCACGCAGCTCAGATATAACCTGATAAATACTGTAAGGAAGGAACGTGGTCCTATGGACTGGAAACAACAAATTTTGCACTATTTGCTACATGGCAACCAGAGTGAAGTTTCAAACATTTTTTTTTTTTTTGGTTGTTTTGACTTGCATGTTATTGTCAACCCCAAAAATATAAAACGGGTTTAATAGTATTTTTTTTAGTTGTGAAAATCTTTCCCCATAAAATTTGCACTTTTGATTTACTGGTCCTCTTTAATTTTTGAAAGACTCTGAGGGTTAAAGGACAAACTTGAGTGTCCAAATGTCCACTGACAGACTCTAACTTGTCTTTGTCTCTCTAATAAACATGAAGAACTTCTCATAGAGCAGCTATATTGTTCAAAGTGGGACAAAAGTACTATTTTAGTGCAAGAACACGTGTTCTGGGTCTTAGCTTTGGACTGGTGAGACATTATTAGTCAGAAAAGAAGTTGAAATTAGATAAATGTGCAGACATTGTCTAAAGTTTTGCCCTTTTAAATTCTATAATCCTGATTTTTTTTAATTCTTTTCATGAAGGATAAACCATTTTAGTGAATGCATCATTTTAGATGAAAACTCTTGAAATCAAAATTCAAAATCTTTAAATACTGAATCGAGGTATTTCAGCTCGTAACAGGGACAATAAACTGTAATCTGTCAATATAAATCCAGATTTCTTTGATGTGCCATTCCTTGAAATCCACTTTCCTTTTAAAGTTGCAGTAACTGATAAAATCCACCAGAAGGTGATGTTTTCAACTCAATGGAATTAAACGATCAAACTGTAACGTCACTGTTTTTTCAGTTTTAATCATTAATACGTGATTGTGTCAGTGTTTTCTAATTAGCTTTACGATGATTATTTTTTGATTCTTTCTGTAAATTTTATTTACAGTTTCATTTTTCTTCCTCTCAGAAAAAGCCATGTTTGTACAGATTTTAAGGGCTTTTTCCAACTCCGTAACTGCACTGTGCAAAAAGCTGTACCGTTTCTTTTTTTTATGGTGAAAAAAACAATGTTTTTACTACTTTTTGTGGAATGTGAAACAGTCTTTATGTTCAATTCCAACTTTCAGGATTTATGATGTGCGGGGGTTTGGGTGGGTGGGTGGATGGGTGGGTGGGTGGATGGGTGGGTGGGGGGGCTTTTTAAAATAAACAACGATGAGACTTCTGCACATTTATATACATATGAGGAATTTATTTCCATTGCCTTAACCTGTAGTTCTATCAAAAGACCATGGGAATCCTTTTCTATTGTTTCCATCCAGTTGCAAGTTTTGGTGTCAGAAATGGTTCATTTTGCATGACTTTTTAATTGTAAGTCTGTACATGTAAAAAAATAAATTCTAATCTTCTCAGCTTTATTTGGTCTGAGAGCCATAATATTGTAACAGCTTTCTGTCTGATGCCCTTTCTGCAGACCTGTTTTTAATAGCTGGCAAAGAGTCTTAGAACATTAGGGTGGTGATCGTGATGTTTCACTTTGGCTTTAGATGCCACTTTTATTCACTTTCTATTGATGAATAAAACGATTTCATGTATTTATACAGAACTGCCTCGAAGAAACATCTTTGTGAATGATTTTGTTCATTTTGGACATAAAACGATATTTCTATGTTTGTTTCAAAAATAAATGATAAATATTTAACATCACTTTGTGGGTTTTTTAACTCTTAAGACTCTTTGATTTATTAAAAAGAACAGTGTTAATTTTTTATTTTAATTTTCATCATGTTTATTTGGATTTACTTGCATTGCTACTTGCAAACTCATCTTATTCTTACTGACTTTACACTTCTACAGTTTATATATCAAAACATAGAGACTTGAGTCTTGTGTCTTTTGCTGCTGCATGACCTTCAGTTTTGTTTCAGACCTAAGAGAGCAGCATGTCCAACCTCGTACTCCATCAGACTCCCAACATACTTCTGGTTTTAAAGTAAGCTGTAATAACGGGTCTTTTTAAACTGTGACTTCGTTTTTGGCAGGTGTCTGAGGAATAATTTCAAACATGAGTTTCTTATTAACCCTTTAACCACTGAAGGATTAGAATTGCATGAGATCCATCCTCTGAATGAACATGAAAACATTTTTAAATGTATCATTAGTATTTTGACTTGCCACCACCAGTTGACAGTGATGTAGATCTTTGATTTTAATAAACATGTATGTGCAGTCACAAAAAACTAAGTTGAATCAATGATGGTCAGTTTGCTGAGAAAACCATAAGAATCTTTTAAAAGATGTGGTTACTATGGTAACCTTAACGAGCCACTGGCAGCAGCTTTAGCATTTTTTTAAATCTTGGTTCTTTTTACACTTACACAAGCATTTTGTCAATATAAATGTTATTTTATCAGAATTTCTTCCACTAACTGGTATCTTGTCTCAGTCCACTTGCGTCCCCTGTGCATATTTGTTGTCAGACTAATCCCAGATTGAGCATAAATATGCTGAGGATTCACAAATCTGTGTCAGGAGCCATGTCTGTGTTGGGATATTGTTGCACTTCCTGTCAAGGCCAAACTGCTGCCTCAGTCAATGTGGTGAGGCAGTCGTGTGGCCTCTTCCATCTCATCTCTCTCTCTCCCTTCATCCCTCATCTCTCAGTTCATTTAGGATTTACCAGCTTTTATCTCTCACAATCTCTGGCTCAATGCACATTGAAACCCGCTTCACGTTGTTTTCTGTTCGCTCTCTCTGGAGGATTGTCGTCCTTTTTTGTGTGTATAAAAGGCAGATGTATTAATAGTGCAGGGTCACTCTGTAATGAATGGAGCTGTGGTTGCTCTACTTTAAAAACATCTTACAAAAGCAGCTTTTAAAAAAAAAAAATCTGTCTAAAGTTTCTGCATCAGGCTTTATGTAATAACTGTGCAAAAAGTGGAAAATATTCACTCACAAATCATCTTTAAAATGTTATTATTCTCAAATACCTGAGAGAAAATGAGATTTGATATAAAACTAGAAAATGGATCAGATTTGAATATATTGTATTTGTTTTGTGTTTCATCTTATAATGAGGTAGTTGTCATCTCATTCCCGGAGAGGAAAATCCCCAATCTGACTGTGACGCAGTCCACCCACCAGAGATTAAAGCTGTATTTACTGGTGGCCCATCTGTCAGGTTTAGATGTTCACAGAGAGACAAACTGACATCGAATGAAGTCCGATTGTCTGTTCACATCTGTTTAATTCAGAGATGAGACCTACCTTTAAACTAAAATACAAAATGTTTTCAATTAAATGACATGAAGAATAAATCAAGATGTAGTATTTCTAAATATTACTGTAAAAAATGAGCACAACAGGTTAAATTTTTAATTTTTCCTGACATTTTCCAAACTTTCAGTTTGATTCTCCAAAAAACAAAAACAACCTCATTCCCATTATAAATTATCAGCATGGATTTTCTTATTTCTACAAATAAACTAACGAAAATCGGTTTTATACTGTAAAAAATTAACAAATCCAAACCACCAAGTTCTTCATGTCAATCAAACTGTTATTTTAGGTATTTTCGCAGATTAAACTAATGAAATTAGAGCAAATGTATATTTGTGGCTCAGTTAAAGCAAAATGCAGAGAAACAAGAATGACTCAAGACTTTTGCACAGTGACGTCAACGTTTTGGCAAACAAAAAGACAGGATTAAACCTGAAAATGAAAAATTTATGGCACTTTTCTCAGCGTAAAATTCCACACATCATCGCTCTTGTCATCATCCATTTCGTTTTTTTTTTTTTTTAATAAATAAATAACCTTCGGTGGTCACGTGATTTAAGGATAATCTAGATTAACGGCTGTCGGCTCGCAGGAGTCCGCTGGCGGAAACGTCGCTTCAGATAAAACTGGACGTGGCGCAAACTCTTCCAGCTCCTTCGGACATCGACGCTTTGATTTACCGATAATTAATTCCGTTAATTAAACAAACCGTAAAGCTTGTGGAAGATGATTTCTCCATGGGACCGGTGGTACTCGACGAGTTGCTGCCTCTGCTGCCACGTCCGGACGGGCACCATCATCCTGGGAATCTGGTACATGGTGAGTCCAGTTTCCCTCCGGATGTGCAGGAATGTTGTTAAAGGCGCGAGACTCATTCTACAATAAAACTCACGTGAAGTTTAGGAGTTTCAGGTAGCTGCTAACTACACCTGCTGTTCCGGTAGCTAAAATTATCA
Organism: Pachypanchax playfairii; assembly: GCA_006937955.1. Classification (NCBI taxonomy): domain Eukaryota; kingdom Metazoa; phylum Chordata; class Actinopteri; order Cyprinodontiformes; family Aplocheilidae; genus Pachypanchax; species Pachypanchax playfairii. The sequence goes on from SSNP01000031.1 coordinate 1,472,972, forward strand.
CCGTTTCTTTATGTTTTAACCACATAAACACATTATAATCACATGTAAGTGTTTAATTTGACAGATTAATTAATGAGAATGTGTTTTTGGACGGTTTTAGTCCATATTTGTTGATTTTTTTTTTTGGTCTATGTAGCTAAAAGTGACCTGTTTTAGTTGTCCTACATTTGTTTTGTTGCTAATTTTAGTTTATGTTTTTAGCCACAGAATAATCTAGAGTTCTAAACATAGTTCATTAAGTCTGTTAAATCTCTGAGCTTTTGGGAATTATTATTCCTTAAAGTGGAGCGAAGGTTATAATAGACCTGTGAGGGTTTTTTAATCCTCTGAGCTGAAAGTTCTAGTTTTTTCTGTCTATTTTAAGTCTGTCTGTCTGTCTATCAATCTGGCCTATTTATCTTTCTGACTAGCTTTTTTTTAAACTACCTATATAAACACAATAACATGAACATATATATATATTTTTTTGTATAAAGATATATTATTTTTAACGTGTAAATAGGATAAATTGAGTTTTTTTTTTATTGCTGCTTGATGAGTTTTTACACGTCTGATGTATGTAATGTAGTTTCTGCCTGTATAAATGTTGATAAATGTGTTACAAGTTGATGGTCTTTACTCATTCTGGGCAAAATATATTTGTATTACCATCAACAAAATCTGAATGTGGTAAAAGTAACAGATTGGTGCAGTAATCTTCATTGGGCTTTTCTTCAATGTTCCATAAACTGAAGACACACCTGTGTGTACGTAAACACCCATGTTTGTTTTGGTTTTCCCTTTCAGATCATCAATGCTGTGGTTCTTCTCATCCTGCTGTCAGCTCTGTATGACCCCGTTCAGTACCGGTACCACCTCACCAGCTCTGAGCTGGGAACGGACATCGACGTGATGGACGATGCTAGTAAGTGCAGCTTTGTTTGACACACTCTGGGATTATGTGGATCCCATACGGGGCCATATTTACATTATATGTTGCAGGTAAACATGATGGAGTAACTTGTGATTTTCCCATGTCGTTATTGATCCACACATCTCGCCAGCTGTAAACTCATCTCTATTTTGTAGTCATCACTTCCTGTTTGAGATTGCTGTCCTCAGCACAGACATAGCTGAGTAAGTCAAGCAGCACAGTGTATTTTCAGTGCTCCCTGCAGCAGTTATCATCATCACAGTCGCCTCTGGGAGATTTCAGACACTGTCACTGCCAGCTGATTAAAAATGACTGCTCTAATTCTCAGATTAACCCCCCCCTCCCTTCCTGCTAACGTAGCGTTTATGCTTGTGCTGCACCTTGCAGCTATCGTCCAACCACGGGCAGCAAGTGGAGATCAGGTCGATTCCTTTGTTTTATCATTTTATCCAACGTCTGTTTTATGTCTCTGTCAGGTGCTACAGCCACGAGTGTCTCATCTGTGAGAGGGTCTCACATTTAGTCAAATTTAGCAGCTCTTGCATAACTTTTGTCGACCGTGTTGTGTACATGCACATTAGGAACAGTGAGAAGTTGCTTTGTTGTGCAGGCAGCTGTTTTTATGACTGGCTAAATTAAATAAAATAAAAACCTATTGCTGATGGCAGCTTATTTTCTCTAAATTATAAAACCAGCCTCTATTTCTTTGATGGAAATGAAAATGTCAACAAATTTTATTCTGAATTCCCACGAGTTCTAGGTTTGGTGGATTTCTGTTTGTGCTCAGTCTTAAACTTGAAAGGTTGATTTAAAAGGATAAATTCACTCTGTCTTCTCGTCTAATTTTTTTTTTTGACAGATATCTGCATTGCGACAGCGATATCTTTACTGATGATTCTCATATGTGGCATGGCAACATACGGGGCTTACAAGGTAAACGACGAGATCCAAACCCACGTCCTGATTTTAGAATATTTGGGCGTTTTTTAAATTTTTTTATCTAATCCTAATCTCTCCCACACATAGCAACATGCTGCTTGGATCATTCCATTCTTCTGCTACCAAATTTTTGACTTTGCCCTTAACACACTGGTAGCCATCAGTGTGGTGGTTTATCCCAACACGGTGCAGGACTACCTCCAGCAGCTGGTGAGGATCTCTTATCTTTTCTGATATCCTGCCATTTTTCTTTCTCTTTCAGCATTTCTTTTTTAATTTCTGTCTCTTTTCCTTTTAGCCAGGGACGTTCCCTTACAAAGAGGACATCATGTCCACCAACAATGTGTGCCTAGTCTTTGCAGTCCTCCTCTTCATCAGCTGCATCCTCTCCTTCAAGGTAAAACATCCCTGCCTCTTATCAGTGGGGATGAAACATATGGGGTTTATAATGAGCCTACCAGCGTGGTCGTCCTGGTTATGAACGGCCTTTGTGAGGATGGCCGCTCAGTCAGAGAACAGAAGGTCAGGGACGTCGGGATGAAACCCGTCACACTCATTCTTCTTTCATGCGTGGATGGTTCTCCAGGCGCAGCTCTGCTCCGGGGCCTCTCCGATGAGATGGGGCATAAAGTTGCAGTCATCTGTACAATCGAATCAAGTTGTTTCTCCTCTAAGCTGAGATTAGAAACGTTCTCGGCAGATGCCCAAAGCCAGAGCCGGGGTTTTTATGACAGGAAGCAGTCAATGGAAAACAGCCTGCAGTCAAAACAGTAATAAATGTCACGCCTGTGATCGTGAACTTTGGTTACGTTATGGCGTAGCTGCTTCAGAATCCTGCATTTGGGATTAAATTTAGCATGTCAGCTCAGTAAAATTCGTAAAAGACACTTTTTCTCTATGAGCAGCACTTATAGAAGCTGGCTGCTGCTTTTTATATAGAAGATGTTAAACCTCAAGGACTCCTTCAGCTCTGAGGGTGGAGCAAACACCTGCCGGAGCTCCTGCAGCTGCCAACATCCTCCTCATCAGAGCACTTGATGACAGAGACAAATCGGAAAAGAGGAATGAAATATGGCCATAAAAAGCAGAAGGACGAGGTAATTGGAGGATTATTTATCTCATTTTTTAGCTCATAACTGCTCTGATGAGACATAAAAATCCCAGAAAAAGCAGAATTTGATGTGAGCAGTAATATCTGCAGAGTAAAGCTCGCTTATCACATCAACATTTGGCATGTGAGAATGATTCGTACTGGTCGAGTTGACCTTAAACTCACATCGCAAAGAGAAGGAGGTCAACTCAGCAGATGGTAAAGTGATTAGTTAGCACTCTGCTCCTGCTGTCGGCAACTCAGCAGGCTACACACACACAATCGACCTTCTCCTGTTTTGCCAAACGCTCAGTGAAGCGAGATACTGTTAAAGTTGCTCGACGTACAAGAAAAACAAACGACAATAAGCAGCTTTAGGACCAGAGAAAAGTTTAAACAGCATTTCTAAATTTCATTGTGTGTGTCTCTATTTTTAAAACAGGCCTACCTGATCGGCTGTGTGTGGAACTGCTACAGATACGTGAGCGGCGGCGGCGGCACCACAGAAGTCCTGGTTTATGTCACTACAAACGACACCACGGTGAGCAGAGAAGGACATCGAAAACAAACAAATATATGACATCACCCTTTAACAATTTGATTGTTTTTCATAAACCGTTTAACAACAGAAAACGATTGTTTACGTCAGAAAAATTACGTCCACTAATAGTTTGATTCAGTCAGTAAGCAGTTTATTCAGTTGGAAGTTTCTCCAGTGAAACGTAAAAAGGACAAACGGACACAACTAAAAGTCTAAAAATATCATGTATGTAAGTATTAACCTGTAATCTGAAATATTTTATATCTAAAAAACGTTAAGAAAAAAGGTGCCTGCAGAAAGAGACGTTTTTGTGCAGTTTTCACACCCAGTACGAAACCAAGAACATCTGTGGAGCTAAAATATTCAACAGAAACCTCCGAAAAACCGGTTTTAATGGAGCGACCTCTTTAATTTAACCTGTTACATCTTTTTGTGTTTGGCTCAAACCTGAGAGTTCATCTCTGCATCTGTAGAAAACTGAAAGGAAACCGTAAAACCAAAATCAATTTATGAGCATAACATAACGAACAAGAGAGAAATCAACAAAAATATCTGAGTCAAGCGTAGAGAATTTCTTTCTAAGACACCGAAAAGAAAGTAAACGTTTACATTATGATGAGACTGAAATTAAAGTGAAGCAGAGTTCCTGCTGATTGAATTCTAATCAGAGATGCATGAAAGGACCGATTGTCCCCGAAAGCAACACGTATCTGTGACATAAAAACAGGTTAAACAGCAAACAACATGGAAACCTGGTTTAATCCCTCCATGCAGATAAATAGAGCTCTTCCATTTGACTCAGCAGCAAGTGACTTTTTACAGCCTCTAACATCGAGTACTCAGCTGCTTTTCTATAAATGCCATCAAAATGCAGAAGGGTCACCCCCCCCCCCTTTATTCACCCCCTCCTCTTTCTACATCCTCCCTTCTTCTGGAAACGTTATGTAACTGTCTGCTTCATTTCAAATCCTATCTGTGATGCGTTCACAGGGCCTCCGGGCCTGTTCCACCATTTCATCCCCTCTAAGCGTATTCTCTCTCTCTCTCTCTCTCTCTCTGGCTGGCTGAATTAGCAGCACTGCTGGTTTTATAACATCATTTACAGAGAAACACAAGCTGGTCTGGGAGTGGACGCTCCTCCAGCGTTCTGAGGGGATTCAATAGAAAAGTGTTTGAGTCGATGTGTGAATCTGTTCTTTTATTTACTTACTGCGGATGTAGGTTTATAAACCCAGAAGGGGTTCAGTAGGGTCACTTGTTGTCATGTGATCAGAATGAAACACTGCAGGCTCGTCACTAACTCTCGTAGATCCCTCTGCAGATCAGATTCCACTTCCTGTCGTCTATTCGTGGGTTTAACCTTTTTTATTTCTTTTGCAGGTTCTGCTTCCACCCTATGAGGAAGTGGTCGCCATCCCTCCAAAGGAACCCCCTCCTCAGTACATGGAGGCGTGAGACATGCCGCTGATGCTGGATTATTTACCCCCGTCCCAGCAGTAGGACCCCCACGCTGGCTGACAAACAAGACTAAATCCTTTAGATGCTGGTTTCAGCTTGGATTCCTGCCAACTTTATTTTAGACGACCCTGAAGCAGCATTGCCACTAACCCTACCCCCCCCCCCCCCCCCCCCCCCCACACACACACACACAGCCCTGGTTGTTGTGACGTACCGTCCCTCGTCTCCTCTGTCCAAGGACAATCCCCACCCCCCCTCACTCCCAGCCCTCCCTCTGGGCAGCTGCTGGGTATCTAAACTCTTACATGTCCTGAATGTTCTGACCCAAATTTAATGAGTTTTTTTACTTTTAATTAAAACAACTCTGGCTTGGCCACCAACTGTTAACCCCTCCCCATATTACTACTACCACCCTAATACTGTGAATTACCCTCGTGGTCTTTGTCAAGGCACAAACTACCTAAAAATGGATAAAGCAAGGGAGAGAGTGAAAGAAGCAGCAGGTGTTCAACAAAAGCACTTTTGTAAAAAAAAAAAAAAGAAAAAAGGTGAATTTCTTTCACTGAATGTAATGTCGAGGTATTTTTGTATGATTTTTTTTTGTATTAAAGTAAAAAAACTAAAGGAGGGAAATGTGAGATGTAAAAGCTTTTATTTTGACGGGGTGTTGGCTTGTTAAGTTTCTTGTCAAAGCGAATCACATGTTGACGTGTAACCCATCGTCTGCCAGCGAACCCTCGTTAATCCACTGATTTCTGTCACAATATTCCAGTTTGCCTTCCTGTCTTGTTTCTATAAGAAGTTTATGTGATCATCCAGTAAAGCGCTTATCACTGAACTGTTTACACACTGAAACATCGCAGATTCAAACCGGAGGGAATAAAATGCTGTTTGATTTGAGCTGCAGCTGCATCGACTGTCTTGGTTTAGTTTTTATTTTTCCGGCTCGTGGTGTAACGTGTCGTTTTTTTTTAGTAAAGCTGAGTTAGCTGGACTTGAAAGCATCGTGCTGTAAAGACTGCATGACGTGCTGCTGCACAAGCGTCTGTGTTTGTCATAATGTGACTCCTCTGTCTTTAGTAATAGGATTTGTATTGCACACGCCGCCGCGTCGTGGCGAGGTGGGATTTCAATGCTGGTGACTTTTTCTTAATATTGATTGAACTCAGAATCGATACGTGAAGCTAGTTCAGCTTTTCCTTTAAATCTGATGACTCATGATTATGATACAAATAGTGAAAGTACATTGATGATTCCAGGATTTTTGTCTCCTCCTTTATTTCTTGACCTTTTCCCTCCTAAAACTCTTTGATCTTTCTTCTCCACCTTCTTTCCTCACCCCTAATTCTTCATCTCAATCCTCCTTCCTTCACAATAAAACTTTTTTCCTTTCCTTCATTTCCTCTTTCCTAAATCCTAATCTGTCCTCCTTTCTCTCCTGTCTTCACCCTAACCTTCTTGTTTCCTTCCTTCCTCCTTTTTCTCCCTTGCATCTCCTCATTTCCTTCCTCCTGGACCCATAACACTTTCCCTTCTTGCTTCCATCTTTTCCTTCCTTTCTCCTCTCCTATGCTCCCCCTTCTGTCCTCTTACTTCCTCCAGCCCTTCCTTTCATACAACAGACTATGCAACCGTCTAATTAGTTTTATTCCATTTAATACTTGAATCCTGTAGCTCATAACTTCGCTCCATCATCATCATCTGTGTTAAACATGTTCTCTGCTTGTGCGAATCCAACAAAATAAAAGTCAGTGTGATGCGTTTTGTCTGAACATCCTGTTCTGAATCAGCGTTCTCTCTCTGCACGTCCGACAGCTTCTCATGTGGATGGAGAATTTTAAAGGTTCAGAATCTGTCCTGTTGGATTTTCATGAGCTCATGTATTCATTTACAACATGTATTAAAAAGGAAAAATAATCAACAAACCTGCTGTATTTCTTTATGTATCGAGTGGTTTGATGAGATCAAAGTCCTAATTTTCAGTTTAGTCATTTGGAAGCATATTTATGTACAATGTTTGTTTCCTTTGTGGGTTGAGTTTTTTGTTGTTGCAGTTAAATCAAACCTGTGAAAAATGTGCGATTGAAGGCTTCGATGTGGTGTCCCGTTATCAGAGCTGAGCGAACCTACTTGAATTACAGAGCGTCCTTTGTTTAGGTTTCTTTTTTTATTAGAGGTGGTATCCTGGGAAACACCACTCACCAGGAATTAAAAGCAGCATCGGCTGAATCGGAGCACAGAAGGCTGACTGGACTCATTCAGAGCCAAGAAATGTCCGAGTCAGCAAAATGGGCACATTTAGAAGTTCCTTTCTTATACTGAACTAAAGAAGATCATCTGACCTGAACCTTGTCTCATTATGATGATTAATATCTTAATACTGCTTCAAAAATATAAATAAATGACATTAAGTATATGACTCTGGAGTCATCAAAAGTATCAGGTATTCCTGTTTGGACTTCTTCAATGAGTCGACACCTGGAGAAAATATCAGGATGACTAATTTACAAATTATACCAAAACCAGGTTCAACAGTAAATCCTATCAGGAGAAAGCTCTAAATGAGGTCAAAGGTCAAACTGGATGATGGTGATTTTCAGGTCACGAGGCATCACTGCATTAAAAACAGGTCTGATTCTTTACATCACTGCATGAACACTTCCATGCAGATTTTAGCAAGACATTGTTAAACTACATACTGCATCCAAAAGCCTGGCTTCACAGAAAAGTCCAGGTGCTGAACTGTCCTGCCTGCAGTCCAGATCTTTCACCAGTAGAAAACATCTGGAGTATCATGAAATGAAAAATCCAACCAGAAAGACCCAGAACTGTTATAAGCAGCTAGAATCTTCAATCACACCAAAATTGGGCCAACATTCATCACTTAAAACTCCAACAGCTGATCTCATCACTTCCCAGATGTTTAAAATCAACTTTTTTGAGATGTTGCTGCCATCAAATTCAAAGTAGCTGATATTATCAATAAAACGATAAAGTATCTGTTTCAACATCTGACATGTTGTTTTCGAGATTTCAACTTAAATGTTTACCTGTTTTTAGTTATTTTATGAGTAAAAACACCAGGAATGTGAGCAGATGGCAAAACACGTCTCGGGTTCACAGACTGACTCCAATCAAATAAAAGACTGATTAACCATTAAAATCTCGTGTGATGGAGCCTAGAAACAAAAAGGACACGCAGGATTTTGGCTTTCAATGTGGCAGGAAATTAAAATGTTTTTACATCAAGCGTTTTCTAGTTTCTGACATCAGAGAACAGATTCATCTGTCAGTGGGACGCGACAGAAAAAAACTCATTCTGATTCATTAAATACGTAAAAAAGATCATCAGTTTCAAAACATTTTAAAATTTAGAAACAGAAGCCAGAAACAAATGTGGATTTTTTTTTACCGATGCAGACTGAATCATTCAAATTAAACGCAAAAATTCTGAACCTGACATTATTTTCACAATAAACTTTGGAGCCTAGAATTAATCTGCTGCACGTGCTAAACTTTAGAGATTTAAGACTTAAATTTAGGACAAAGCGCACATCTGGTGTCTGAACAGGCTTTATTTCTATTTCTGGATCAGATTGTTCGAACTCGTTAATTCGTTTTATTTCAGAGCCTCTTTGGATTTCGTTCTGTGGGATTCTGCTGCACACGAAACGCTGTGCCAAAAATACAAAATCCACAAACTGCTTTGGCGAAGCAACGAGTGGAAAAACTGGGACCAAACTACTTGATGTAAAAGCCCGGAGGTTTGATTTAACCAAATTATATATTTTTTATTCTTGGTGCTATAAAAGTGCTGGAATACCAGACCGTGAGGATGACACCTTGTTTACTGTGACGCTGCCAGACTGCCCGTCAGCTCCACCAGCTGGTCGACCAGCTGGAGCAGATCAGTGGCTGAACATGTTAAAAAAGCTTTGAGGATAAATTAACACAGTCTCATCACACTGCAGTTTTCCAGCTACAAGTCTTTCCAACACCGACCTGAATTAGCATAATCGCAGCTGTATTTAGCTACTAATGCTACTAAGCTAGTGTAACCTCTAAACTATGTAAGTTTTCAGGATACATAAGATTAGTAGTTGTATAATTTTGATGAAGTTGTCGTCACAGCATTTGTAAACACCCGGAGAATGAATATTCTGACAAAATATCACATGACAGAAGTGTTGGGTTTTTTATTTTTTATTTCTAACAATGTGGGTGGGGAACAGCTCTACTGCGCCGGCTGCTGCTGGTCGGGCATGCTCCTGATGATGTCCGAATCGCCTAAAGAGGAAAAAACACGAGCAAAGTCAGCGGAAAGGTCACGTCCCCAAAACCCTGGTCAAATAAAACGAGCTGTCAAAACACACTGGTGATTTATTAAAGCAGGCGTTGACTGATGAAGCACCCGTTCTGAGCGGGGTCAGTCAGCCACGATGTTTTCCTCTCATCTAAATTCACTTCATAATAAGCAAAGTTAATGTTGCTTCTCTGTGTAAAGATGCTACACTCGTCTATATTCAGTGTGATTCATTCTGAATGTGGCTGATAGTAACTGTTCGTCTGTACAGCAGAGAGACACTCACCAGGGTCGATGATTGCCAGTGTGCACACCCTGTAGTACTTGCCACAGGCTGTACCAAGCTCAATGTTGTTTCCACTGTAGTGGTGAACACCGGTCTTAGCCAGCATGGCGTAGTACTCGATCTCAGATTTCCTGATCAGGATAGACAAAAACAAATACAGAAGATTTAACCAGATATCTAAATTTTCTAAAAAGGCACCAAACAGATTATAAAAAAGTCCAGGCCTTTGTAGCATCAAACGTGTTGCCGATCGTAACTGTGCTAGGAGGAGAGATTATATATCCAGAAAGAAGGAGATTCTGTGTATTATAGTCACATGAAGTATCACTAAGATTGAACATTCAAACGGTTCCTATAAGACAAGCAGAGAGATATGGACTTTTACAAGAAATTAAAAAGAAATTCATAAATTTAACTACTTCAAATATATTCTCCCAGTAATTCCTCTCTGTTGTAACGGACGTGCAGCTCCATCTTTTAAGAGGAAAAGGGGGATTTAAATGGCTCCACAGCTTGAGAAAAATACTATTAGAAACTGCAGGACGTTTAGCTTCATTCATAAATTATGAACCATCAATCTGACTTTAACATTCACAGCAGAAACAGCATCCTACCCAACATGCACTGCTGACAACACAGGTAATTTAACAAACTCACACTCAAGAAGAATTTAAATTTGCAATAACCAATCAGGTTATTTATTCAGGGTTGATACTTGTTTCCTGTATTTGTACAGCTGTATCTAAAATGACCATCTCAGTGCATCTGAACACTCATGTAACAGTTTAATGGTGGATTTAAGTAAATTTACTACTATAAATGCCGAAAGGGAAGAAGACTGAAACGATCTTGAGGTTTTAACATACAAACTTAATGAATCTAGACAATAAACTGTGACCCTTCTTTGTCAATCGATCCAAAATGTTTAGGTTTCATTAAAGATGTTTTTCAAACATTTTCCAGATAACTCTTTGTGCAGCAGCTTTCATAGTGTCTCGTCCTAGCTTTCGATATTAGCCTAAAGATTTTGTATATAGAAAGTACAATAAAAAAAACCAGCCTCGTCTGTACTTAAGGCACATTTTTGGACGCACTTAGGATTTTAGATTCCTAGGTAAGAAGCTTGACACAATATGTTCAAATGTCTGACTTCACATCTTACACCATCAGCCAGAGTTAAAGAAAGCAGCATGACCACAGCTCACTCCTGAAGTCAACTCTGAACAGGTACAACACATACATATATCTATCATCTGTTTAACTTTGAAAGATTTTCGCTCCTATAATGATGTGAAGAATAAAGCTTTAGCTTCATGGTGATTTATGAGTTTTTCAGCGTAAGAAGAATCACAACGGAGATGCTTTATTTTAACAATAAGTTACTGGTCGAGGACTCAAATGTTACAGTGTCACAACACAAATTTGAAAAGTATTTGAGTCAAGATTTTGGTTAAGTAACCAATAAATATTGCATCTTTACGTTTACAACTTTAGAACCACTTGTTTGACCCTTGCAAAGCTACATTTACCTAAACAACCGGTTTAAAGTAAGTAAGAATTTTTCATAGCTCTTTCTAGTTTATAAAAGGTAGTAGTCAATCCTGGTTTCATGATTACACACCTGAGGGCAGGGCAGTTGTTTGCCAGGATGACCAGCTTGGCTTTTCCCTGACGGATCATCTTCTGAGACTGTTTGTAGCCCAGAACGTACTTTCCACTCTTCATCACCAGCTGGAGACGGGAGTTGATGGACTCCATGGACTTTTTCTAAACAAACACAAATTCACCCGCATGTCACAAAATTCTAATGACATTAACGTCAGAACACGACATGTCCTTCTCCTGTTGAAAACCTTAGTCCATTCTTGACATTTGAAACTCAAACTACCATTAGCATTAGCTCCCAAGCCGGTTTAAACTGCTTTCAGGCTGCAAACGTAACAAATACAAAACTGAAAAATAACCAACTGGGTCACAAATACTTTTTAAAACGTGCTGCTATCGATAAAATAGGCATATATGATTAAAACTTTAATACACTGAGTAGAAACGCAACATTTAAGAGGTGAGCTACGATGCTAACTAGCAGGCCATAGATCTCCACGTGAAGCAGCGCGTGCTGACGGCACTCACCGTCTTCTTTGCGGCCACCATGTTTGCGAATTAGTCCGAACGGCCAACCTACAGACAATAAATGAATAGGAGAGAGCTGTAGTTACAACCCGAAGTGTGTCAAATGTTTAGAAACTTTTAAAAAATATATGAGAAAGCTCAGAGCTCGGCTTACTGTGCGTAAACTCCAAGATGGCCACGGAGAGAAAGGAAGTCCCGTGGTGCATTGCACTGGCATGGCTGGTGGAATGTGCGCAAACGTCTACTGCGCAGCATGCAACAAACATCCCTCTCATAACATTAAAAGTATTTTTACAGAAATTTTATCAACACAGATAACAACAACAACAATAATAATAATTTAAAAAACGAATAATAATAAAACATATATAACATTTGAAAATTTGTGTTCCAATCTAAAGTTTTATAAATCTTTAAAATAAACACACACTACAGCCATTCTAAACAGGCAGAACAGGAATCAAGAAAAGCTCTTCGAGTTGTTTGTTTTAAAGATATATAAATGTAGCTATATATTTTTCTGTGTGCTCCTTACGTGCGTTACATACTGAATTTGTTAATTCAGCTTTATGAAGAACGTAGGCTACAATTGACGAATGCGTCGCGTGCATGGTTCCCTTTCACTGCCTCAGTAGATTACACTGTCTGAATGATGTCTTTTTGTCACTGAAACAGCTTCAGAACTCAACAAAAAATATTTTTTCAATGAACACAACAGCCTGGAAACGTCCACCCCACAACAAGGAACCCAAACAATGTCTTGGAGAGGAAGTGCGCAATTACGCACAACACCAGTGGAATTTGGTCAACAGCAGCAGCGCGTCTTTGCGTCTCTCCTCCAACTTGAGTTTCACATTTCCCCAGTTACAGAAGCGACACATATGCGCAACGTCATCAGTGCCGCTCCAGCCTGTCCGCACTTCGGAACTCCTTCATTGCAGCAGCGCAGGATGGGATGCTCCACCAGCTCGCAGACTTCAGCGGTAGATACGACTCGACCTAACGCCAAGCCCGAGGAGAGCAACGGAATCAGCACGACAGGTGAGCCGACGCAAACTGTTCACCTGCATAAGCTTTAAAAAAGTACAAGAACTCCCAACATCTTTGGAAAATAAATAAAACATGAATTAAACGCGTTTTTTTTCACAAACAGAAGTAGTTATTTATCACAGGAATCAGTTCATCTAACCAAATGACAGAAATTATCTCTAAAATACTTTTCTGTAGTTAGCAATATTTATTTAATAACTTACATTTTTGTGATAAAAATGTCTTTAAACTTATTTATCCACATGATTTAATCACCAGACTTCTTGAATCAGTTAAATACATTCTATAAATAGCATTGAGTGTAGAAATATGAGAACTTCTTTGTTTCCATATAGAGTTTCAACCTCGATCTAATACTAAAGTGACTAGATCTCAGATAAGGACTTTATGGTCTGAATGCAAATTGCTACTAGTGTTATTTCTCTGGTTGCACTATCTGCTGTCCTTACTTGAATGAGATGCTTCTTTCTCCACAGTGACAGGATGAGAAAGTTTATTGTCATTATTTAACAGTTGTTTTAGACTCTGTGGTCCACGAGAAGGCCATGGAAACCAGATTTGGTGACAGTGTATGGTTTCAGTAGGAAATGGAGACACTTCTTTGTTGTGATGGGTCAGCGAGGCCCTGCTGTGGTGCAAAACAGCACGTTCCGATGGTGAAAAGCAAAGATTTCGCACTGTTTTTACATTTTAATTAAGTGAATTCACACCATATAGCTATTTTTTTTTTATCATCTGCTTGACACTGAAATAAACTCCTGTCTTCCTGTTATCTTCGTCTTAGAGGTCAGAGGGAAATTTCTCAGGATGTGGCCTTTTTTTTCCACGCATCTTATTTTCTTCTCTGATAATCTGTCCTCCCTCCCAAAACAGAAGGGTGACACTTTTTAATGCATAGCTTTTTAAGATTTGACAGCCTTTTATCAAGCTCTTTATTTTTTATTGTTTAAACAACCCATTGATGTCTGCTGTGTTTCAAGTAACTCTAAAAATTATCGAAGGCTTAGGTTTTGACTTGTTTAATCCATGCAAATAACTGCAATGCAAATTCTTTCTGCCCACAAAAAAAGATCTACAAGGAAGAACTATAACTTATCACCGTTTTCACGTCATCTTACTAACAGAGCTGTGAACTCTGCTTCCTGAAACGTTAATGTTTCTTAACAATAATCCTCATAAACATTAACTTCTTATGCTTCAGTTCGTCTAACAGCTGCAGAACAGATTTTTCACAGATGTTTAGAGGAGATCAGATTAGTTTATGCAGACTGGTCACAGTTTCATAATGCTTCTGGATTGAGAAACATCCAGAACCTTCATGTTGTCTGCACAAATATTAAATTAATTTAATCCAGTAACATCAGTGATGATGCAGTTTTCTTTCGACGGTTGCTTCACAGGATCAGTGTGTGTCTGTTTGTGGAGGTATTTTGTCACCAAGGAGCCACGGTGAATAAACGTTCTGCCACTTACCTGCGTTGCCAAAAACAAAATCCTTTATCATAACAGAAAATATATAAAAAGGAGGGAATCTCCAGATTTCTACAGGTTTTTAGCTCTTATTTTGTAGAAGTCTTATAGTCAATCATGGATTAGATTATTTATATTGTGTAAAATGTTTTGTGCGCGTGTTCCCAACAGGGGTGACCAATGAGAATGGAAAAATAGCTGAGGACAGTGAAACTATTCCAGACCAGACACCTGCTGCGGCGGCGGCGGCAGCTGCAGCCACATCTGGAGATGTCACCTCTGCAAGCCCACCTGCTGGGGAGGAGTCTCAGCCGTCAGCAGACAGCACGCCGGCTGAGAAACCAGCAGAAGCTCCTGAAACAGCAGCAAGTTCCTCTGAGGCTGCAGCTCCAGAATAAGGTGAGCTGGAGACCAAAACTCAGAGCTTCATTCACCAACAGGTTCAGATCCAGGAAACATTCTTCATCCAAACAGCATCATCTTTTCAACTGAATGACATTTCAGCTGAGCTCTTCTCCTACATGTATTTATTTTTAGAGATTGTTATCTTCAGTGATGGTTCCTACAGGATTTGTGTGTCCCAGTGAGAGGAAGACAAAATGTGCTGCGTTTTTCTATTGGCCAGTTGGAAGCAGGTACATCATGTCCCTTCCACCTTTCCCCCAGATCCTCAACACTCCCTGTGCAACACCTGTAACCACGCAGTATCCAACAACACACATGAATCAGGCTTTAGAAACATGAGCGGTTGGCTGCAGGAATGTTTTCTGGGTCAAATCTCTAATTATGTGGTTAGTTTGTTTAGATTATTAGCTCAAGTGACCATCAGTTCATGAACTATTGATCTATATAGGACTTTATATACAATCTGAATGCAACACTCCATAAAGGCTCAATAAAAACGCTGTAACCTAGCAGCATAAGCTGGTAGTTATGTTTCTACAATTAATCTTATTTGGATAAAATAAACTCCCGACAGCAACATAAAATCTAGATTTTTAATTTCTAGAGAGCACTTTAGGTGTTCAGGGACATCTGTGCTGAAATGTGTATTTATACATGCACACGCTTCAACACAATCTGGAGTGGTATCGGTTCAGTGTCTATGATGCAAATGACAAGTGGCCAAATGGTCCATAAGGTCAACCTGTCAAATGCAAAGCACCTTTCAGAGTTTTTACCACAAAGACTGTAGCACAAGGTTTAATAATAAGAGTTTTATTGGTTAGAAAAAATTGGAGTTTTATTTTAAGGATAAGATGCAGCTCAAAAACTAGAAGCAAGAGTTAAGATGTGTCTTTGGTTTATGTTTTCTACTGCTGCAGCCAATCAGGACAGTTAAAGATAACTAAAAAGGAGGTGAATTAACTGATAACTCCTGCTGCAAGGTCAGTTGAGATGCATGACAAAATTATACAGTAGTCATTCATCCTCTGAAGGTCTTTTTTCTAAGAACGCCCATTAACCAAAACAAGGCTCAACTCTGGCCTTGTCCTCCCTTTGAGTCTGCAGACATGATAATAGAGGAAAGATAGCAGCCATGGATCAGAAACTACATGAAGCAACAACTCTAAACTCCCAGTGGAGCAACCGATAGTTATTATTTCTAAATGTGACATTGTTTCGAGAAAAATCCTGATCCACACACTTCTATTAAAGAGGCAATTTTATACAAATTTCATGACTTTGTGGTTATTTCTTAAGTATTAACCTGTAAAATGAACTTTTTATATTTAAAAAACATTAGGAAACACTGATTAACAGACCTCTCAATCTGTCTGCATCAAGATTCGTCTGGTTTCATTAATATTCATTATTCAAATTAGCTGGATTCTGATTGGATACTGTTTCCTGCCCCAAAGCGAATGGCAATAGCAGACGTTCTCTCTTCCTGTTTGCTACGTCTTATGCTAACAGCTTTTAGCCAGCAGCATGCTAGGCGTGGTTTCAACTGCGGGAGCTGCCGAATATTAACAAAGGAGTTGTGATGAAACAGATACAGGCCGTTCGGACTCGGGTTTTATCGCCACCTGCGTAGTTTGAGAGATTAAAACTGAAAGAGAAGTTGTTGACCTGTTTTCACACCCACTATGAAGGTAAGAACACCTGTGGAGCGAAAATATTCAACAGAAACCTCAGAAAAAACGTTTTTAATGGAAGGGCCTCTTTAAAACACATCAAAAACAGTAAAGAATCTGCATTTAGCCAATTATTATTGCTGTTATAGTGTATTCAGACCAAAACCTCTCACTCACAAACCAGTTTAACGAAGACACTAAAGACCTGCAGGAGGAAGAGGAGGAGGAAGAGGAGGGGTTTGATCTGCGAGCCAGCTACAGCTGAAAAGCTCAAACTCTGCACTTTCCATTTAGAACAGATGAAGCTGAGAAGAAAAAGTCCAGTTGCATTTTAACATACAAGGATTAATATGATCTGGAGGACAGAAAACCTTCACCAGCATGTTGTTGTTATTGTTACATCATACACAATTTTGTTTCTGGTGTCCTTTGACAGCTCTTTGGTCTTGGCCATAGTGGAGTTTGGAGCGTGACTGTTTGAGGTTGTGGACAGGTGTCTTTTATACTGATAACGAGTTCACACAGGTGCCATTAATACAGGTAACGAGTGGAGGACCGAGGAGCCTCTTAAAGAAGTTACAGGTCTGTGAAAGCCAGAAATCTTACTTGTTTGTAGGTGACCAAATACTTATTTTCCACCATAATTTGCAAATAAATTCTTTAAAAATCAGACAATGTGATTTTCTGGATTTTTTTTCCTCATTTTGTCTCTCATAGTTGAGGTATACCTATGATGAAAATTACAGGCCTCTCTGATCTTTTTAAGTGGGAGAACTTACACAATTGGTGGCTGACTAAATACTTTTTTGCCCCACTGTATGTGCTGGAGAAGATTGGATCGTAAATGAGCTTAAAAGCAGCCAAAGTCCAAAGAAAAAATCTTGAAACCACCTAAAAAAAGCTTGAAGAATTACTGTTTAAGACTACAAAAAACTTCTGAGAGCAAAATACGAAGAAATGACGTGTGATTCCAGATTTTTGTACGATATCGTGTCAAATCTGTAGTTTATTTAATATCATGCACATGATTTTTGGTGTGTATAGAACTTCATGCTCAGTTAAATCCAGCAGTTTCTCCTGAGTTTTCACCTGATGTTGTAATAAAATCCTCTTCCTGTCTCTCACCTGATCTTGACCCTCTTTGGTGTCCAACTGGACTTGTCCTCAGTGGGAGTTTGACCACAGTCCTGTTCAGTGGTTCTGCAGGCAGCTTACGCGTTGCCAACGTTTTGTTGTCACTGTGGTCTCATTAAGCTGCAATCTGAGTCCACAGAGAAACCAGAGCGTCACAGATAGGGCTTCCACCATGAACCTCCACTTCACAGCCAATAGGGAGAGACGATCGAGTGTCACAGAGGCAGTGCTACTCTTTTTGGTTCCAGTTCAACCCTTTAAAGCCTGATACATATTGGTGATATAAAAATGGTCTAATTACATGTCATGTATTTATATAATAATAATAATAATAATAACAATAATAATAATAATAATACTTGGATTAAAGTATCTTGTAAAGAAGAAATCTGAGACACATGTTAAATTTAAATTACCACAATATGTTTTATGTTTTATGGTTAATACTCTTATTTCACACACATTATTTGAAGAATAAATGGAGGCCTGATAGGTGAATTTAGGAATTACAGTCCTGAACACACTTTAAATAAGATTGTTTGTTGTTCTCATGTCCAAACCTTTGTGTTTCTGTCCAGAGGCCACAGCAAATGATTCAGAGCCCAAAGCAGAGGAGGTTCCAGGTAACAGCTGCATTTTTACATTTAATTGTCCATAAATCTGAATGTATCCCACCTCACTTATTTGTCCCCCTCTTTTTTGTTGTTGTTTTCAGCTCCCAGACAGTGAACCGTGTCATGTTTGACCACCCAGATTAGTTTTTTTAGAAGAGTCGCAGCCTGTCTGTATGCATGAGATGTGTGAGTCTGTAAAAAATGTCACCTTGTTGCCAAGATGTCGACCCTGCGATGACCTCCCTAAAGTCCAGGTGTTTAGTCACCACTGTGCCTTCTTCCTCCTTTTCCCTGATCATGGACAGCTGCTGTCTCTGCTGTACGTAGATGGAGGAAATACTCAAACACACGACATCAGTTAAAATATCTATTTATTATCTGTGAAGAAAATTTATATTCGCTCCATTACTTTAACTGAAATACTCTATTTTTCTACTAAACAGTTCAATGAAATCCAAAGATTATTTGACCATTTTAATTCCACATTTTTTGGATTGCTGAATTTAATTTGATCGTTGTTTGTAATCAAAATACTGGAAGTATAAAAAAGTTATCCAAGTGTCTTGAAGTGATAGTTTAGAACTTAAAATGTGAAATATTATGAACAATTAATATCTTGCCCGTTGTAGATCGGTCCAAAGTGCATCTTAAAACATTTCCAGTCTGAAAAATATCTTATCAGTTCACACAAATGCTGCTTTATAAAGATTTAAACAACTGGAAGATTTAAATTACAGCTATTTACATAAATTTACTTGGTTATACAAAACAGAAATGAGAATCTGAGATCAGTCGAAGCAGCACTTTCAGTTCAGCATGTAATTACTGGTAAGATTAGAAGTATTTCTGCTGTAGTTTTATAATATTGCATTTGCATGAACTGCTGAGGAATTTAAGGTGTTTTAAGGTGGTAAATATCCACTTGCTCCACATTGACTATCCGTTAGCATGTTAATTCTGTCATAATTAATCTCAATTTCTCCAAACTGAAGTTGTTCAAAGTGCCATCTACAACAAATAAGATAGTATTGGGTCATAATCTTTCCACAAGAACCCTCTAATATGCCTGAACTATCCCTTTAAATAAGAAGTTTCTCATGTGTCATTCCTTAAATCCATAATAAGCTGTAAAACCATCATAAAATAAAAATAAAAAGCCTTAAAAAATGACATTTGCAATCTTATTCTCTTTGAATAAACACAATGTGACTGTTTATAGTGTTAAAAATCATTTTATTAATTTTATAAATCACAAAACAAGTCAGCAAACTTGAGAACTTTAGTCTCATTTGAGAATGAGGGAAATGTTAAACTGACACGGACCTTTTTTTAAATGTTACACGTCTCATTGTTATATTTTCAATCTTATGTCATACGTGTTGCTCTAATACAATCACGCCTTCGCCGCGGGACGCTTGATGGTTAAAGGCTAAAGCTTGTTTGGGAGGAAATCGGCTAGTCAGGAGTTTGACAGAGGACCAAGAACTGCGACTGCCTCGATTTCCACGAGTCCATCCTGAGAAAAAAAGATCAGATTTAATTAAAGTTACACTGATTTACAGAAACTTCCAGACAAAACCGTTAAATGTTGCTTCAAATAAAAAAAAACATCCTGAATTAAAGGTGATATACCCGATTTCAAATTGTCTAGCTTAGAATGTCAACAAATGTAAACAAAGTCACAGAACTCTCAGCCCCTCCCATCAGGTAGAATTCCTAAGCCACGCCCCCCCAGGTTTGGAAACACGCGTAGCCCCAGAAGACGACCGAGTGCAAGACACTGGTCCGCAGTTCATTCAAGTACCGTAACATGGAGGAATCACCGGTAAGTGAAAACAATATAACAACAAACAACTGACATTAATTGTTACTTTGTCCTGAACCTGACGTGGAACCAGCCGGCGGCTGTTTCTCCTGCTGTGACATGGTAGAGCGGTGAACACTCCCAGCAGTGGTGTGCTGCGGTAATATGTCTCAGTTTATTAGGAGCACAGAATCCATTTAAATGTGGAATTCCGTATGTCTGGAGAGACTGTCCAATCATTCCTTTTGGACCAAACCATTTGATCGGTTGATGTTTTTAGACAACTACGGGAGAACCACTTAATTATTTATTTTCGTTTTGTTTGTTTTTTTATCTTCACAACATATTTTTATCCATGCTGTGTTAAAACGTTTTTAATGGGCATGAAAAAAAATATGTTAAGCTAATTTGTTATGCAAATTAAGGATAGCAGCTTTAATGTGATAAATACATTTTTCTAAAAAACACACTTGAACAGTTCTGTTGTTTCAACATTAGATTTATGGGCTGGATCAACAAAATCTATTCTAAATATATTCTAAAAATTACTGGATTCACTTATTTAAAATTATGAACTGAATAAATCAACATATTACAACAGTTTGTCGTTTCTGATCTGATTAAACTGAATGACACAAAAAGTTTTATTTATACAAAAGATTAAAAATCTATTTTACTTTAGGGTTGAAATTATGTCACTGAATCAAATAAAAAGAACATTATTAAGGAAAAATGAATCAGACTTAATAAGATCATTTGAATAAACTACAAACTATCATGTATCACCAGATTTAATTAACTAATATTTTTTTTTAGCGCAGCTCAACCAAATTAAAACGACTCCTGAAATCTAAATTTACCTTAAGCAAAAATCCAAATATTGGCTTCTTTCATTTATATTTAAATGTGATTTTAGCTCTTAAAACAATAGTATTTTTGTATTATGTATAATAAATCCCAGAGAGCTGCTGTACTGAACTGAAACTGAGGTTTTATTTATACTCACTCTGGGGAGAGCAGCGACCTGATATGCAGCCCTGGCAGGGAAGTTACTGCTGAAAACTGGAAGAAAAAACTTTTATTACAAGCAGCCTATCAAAATAAATCAACTCTTGTCCCCACGGAGACAAAAACAAGAGAAGCAACAGCTTACAGGTGATTAAAATCAGCTGAATTTGAGAGGTACTTTTCATGCATGAGTGAAAATTACAACTGTACAAGAAAACTTCTTTTTGATGGCTGTCAAATGAAAAGTCCGATCTAACTGCTTATAACTATATTGTAAATAATGTTAAGTTTAAAATGAGGGGATAATATAGTATTTTAAGGTATTTTTGTCAGATAAAGCAGTTTTTTGTGTTGTAAGATTAATTTAATTCAAATGTACTTTAAGTTTGAGTGTGTAACTAACAGCTGGGGACTTTGGCTCCTCTCATCGGGGTCACCGGGGTCAGGGAAAGTTTCCTGGTTTAACTGTTTTACTGTCCTCGGCAGGAAGACAGGTAGCTCAGGTGTGTGGTCATCTCCCTCAGAGATCAGAGAGGTTGAGTTTCACCTGTGTGAGTGTGCATCAGTGTCCGTTTACAACAAACCGGACACGGCAGCTTCCATTACACCTGACTGTTCAGATCCAGGTGGAAAACACCAAACAGTGGACTTTCAAAAAAACAAATCTTCAAGGTGTTCTGATGATTTTGGGGAAACACTGCCCCCACGTGGCTGTTTTTATACACAGTTACGTCTGTTTAAAAACCGATCCGTCATGCATCATTTAGTTGTTTTCCTTCTCCAACACATGATTCAGTGGTTGAGCTACCTGTTCAGGTACCTGCAGAAGCCTGGTAATCACCCACTGAATCACATCAGGTGTGCTGGAGCAGAGAAATATCTAAAACATGCAGGACTGCAGCCTTCAAGGAACAAGACCGGAGATAGTCGCAGTAAAACTATATTTTAACTATATTTTGACTTTTGTTTAACCAGGAATTTTCTATTGAGATAAACCCTTTTAAAAAGGAGTCGCCTGTGTCAGGAAAATTGTGTAATATTACTAAAAACTCCAATGGGTGAAATGAAATGACTGATCATAGAGTTTCTACCAATAAAACATGATTAATTAACAAAAATAACATGACATAACATTGGAAAAGCTTCAATAAAACATGAAATAATAGGAAAAATGGATTAGTTTCAGGACAACAATGATGCTTTATGATCAGAAAGGGTTTATTTTATGGTTCTGATATGAACCTGAACTGGAAAGCAGTGACTCACATGTCTTGTAGACCTCGTTAACACTGTTGAAGTCGTTTATATCTTTGAGCAGGACAGTGGTCTTCACCACTGTAACAAAAATGTTCCATTAAAACTTTCACGTTTCAGCAGAAAATAAGTGATCAAAAAGCGTGAAAGTGGCAAAAACTCACCGTTGCTATAGTTACAGCCAGCAACTTTAAGGATTTCCCCCATATTGACCAGAGCCTGAAAAAATAAAATACTGTTACTGTTAGATTTAAGTCTGACAGGTGATAATCTTGTGATTTTTATGTTATTTTATTACTTCATATCAATCAATATTACATTTGTGCCATGTGGAAATGTTTCCAAATAAATCGGGATGTGCAGATTTGCAATAATAAAGTCTCAAACATTCATATTTATGGAATATTGATGCAATTTTTTCAAAACGTAATGCTGATCATGCGTCCTCACGACAAGTGGCTTTGACAGCTGCAGCTCATTACAAACTTCATTGCTTTTTTATTTATAACATTCAGTTCAAAACTCCCCGTGTTGAGAGTATGACAATCAGAAAGAGGATTTTTGCTGCATTTTTTGTGCTTATTGCTGCTTTTTTTCTTTGCAGTATTTGATTACAGGTTGTGTTGTTTATAGAAATGATACTTAAAGCTTAACTTGTGTCTCTGCTGCATGAAAAAGAGTTTAACTCGATCGTGGCTGCACAGATGAATCTTTCCATAGTTCAAACTCCAACCCACTGAGTCAGAACATCTACGTTTGGTCCTCGTACAGTCTTTTATTTCTGCATGAATGATTTCATTCTTCTCTGGGTCTGATTTATGGAAATATGGAAATGAAGTTGTGTTGCTACAACCACCTGCTGTACAGGGTCTCACCATTTTATCAAAGAAAACACAAGCTGACAAATGCTTTTCAACGCAAGATGTAAACAAAGCTCCTGCGTTTCATCATTTCTGGTTTCAAAATGAAGACTGAAGCTCATAAAAACATTCATACTTGTCTTACAAGTGTCCAAAAACACAAATTTGCTTCATATTTTATTAAACAAAGTTATGATGCTTTAAAGGCTGGACGTTTCACCTGTTTGGTCTGCGCCTGCACGCCTCCGTCCACCAGCTGACCAGAAGCCAAGTCCAACCCCAGCTGACCAGAGATGTACATGGTTCTGTCCACCACCACTGCCTGGCTGAAGGACACAGAACAAACAGAGATTACGAAGGAAATAGACATCCAATAAGCAAAAAAATAAATAAATCTGAAAAAAATCTAAAGTAAAAAAAATTACTTTATAAATTTAAACGAACTCCGCCCACTGACAGCTGATTGGTTAAAACAGAAACACCCCACAGTTCGAGCAAGTGAGTAACAGAAGAGAATAAATTATTTAGTGAATAAACTTTTGCTGCTTCTAATTTCAATCATTCATTTTAAAATCAATGCGCATTCAGATTGTTTAGTCTTGAAAATGTGAATTGATGTTCAGACAGCAGCAACTCCTCACCTGTAAATGCCCTGTCTCACAGGAGCTTTAGGTGTGTAAATGATTTTATGAAGAATTGATGTCATTTTTAAGTTTGTCTCTCAGTTCCTGAGATCTCTCTTCTTTGCAGTGTTTCCTCTTTTCTCCCTAAAAAAGTTTAACCTTAACCTGCACGAAAAGGCCCGCCCCTGATCAAAGATCGGGTCACTCATTCAATCACCTGCTGCACTAACCTGTTGATAAAGCAGAATAAATAGCTTGGGGTTAGATCTCGTCTTACCTGTACGGGCCGATGGCAGCCGGAGCTGAAGTTGTGTTAATGATCTTTCTGATAAGTGCAGACATGTTTTAGAGAATGCCTGTTTTTTTTCAGACAGAGAAAAACAGAACTGTGGGTGATGAAACGCCTGCGCAGCAACTTTCAAATCGTAAATGGTACTACCGTAAAAACCAACAAAAAGGCGCAACAAGGAAGTATATATCAGCTTCCGCCCAGCTGTGTCACGTTGAAATGTTTCCCCCTCTTGAAAAATGTTAGGACGGAAGAAAAAACATCTCATCATGTCTCAGTTATATATATATATATATTTCATATGGATTTATTTTGCGAATAACATTCCTTAGGGTTTTTATCGTGCTGAAATGCGCTTAAAATTGGCATAAAATTTGTAGTAATTTGTTTTGCTATATAATTAAAATACTATGGCTTTTAAACAAAATACGTTATACAAACCATAGATATACAAACGCCTTTTAACGTAAAAAAGTCTGGAGTCGCTTCTGGTTCAAATTTATTTACAACTCACGGTCTACAAAATATGCGCACAAAGCACAACAGTTACGGTAAAACTGACTTGTCGATTAACGCTGATGGTCAAAGTTTAAAGTTAAAAAAAAAACGTGTTCATAAAGCCAGTCTAAACTAGTTATGATGCTCTACAAATAGTCTCAATTATTTCTTAAACGTTGAGTAAAAAAAAAAACACAATCAATTTCATATAGATAGATAGATAGATAGATAGATAGATAGATAGATAGATAGATAGATAGATAGATAGATAGATAGATAGATAGATTCTAGATAGATATGTATAAATTCAGTTATATATATGTATAAATTCAATTATATATATATATATATATATATATATATATATATATATATATATATATATATATATATATATATATATATATATTATATATATATATATATATATAATTATATATATATATATATATATATATATATATATATATATATATATATATATATATATATATATATATATATATATACAGTATATGTATATACACAATTGATGTTTATTCATTTATTTATTTATTCATTGAGATGTAAAGCATGTTAGATTAAAGACAGTCTTTCTTTAGGGTTTGTTTGTTTGTTTGTTTGTTTGTTTGTTTGTTTGTTTGTTTGTTTGTTTGTTTGTTTGTTTGTTATTAAGATAACTCAAAAACTTATGGATGGAATCTAATGAAATTTTCAGGAAAGGTCAGAAATGGCCCCAGTGATTGGATTTTGATGTGATCTGAATCCAGGAATGTTTTTAAGGATTCTTGATTATCGTGAAATAGAGCTGTTTTTAATTTATCTGCATATAACTGCACAATAAAGGGTCTGGACACTTGGTAACAAAATACAAGTTAATTTTTGGTGTAAATCACCACATGGAGGAACTGAGATGTTTGGAACGGAGGTCTGAACTGAATGTAACAGATGGAAACTCTAAATTGGCCACGTGTGTATGTGTGTGGTTGTTTGTCTCTATGTGGCCCTGTGATGGACTGGTGACCTGTCCAGGTGTGACTCCGCCTCTCAACCAATGACAGTTGGGGACACCAGCTTCCAACCCCCTAAACAGAGACAAGTGGGTACAAAAAATGAACAAATGACTGTAATTTAAGAGGCTTTTAGCCTGTTAAATTCAGAAAACTTCATAAATGTTGCATTCAACACAAATTCAGTCAGAATTTATTAAATGTTGTTGAAACTCAGTGTTTCTTCAGAGTCATTAGAGGGTTCTAGTTGTGGACAGGAAGGATCTTCTGTAGATCTGAAGAAGATTCTGACTGAAGACTTTCTGTTATTGAGTTACTGTGTTATAAAGAGGATGATGAGGGTTTTACATCATGTTCTTCATCCTCCTTTGAACAATCAACTCAAGAGGAACCAGATCAGTCCCCAGAACAGAACCAGTCTTCTTTATCTGTTTGTTCACCTGCTTTAATGCTCCGCCCCCAACAGGTGACTGTAGATGTGAACACAGTCTCCACAACAGACTTCTAAAAGATCTTCAACATCTTGCTGCAAATGTTGAAGAACCTGAGCTTCTTCAGGAAGTCCAGTCTGTTCTGTCCCTTCTTAAAACCAGAATCACTCTGTCTCCAGTTCAGTCTGTCCAGAATCTCCAGATTTTGCCACAAATGCATGTGGGCGTGTCTGTAGTGGAGGAACAGCTGAGCCAATGACATCACATGCAGAGTCACATTATCTGATGGTGGAATGTAAAACAACTCTAGTGAACTCTCTCAGTAGATAATCTGGATCAAAACTAACAGCTAAGAGTTTCAATTTCATTGATTTTCTTAACAAGAGATTGAACATTTCTGAGTGTGACTGATGGAAGGAGGTTTAAACTTCCTCTTTCCTGCTCTGAATTCACGTCTTCTTCTTTTTAACTCATCAGAGGTTTGGAGTCTCAGTTTGAGTAGGATTTAAGACAGAATAGTCCATTAGTTGGTGTCCAGGTACGTCCAGTTCCTGATTCTGGGAACAAGGTTTCATGCTTTTAGTTTTCTTTTCTCATCAATATCTATGAATCGCTCTTAGTCTGACCCTTGACCCGAGGCTCAGGTGAGCCTTGTCAGGATCGTCAGGGTACTCAAACCCCTCCACCACGTTAAGGTGGCGATTCAGCAAAGGGGAAAAATTTTTTTTATTTTTTTTTATTATTAACATTTTTTGGGGGAGTAAGGATAGGGGTGGGAATTTTTTGTATAAAATTATTATTTTTTTGGCTTTTTGAAACATTTTTTGATGTGTTTTTGGATTTTTTTTTTTCATTTTTGAGAAGTTTTTATGTATTTTTTTATAAAGTTTTTGTTTGTTTGTTTGTTTTTTTTGGGGGGGGGGGGTGAGTATGGGGGGATCTTTTTCTATAAAATTTTTTTTGTCTTGTATTTTGGGATTTTTTTTGGTCATTTTTTGAAAAGTTTTTATTATTTTTTAATTTTTTTTTTACCTTTTTTCTATAAAACACTGGAGAACAGGACATTTCAATCCCCTCAGGAGTTTTCCACATACAGATTGTAGAACCTGTTTGTGGATTGTATGGGGGGAACCGGAGCACCCGGAGTAAACCCATTCAGACAGGAGGAGATCTGAACCAAACATTACTGTGAGGTGACAGTTACTCCTCCATGCTGCCCGTTTTTTGTTGTTTTGTTGTTCCTTGAGGGATGTGATGGTTTTTGAAATGTCCTTGTTCTTGATGGAGAAAGATGTTTTTACTCACATCCATGGCAGAAGCAGATGGATGTTAGTTTCTGCTCCTGGATCACACTGTTTTGGTCTTTCTTAAGCCCAGGAAGTGACCGATCCTTCTCCAACAGGAAGTCTTCTTCTTTTTCTGTTTGGACGTGGGCTCTTCTGTGATCTCAGCCACTTCCACTGGATCAGAACTGGAGATGGTTTCTGGTGTCTCTTCCATCTCAGCTGAGAGTTTTAGTTGAGCCTTCAGCTGTTCCAGTTCTGATTCAAGCTCCTCAGACAAATTCTGCTGTATCTGGTCCTTCTCAGCTTCCAGGTTAAGAATCTGTTCCTGGAGTTGGTTTTCAGTCTGAGAATGAGCCGATTTCTCAGCACTCAGTTCATCCTCAAATGCTTTTGCTTGTTGTTTGAGGGCAAGAATTTCGATCTCAAAACTGGCTCTGAGAGCTTCTGAAGATGTCTGGACCTTCTCCAGTTCAGCCTTTAAAAGGATGTTTTCCTCTTTGAGTCCATGGAGACACTCTGATTGCTGTGTCGTGTTTTGATGGAGCTCTTGATTCTTCATTTTTAAGAACGCAATCGTCTCCAGATGTTTCACTTCTGTCTGAGAGCGAGTCGTTATCTCTCGGCACATCTCTTCTTCAAAAGTTTTCACCTGCTGTTTCAGGGTTAAAACTTCTGTCTCGTTCTTGTTTTTTAGCTCCTCAAAAGACTTCTGGACCGTCTCCAGCTCCATCTTCAAAAGGATTTTCTCCTTTTTGGATATTTTCTGGAGGCTCTGGAGTTCTTGAACCGTGTTGTCCTTCTCAGCTGTCAGCTGCTGGATTAACAGATGGTCCTGCAGGATCTTTTCTTTGTAAGCGTTGATTTCTTCGCTTACAGAGGATGTTTCAGCCTCAAGTTTGGCATTTTGTTCCCAAGAAGAAGCCTTGAGCTGTTCCACTTCTTCTTGGAGAGCTTTTGTTTTGTCTTTCTCTTCTTGTAATTTTTTATCGGTGAGCACAAATGCCACTTTCAGCTCTTCGTAATCTCTCTGAAGATCCTTCTTCTTTCTGCGTTTAATGTCGCAGTAGACCTGATCAGAAATTTTAGCAGTGCTGAGAGTCTCTTCGTCAGTATATTTATGGACTCTCTCCAGCTCGCGTTTTGTCTCCTTTCCTTTGTTGATGTACATTTCTTTTAGAGCCTTCTGTCTCGTAAGCTGAGCTTTGGTTTCCTGGAGCTCAAACTCCAGATCAGAAACCCTCTTGTTTTCTCTTAAGGATTTTTCTTTCTCATTTTTTAATAAGTTGTTTAGCCTGGAGTTTTCCTCCTGAAGCGCCCTCCAGCCTTGTTGTTGGTAGTTTCCTCTTCTCATGTTGGAGTTGTTATATTGCTGATATCTTTGACTCATTTTGTTAAGTATAAATACGCAGTTAAAATCGTGAAAAGTTGCCGTAAAATGAACTGTCTCTCTCAAGAGGTTCTGGCAAAAGTAACTAAACAGAATTCTGGCAGTATATATAGGTGGCCGTGACGTCACATCATACGTGACTTGCCTTTAATCTGTGGCAGCGTGCCGACGTAGATCAGAAAG
Source organism: Pachypanchax playfairii (assembly GCA_006937955.1). Classification (NCBI taxonomy): domain Eukaryota; kingdom Metazoa; phylum Chordata; class Actinopteri; order Cyprinodontiformes; family Aplocheilidae; genus Pachypanchax; species Pachypanchax playfairii. The sequence continues at coordinate 1,501,614 of SSNP01000031.1, forward strand.
AATCGAGAGAAATTTTTGTATTTACTGAAAAAGTTTGAACAAAAATGTTTAAAAGTGGGTATATATTTTAAAAAGATGTATAGAATATATATATATTCTAGATTAGAAATCATTTATAAATAGACGAACATGAAAACACGTTAACAGTAGAGTAACATTCGTGCTACTAAATCATGTTATATTGTTTATAATTTGACTTTTACGCAAACAAAATCCAAAAGAAGACGTTCAGTTTGATTTTTAAGTAGCTAACCTGTATAAATATTAAACACGTGACCGACCGCTAGATGTCAGTATAGTTATAGAAAACAGCCGTTAAATACAGACCATAATGAGCAGCGGGTCAAACGTCCTGTTAAAGTGTTTCCTAGCAACAGAGTATCTTTTTAGCAAACACAATGAATTCAATATTTAAAACCTTCATTTCATTTTGTTCTGACTTCATTCAGTTACAAAAAAAAACAAAGAGCTAGAAACACTATCCTGTTTATTTTACAGAACAAATAGTTTTTACTAAGGAAAAATAAACATGAATACATCTCTCTAATGAGCTATTTTATTTTCTGTGCAGTTACTAGAACATCATTCCACTAAAAAAGCAAAACATGCATAATCTAAAATCATGTAAATGATGTGAAGCAGAATAATAAGAATCTTGCAAGTGAGTCGTGATCATGTTCTTGGTCAAGTAGCATAAAAACTCACCAAGATATAATCTAGATTGGGATTAAGAATATTTATTTTACTATCTGGTAATAAATTTCTGTGCAATCCCTTTGAATTAAATCCAAAACACTTGATCGTCTTGTTGAGTGACGGCTCAAATTTTTAATGTATGAAGAAACGTGACAGAAGAGGCACTAAGAAACGCAGCTGTGTAACAAACCCCGAACATTAAACTTGGACGAATAAATTAAAGATTATAAAGATACATGTAGAAAGTTCTGTGGTCCGAGTGGAAACACATGATCCATTCTTTACTCAGGTGAGGAACTAACCTTCGACGACTTGGTTGATTTATTATTAAACTTGAAAAAAACTAGGCTTCAAATATTTTAAGGCATTCTTAATATCAACATGATTGTCTTTGGTCGTGGATGAAACTCCACAGCTTTTTTCCAAACTAGGCTCCGATGTATTTACAAATAAAGGAAAAAGAGATCAGTTCATTGGATCTGCTGGAGGATCGTCTTCCTCGATAAGAGCTGATGGAAACGATTTTTGTAGTTTCAGATGAACTTGAGTTGCTTCTGCTTTTGGCCACAAGTCTGAGAAGCATTCAAGAGAACTTCACAGGAACTGCTGAGAAAATCTGAAACTTTAACAGAAAAAAAAAAAAAATCCTGGAGTCAGAAAAAGTTCAGAGATCAGTGAGACATTAGGACAGAAGACAGCTTCTGCTCAGTTTCTGGGACATAAAGTCACTGCTGGTTTTGGAGAACTTGGTGCAGAATAGGAGGTGATGGGCGCAGCACTTAGAAATTCTGTTGTCGTCTCTTCTTAGCATCCATTGCGTCCAGGATGGGCTGCCTTTTAGCGGTGTAGCGCTGCCTGAGCTCCTCGATTTCTCGCTCCATCATTGGATCCAAAGCGCTCAGGCGCAGCTGCAGCTCCTCAAAGTCCAGGTTCTTCAGCTGAAGGACACATAAAGACAACAGGAAGTAAGAGTCACACTGCTTCTATTTGACTATTTTTATCTCGTGTTAGTGGCGTTATTCTTAGCTCAGTCTTACAAAGTCAAAGTCTCCGTCCTGAGGAACCTTCCAGTTGTCGGGGAAGACGTTTTTGGACTGGATGTGGTAGCCGAGCTGCTCCTTCGGCTGGTTGTGGTTGTAGTTCTCCTGCTGCTGAGCGGCCTTATTGGAGTCCTGCTTGTCAAAATAATCCATAAAGGATGGACGATTGCCGTCCTCGGAGGTGTTGCGCCCTGGAAAGGAGTGTGACATCATAGATCATATTGTCTGATGACGTTTTTCGTAACTTCACTGAAGCATCAGATCATATAAAAGCTTTCTTTGACATTTTGGAAACAATCTGACTATTAAAGGAGAGGTTAGAACGTGGATATTTAAATTAAAGGCTCGTCTTCTGAGTGTTGGTGCAGTTATTAAACTGTTGGTGTAGTTAGTTTCGCCTCAGGGAGAAAAGGGAAGGCTGCAGAGGACAACGAGCTGTTTTATAGTGAAGTGAAAAAAAGACTGGTGTCAGAACATGTTTGTTGCGTCAGCAGTCACAAGTCATGCTCGAAAGGACACTTCCTCCTCCTCTGAGTCCTCAGTTTCAGTCAGCAAATTAAACAGGAAGGGAATGAATCTGTTTAGATTTAAATAAACATGTTCGCTCACTTCTCATTGATCCCTGGTCTTCCTCTTCATCTTCATCATCACTGTTGATGACCATAGTGCCCAGGTCTGACTCCAACATGGTACTGTGCTCGATCATGGTCTGCGCCCCGTCGCTCATGGTGCTGGTGGCTCGCATGGTCCCCGCACCCTCTGATCCCGACTTCACCATGGTGTGAGAGTCCACTTCGGTTTCTTCCTCCTGACACGACACAAACACACGGGATAAACATGGTGTTTATCTGAAATGCAATAGCTAATATTTCACCACGCGTACGGAGTTGTCATCTTCCTCCTCCAGCTCCCTCTGTTGCTCCTGCTGCCTCTTGGCTTTCATCTCCATGGCCTCTGTGATCAAGTCCCTCAGGATCGTGACCGGCTTGGCCTGGCTGATGAACGGATGCTGTATTTCACATGAGAAAAACAAAATGTCTCAGTAAAACACAGGGATTTATTCTGGTGTTTTTTTTTCATATGTGATGCTGTTGTTCTTCCTCCAACCTGCAGCAGCTGTGTGGCAGTTGCTCGCTGCTCGGGATTCTTCACCAAACACTTCTTGACAAAATCTGTAAATTCATCAGACCAAAGTTCCGGCTTCCTGAATGTCGGAGGAGGGTTGGTGGGGATCATAAAGATGGCCTGAAGGGAAGCAGGAAGTGTTTTGGTCAACAAAGAGGAAACTGTCACCCACTTCATTCATAACACAACGACACTCACCCTCATAGGATGGATGTCAGCGTAGGGAGGTTTGCCCTCTGCCATTTCTATAGATGTGATACCCAGGGACCAGATGTCTGCGACGCAGTTGTAACCGATCTCCTGGATCACTTCTGGAGCCATCCAGAACGGCGTACCAATCACTGTGTTTCTCTTGGCCATAGTGTCCTTTAAAAGATAAACAGCAAATGCTAACAGGTTTAACTAAAAGTCTGGCAATAAAAAATTAAATAAACAGCAAGTTTTTTTTTACCGTTAACTGTCCTGCAACGCCAAAGTCTGCTAGTTTGGCGTGTCCCTCGGTGTTGAGGAGGATGTTTCCCGCCTTGATGTCACGGTGGATCTTCCTCATAAAGTGAAGGTATTCGAGACCCTTCAGGGTCGATTTAAGGATGGTAGCAATCTCTTCTTCCGTCAGCTGGTATAAGGGAAAACCAAAAACACACAACAAACCAACCATTTAAACTATTGTAAGAGCCGAAACACTCACACACAAACTCTAACTTTCTGTAAACACACCGTCTTGTTTCGCAATCTGATGATATCGGAAACTGATCCAGCTCCACAGTACTCCATGACAATCCACAGGTCCGTGTTCTTAAAGTAGCTGCCGTAGTATTTTACTACATAGGGGCTGTGAGAAGGAGCAAAACAACAGTTAAGTGCCAAAATAAGATTTAGAACAAACTGTTCAGACAATACGGATGATTTGTTTTTGTGGACTTTACAGATGTGAAGGTTTGAAGCTATAGTATCACCTGTCACACTGCTGCATGATGGAGATCTCTTTGATGATCTCTTGCAGGTCAGACTCCACAGGAACCTGCTTGATGGCCACCACTTGACCTGACTCTTTATGAATGGCTTTAAATACGCTGCCATAAGAACTAAAAATACACAGAAAGAAAACAATTCAGTAAAATAATGCGTTACAAAACCAGCAGCTGTAAAAATTATACTGGGGAAATAGAAACCTCCTTACCCTTCACCAAGTTTCTCTAAAACATCAAACACTTCCTCTGGCTGCTTGGTCAAGCTGTCCTCACTCAGCTTTTTCAGCTTACTGCAAAATTCACACGTGAATATAAAGAATTTAGATCCTCCTTTAATATTTGGGTGTCTTTCAAAAAGACTTATCAAATCCAGAACAAAACTAGAATATCTTAAACTGGATTTTAAATAATTTGGACCCATTTTGTCACAAATTTTGGTTCATAAACAAGTAAGGTTAAAGATTTGGGCTTCTTGATTCACAACACAAGCAGTTCCATAATTACATTTTTAGTTAAAAAGCTAAGAATGTTAACAGACACTTTATTGTGTTTGAAAACATTGTTTGTGTCCTCTTACAATAAAATAAGCTTTAGTTTCCTTCAATTAATCGGGGAACAAGTGAGTTCAAGACCAATTAATTAAATGACATTTGATATTACCGGAAGTTGTTTACTTTATTAAAAATAAATGTATTTATTTAAAAGATTAGTAGGAGACAAAAATAAAACTAATTTCCAGCTCTTTAAAGTTACTCGACAATAAAACAAATAAGAAGCCTTTTAGCAGTTTAAAACTGTATTTTGTTGTTTGTTGGTGTTTCGTTTTTTGTTTCTCTCTGTGGAAGATTTAAGAGAACTAAATTAGCTTAGCATTAGCAACCAGGGCTACAAACCGGCTCACTAACCTTTTGGGCGCGGACTGCTCCATGATTCAATAACTTGGAAGATAAAAGCAAAATAATATGTTAAAAAGCGAGCGTGGTTTTGTTAAGAGAAATCAAGATGTGGACATTGTCGGATCGAGTCTTCGGGGCCAGCTGAGGGCTGCTAGTCAGATGACGGACACCTATTTTTGAGTTTCAATATCGCCCCCTTTCGGTGAGGAGTCACAATGCAACCGTCTGAACTTCACACATTTTAATCAATTATTCATGTTTGTGGTCTGAACTGCGTCGTATTTTAAAACACAGAAGCATCAAATGTTAAGTAAATTAATAAAACTCCAGTCTACATATAGTCAATTCAAATTCAATTCAATCAGACTCTACTAATCCTCGAAGGGAAATTAAATGTTGTAGTAACTCAGCTTTTCTTCAGAAAGTCATTATGGATGTTTCTAGCTGTGGACAGGAAGGGTCTCCTGTAGTTGTAAATAATCTTCTGACTGAAGACACTCTGTTTTTCAGTTATTGTGTTGTGAAGAGGATGATGAGGGTTTTCCACCATGTTCTTCATCCTCCTTTGCACCATAAACTTAAAAGACTCCAGATAGATCCGGATCAGAACCAGACTCCTTTATCAGTTTGTTCAGTCTCTTTGTGTCACCTGCTCTGATGCTCCTCCCCTAACAGGTGACTGCAGATGTTCACATTAGTCAGTATGATTGATGGAAGAATGTTTAAACTTCCCCTTTCTTGCTCTGCATCCATGTCTTCTTCTTTATAACTCATCAGAGATATGGGGTCTCAGTTTGAGTGTTATTTGAGCTAAAGCTGCTCTTTGTTGTAAATAAGTCTCTCGTTACTATGGTTACACATAATAGCAAGTGGCAAAAATCCTTCAATCTACACAGAATCCAAACCAGGAAGAAGGAAAGGCAGATGTATAAACATGATTTTTTGACAGCCAGGAAATCTGAAAAAGGAATTGTTCTGTAGACAACAGTACCGAGAAGTTTTTGAACATTGTTAGATTAAATGAACACATAGAGGAAATGTTTTTCTGTGTCAGCTGAATATATATATTATGAGTGGTGGAAAATGGCTGTTTCGTTCGTAAAAGTTGCAGAAACCTGGTATAAGATTTTAATACAAAAACATTTTCGTGTAATGCGTAGATTGACCAGCAGAGGTCAGTATTAAAACTGAACTAACAGCGTAAAAGAAGAAAAGGAAAAGCAGATGTGCGCATGTGCAGAGATCAACTCGTCTGGTGTCTTGAAAACAGTGAAGAAGTAAATTAATAACACGGTGAGTTTTATAAATAAATCCTATTTGTACTTGTATTTTGAGTTTAATCAGCTTCATATGTGCTTCGTCGGGTTATTTATGTTTATAACTCGAGTCTTCGTGTTGATTCAAGGTAATATCGACAGCACCATGCTGTTAGCATGCTACAGATGATTTCTGATCAATACCTGAAGTTTCTCTGATAAAATGATCAGTTTGTTCTCTGTTTTATAGAATAAATGGATACACAGAAAGATCTACAGCCGCCCAAGCAGCAGCCTATGATTTATATTTGTGGAGGTAATTTTGCTCCCGTTACTGATCAATGCTAATTTAGATTTGAATAATTGTATTAAAAGATTCATTATCAACTCTTTTTGATCATGTGTGTTCATTTTTACAAAATAATCAAGAAAATCATAGGAATTATTCATTAAAATGTTAAAAGTAATTAGTAATTGACTGTATCTTGTGCTGAAGTTGGTAAAATACTTTTGATTTATTAGTAATAATAAAGTATATTTGTTTTTGTGACTGTACGATACACGCAGCTCTGCTCGGGTCTCATTAAATGACATGTCAATGTAATTTTGTTTTTGTTTTTGCAGAATGTCACACTGAAAATGAAATAAAGGCTCGCGATCCGATCAGATGCAGAGAGTGTGGTTACAGAATCATGTACAAGAAGAGAACAAAAAGATGTATCCTTTCTCCTGTGTGTGTGTGTGTGTGTGTGTGTGTGTGTGTGTAAGATAAATAAATTGATTAAATATCTTTCCTTGACTCTCTGATCACAGTGGTTGTTTTTGATGCTCGATGAAGAGGAGAGCTGCAGAGCATCTTTAGTTGTCTATCCTTTTTATACTGTTTGACCGTGTAAATAAAAACAGTGAGGTGCTTTTTATTGAAGAGTCATTCATAAATTTGGGGGGGTAGAAAACAGAATGTAGTTTCAGGTAAATAATTTTTTTTGTGTTGTGTCACTTTTATGTGGCTACATTGAGAAAAAATGTCTCATTACTTGTACAATGCTGTGGGAAACATATTTGACCCTTAAAGATTTTTACTTTTTGTTTTTTTCACATGTACAATTTTCAGATCAGGAAATAAATTTTCATATCAGAAAATTATAAACTGAGTAAATTACAACCCCAGTTCCCAAAAAGTTCAGATGCTTTGTGTGAAATGTAAATAAAGACAGAATGAAATTATTTGCAAAGTTCAAAATTGATTCCCAATAAATGATACATGCTGAAACTGAGATATTTTACATTTAAAAATATTCTCTCATTTTGAATATGATGGCAGCATAATCTGTAAAAATGTTGGAACAGGCTGCTGGAGGTTTAGAAGAGGAACGTGGATCTCATTGATTCAGGATTCTAACTGCTCATCAGTCCTGATATGGTTTATTGGTGGAACATCTGGACTGCAGGCAGGTCAGTTCAGCATGTGGACTCTTATATGAAAACAAAAAGTTCTGAGCTGATCGAGCAGCTGATACAGTGAGAGCTGTTATCCACAAATGGAGAAAACATGAAACATTTGAACCTCCACAGTAAATAAAAAGCACAAGACAAGAAACATTCACTTCGAAGATGGGATTGAACCAACAACCTGATGGGAAGATGACCGCTCTTCCAACTGAGCCACAGCCGCCCTGAAGAAACCAGCTGACTGAAATTACCCCAAGAGCAACAACTCGCACAGATCTCCATATAAAACTCAGTTTTCTATGTTAGAAGTTCAAATCTGGATTATATCTCATCAGAACTCCAGCAGCAGCATTTTGGATCAGCTGGAGGCCTTTAACAGAACTATCAGAACATCCTGATAATTAAGAATTACAGTAGTCAAACCTAGAAATAATAAATGTATAAACTAATGTTTCTGCATCACTTTGATTCAAAATACTCCTAATTGTATCAACATCCCGCAAGTGGAAGAAAGTTGTCATGGTAACATGTTTTATATGTGCGTTAATAGACACGTTACTGCCATTTAAAGTAAATAACTGACCCACAATGTCTTCAGATCTAATAAATCTGATTACAGATGAATGTTATTAAATACATCAGATCCCTGAAGCAGCCGTTAATATTTCAGCTTTTTTGCATCAGTATTTATGAACATTGATTAAAATGTTTTAATATATAATAAGAAGTTAAATAATGCTTTGATGTTAATGTTAGTGCAGATGTTTTGTGAATGCATGCAGCTGTAGTTTGATTTGTATTCTGCGTGTTCTGGATCAGTCGAGCAGCCTTAAGCTGTGGAGTCTGAGTTGAGGCTTTCCCATCTGTTCTGTGTGCTGCAGCAGCACTGCATCGATATGGCACTTCCCCCCCACAGTGACATCACTTCTGACACCTTAAACTGGGGGCGTGTCCAGCAGAAATCCCCCGTCCCGGCTCAGATGCAGCTGCAGCTCTGACAGAAGAGGAGGCAGGGAGGGAGGAAGAGTCTGAGCGCACTGCGGAGGGAGTGCAGCTATGGGGAACGCACAGGAGAAACCCCCAGGCGGTGGAGGTGGGGCGGCGAGATCAGATCAGTCCACCGCAGCAGGGAGCCGGACTAGAACCGGAGGAGCAGGAGGTAATGGGGGAAAGCTTCAGAATCACAAATATCCTGAAAAGAAGGTGGCAAATGGTACCGCGAGAGAAAACAGCAAGCAAGTGGAGGAGAAGAGCTCCACAGTGGACACAAGTTACCTGGACGCTCCAGCTGGAGCTCTGCCTCCTCACCTGGCCCGGCTCAAGAACGAAGGGAACCACCTCTTTAAACACGGCCAGTTTGGAGATGCGTTGGAGAAGTACAGCCAGGCTATTGAAGGATGTGCTGAAGCAGGTGGGAAAACCATGAACTCAGTCCAATTTGAGCTAGTATGCTTCTCTATAGATACAGTAAGCAGTAAATACATTTTGTACAGTTAAACTAATGTACAATAAACCAGCTGTTAACTTAAAATTTCAAAATAAACTAATTAATTGTGAAATAATGACGCACAAATATCCTCCACGACTCCTTAAAATGCCATACTTCATAAAATGGCCTGAATTATATCAAAATCTGCAAAAATTCAGATTTTATCAAACAGAAATAGCTGAGAAAAAAATTATTTTCAGTAGCAACAGTTTTAAGTCTCTTAATTAAAACCAAGCTGCTCCTGGCAAATCTTCATCCCTCTGCTGGAACAGATGGGTGACTCAGAAACAGACACAAGACCTGTTGTAGCACACGTGTATTGGCTTTCTAACGGGTATCAGATAAAAGTTGATTCAGAGTGTCATTTGGCTGCGGAATGCTCAGTATCCCATAACACAGCTACTTTCTTCACGTTATATTCTGATTATCCAATTCTGCAACTGAGACACGAAGCCCGTGAATGCAGAAGAGTTTTGGCATCAAACCACGTCAGAGTCTTTTCTGTATGTCAGAATGTGACGCTGCACCTTTAAAAGCACTCAGCCAAGTTTCACTCTGAGAGCTTCTTCTTCTGCAGCACTTTAGACGCATTAGACTTGAGTTAAGGGACAGATGAGAGGACTAAACGTACAGGTTAATATTTGTAATAGTTAAACATCAGTTTTGGGTGTTTAAAACTCTGCGAGTGGTTTCTCATGAGAGGAAAAATAAGAGGAAATGACTCAAGTAACCCTTTCAGTGTTTGTACCTCTTTCCTGCAGCAACAAGACCATAAAGTTCGACAACACCCTCACTGCTACTCAAGAAAGTTTAAATTTAAGTTAGATTTGTGAAAACTGAGCCTCTGAGATCAAAGCTGCATGACTCAATCAGGTGATTGTTGTAACTGTTCCTCCCCCTGCAGGTGTTGAAAGTCCAGAAGATCTGTGTATTCTCTATTCCAACAGAGCCGCCTGTTACCTGAAAGATGGAAACAGCACCGACTGCATACAAGACTGCAACAAGTACGTCGTCTCTGTGTGTTTGTGAAAGGCAACACAGACGGACATTTACAGCAGCATCAACCTTCAACCGGATGTTTGGTCGTCTTTATTCTGAGTTCCTTAAATATGTTGCATCCTTTACCCACAATGTAACTTGACAGCCAGCATTGAGGCAATTTATCACTTCTTGTGTAACTATAACGTATGAAACTGGTGAATTTGGTTTTTAAGAAAGCAAATATTTTTAGGTTTGGTTTGATTTTTTTCCACTTTGCAGTATTTTTAACATATAATCCATATATTTAGCTTAAACCTGGATGTTTCTAAATGTTTTTGCTGAAATTGTCTGCAGCTTGTTTTGGCATATAGGTTAATTACGTTCTATGAGCTATCATTTATTTCTTAAATCCTAAATATTCTGACCATTTTTTTTATTCTTGATTTATGTTTGAACTCAGTGCATGTATTATATTTGGTTTTTAAGGTTCAAAAAAAGCAGCAATGCTCTGGTTAAACTTTAGTTTCTTTGCATTTTTAACTCGTTTATGAACCTGTGACATGATGGAGGTGTGAATGGTTTGATCCTGTCCTCTTGTATCTCTCTGATCCTCTTAGGGCTTTAGAGTTGCAGCCCTTCTCCTTGAAGCCCTTGCTGCGCAGAGCCATGGCTTATGAGTCACTGGAGCGCTACAGGAAGGCCTACGTGGATTATAAAACAGTTCTGCAGATTGACACCGGCGTCCAGGCGGCTCATGACAGCGTCCACAGGTTGGCTGAAGTCTAAACCACAGGAAACTTTTCAAAAACAAAAACACACACACAAAAACGAACTGTGCAACCATCCTAGAAGACAATGTGCTGCCGTAGCGGAAGTGTGTGCATGTTTTTAATTCGCCAGGCGCTGAAGATGCTGATTTCAGTGGTTGGTTCCTCTGAAACCAGCTGTCAGCACCACAGGGAGTTTTCCAGAAATCCACCTACTTACTTAGACATTTTAGTCTCTTCCTTGTGGTTTATTTCTGTCAGTGTTTTTTTTTTTTTTTGCTTTGTTGCACGTTAAGTAGGTGAAATTCACACGACAGATGCTCTAAAACAGCCTGGAAATCCAGGTTTTCACTTTCCCTTTTGACAACAGTAATAACATCTAAAATATTTATAAAATACACATCTAATGGCCAAAATTGAACCAAGATACACTGTCTTCATCAGTCAGTTGATCGGTCAGCAGACTGGGTATTTCTGGAGGTCGTGGAGCTCAAAGAAACAGAAAAATCCTGCTAATCAGTTTTATTATTCGTGAAAGTTTCGTCTCTTAAGCTAATTTCCATAATTTTTGTTTAACTATTAGCACATGAACCACTGGATGGACTACTGGACTAATTCTTTCAGTTTTAACGAGCCTCAGTTTCCTGCTTGTAGCTGAGAGTTATTCTCAACGAGTGCTGACTGATCATGTGAGATCTTGTTGTGTTACATAATATCCCACCAAATGTCCTTTTCAAGATTGACCAAAACAGCTGAACTACTTCCTTTTTCAAAACAGGAAGATGTCAGTTTAAAACTCCTGCATGAAAAGCAGCAGATCCTTCAGAGAATGCTTTTATTTTATTTAGATTATTTAGATTAACTGCTGATTTACATGCAGAAGGGGGTTAGCAGAGCCTGGAAAATCATGAAAATCAGGTACTCACCAGGGTTGGATGTCAAATCTTTGCATTTTTCCTTTTTTGCAGTGATTGTTTACTTATTGCTACTTTTTCTAGAATGAATAATCTACAAATTTAAAGATTAGCCACAATTTTTTATCATTTAGTTTCATGTAGAAGTTACTTGATTTCAATATGTGGTATTTACACTTTCGTGCAACTAAATTCATTCATTCATTCGTTTGTTAATAGTGTAGTTTAGATAAATCTTGCAGTTTTTAGGTGAGTTTGGTTTAACTTTGAGAACAATGAACTTGGGATTCATCAATCAATGAAAACATCTTTACAAAAGCTTCATGAAATTTGAATCCTTGCAGGAAAAAGGGGTTTGGGGTTTAATCTGACAGAATAAACCTGTTTGGTTTGAAATAGAAAAACTAAACGTCTTCATTTAGGGTTTTCACATCAACAAGCTCACAAACGCTTCAGTAAAGGTTCATTTTCTCATCTATTCTCGAGGATCACGAAGATGCTGATCGAGCAGGACGGCCCTGAATGGAGGGAGAAGCTGCCAGAAATTCCTGTCGTCCCTCTTTCTGTCCAACAGCAACACAGAGAGAAACCCATCAGCATCGAGCTGGCACAGGCGCGAGCCGCCAGGGCTGCACACGAAGAAGGTGAGTGTCATCATTTCTCCCTGCCACAGAGGCACGTGGAGTGTTTTAATGTTCGCTGGGTGTTAAACTCCCTCAGATTTACCCTAAAAAAAGTATAATATCTAATCAGATCTCTTTTGAGGAAAAAAATGGATGACCTTTATAACATTATCTTCAAAATATGACCCTATAAACTGTGAAGAATCCGGATAAAATCATTGATTGAAATCAGAAGCAGCATTCCCTGAGAATCATTGTGTAAATACTGGGCAGAACTTAAAGTGCTCCAGCTGACAGGGTGTATATATGTGTGTGTTTGTGTGTGTTTGTGGAGTATTAGTAATGCAACGCGAAGCTGATCCTCGTAGACTGTAATGCTGCTGTAATGGAAAAATCCAGGTCAGGTTTCCTGTCGGTTCAGACTGTTCAAACAGCCCAGACGGCTCCACATTGAGCCTGAAGAAACAAATATTCAAGTATATTCAATAGGCCAGCTGTCACAACACAAACCTATAACATGGAATAAATGGCTTTATTTGGATTTGTAAAAGAAAACATCCAGCTACAGGATTTTTAAATCTTCTGTAAGTAGAGCACCTAAGCTATACAGACACATACATTTTTAAACAGGCGTAAAGCAGCAGATCTCAGTGTAGCTGCTGATCGGAGGGGAAATGGCTCCACTTGTCAACTTTTAGTCTAGCATTCGATTACTAAAATCTGATTGTGCTCATTGTATGCCTCTGAAACAATATTTGTCTTGATTACCATTAAAAGATTCAATTTTTATCAAAATGTAGCAACGCAATATGATACAATACGATACACTATGATATGATACAGTATGATACAACAACAATACACCATGATACAATACAATATGATACAATACAATACACCATGATACAATAAAATATGATACAATGCGATACACCATGATACAATACAATACGATACACTATGATATGATACAGTATGATACACTATGATATGATACAGTATGATACACTATGATATGATACAGTATGATACAACATGACACACAATGATATGATACAATATGATACAACAACAATACACCATGATACAATACAATATGATACAACAACAATACACCATGATACAATACAATATGATACAATACAATACACCATGATACAATACAATACGATACACCATGATACAATAAAATATGATACAATGCGATACACCATGATACAATACAATACGATACACTATGATATGATACAGTATGATACACTATGATATGATACAGTATGATACACTATGATATGATACAGTATGATACACTATGATATGATACAGTATGATACACTATGATATGATACAGTATGATACAATACGATACACTATGATATGATACAGTATGATACACTATGATATGATACAGTATGATACACTATGATATGATACAGTATGATACACTATGATATGATACAGTATGATACACTATGATATGATACAGTATGATACACTATGATATGATACAGTATGATACACTATGATATGATACAGTATGATACTCTATGATATGATACAGTATGATACAACATGACACACAATGATATGATACAATATGATACAACAACAATACACCATGATACAATACAATATGATACAATACAATACACCATGATACAATACAATACGATACACCATGATACAATAAAATATGATACAATGCGATACACCATGATACAATACAATACGATACACTATGATATGATACAGTATGATACACTATGATATGATACAGTATGATACACTATGATATGATACAGTATGATACACTATGATATGATACAGTATGATACAATACGATACACTATGATATGATACAGTATGATACACTATGATATGATACAGTATGATACAATACGATACACTATGATACAATACAATATGATACAATACAATACACCATGATACAATACAATACGATACACCATGATACAATAAAATATGATACAATGCGATACACCATGATACAATACAATACGATACACTATGATATGATACAGTATGATACACTATGATATGATACAGTATGATACACTATGATATGATACAGTATGATACACTATGATATGATACAGTATGATACAATACGATACACTATGATATGATACAGTATGATACACTATGATATGATACAGTATGATACTCTATGATATGATACAGTATGATACAACATGACACACAATGATATGATACAATATGATACAACAACAATACACCATGATACAATACAATATGATACAACAACAATACACCATGATACAATACAATATGATACAACAACAATACACCATGATACAATACAATATGATACAATACAATACACCATGATACAATACAATACGATACACCATGATACAATAAAATATGATACAATGCGATACACCATGATACAATACAATACGATACACTATGATATGATACAGTATGATACACTATGATATGATACAGTATGATACACTATGATATGATACAGTATGATACACTATGATATGATACAGTATGATACAACATGACACACAATGATATGATACAATATGATACAACAACAATACACCATGATACAATACAATATGATACAACAACAATACACCATGATACAATACAATATGATACAATACAATACGATACACTATGATATGATACAGTATGATACAACATGACACACAATGATATGATACAATATGATACAACAACAATACACCATGATACAATACAATATGATACAATACAATACACCATGATACAATACAATACGATACACCATGATACAATAAAATATGATACAATGCGATACACCATGATACAATACAATACGATACACTATGATATGATACAGTATGATACACTATGATATGATACAGTATGATACACTATGATATGATACAGTATGATACACTATGATATGATACAGTATGATACAATACGATACAATACAATACGATACACTATGATATGATACAGTATGATACAACATGACACACAATGATATGATACAATATGATACAACAACAATACACCATGATACAATACAATATGATACAACAACAATACACCATGATACAATACAATATGATACAATACAATACACCATGATACAATACAATACGATACACTATGATATGATACAGTATGATACACTATGATATGATACAGTATGATACACTATGATATGATACAGTATGATACACTATGATATGATACAGTATGATACACTATGATATGATACAGTATGATACAATACGATACACTATGATATGATACAGTATGATACACTATGATATGATACAGTATGATACACTATGTATGATACAGTATGATACACTATGATATGATACAGTATGATACACTATGATATAAT
Organism: Pachypanchax playfairii; assembly: GCA_006937955.1. Lineage (NCBI taxonomy): Eukaryota > Metazoa > Chordata > Actinopteri > Cyprinodontiformes > Aplocheilidae > Pachypanchax > Pachypanchax playfairii. Next base: position 1,517,224 of record SSNP01000031.1, read on the forward strand.
ACAGTATGATACAATACGATACACTATGATATGATACAGTATGATACACTATGATATGATACAGTATGATACACTATGATATGATACAGTATGATACACTATGATATGATACAGTATGATACAATACGATACAATACAATACGATACACTATGATATGATACAGTATGATACAACATGACACACAATGATATGATACAATATGATACAACAACAATACACCATGATACAATACAATATGATACAACAACAATACACCATGATACAATACAATATGATACAATACAATACACCATGATACAATACAATACGATACACCATGATACAATAAAATATGATACAATGCGATACACCATGATACAATACAATACGATACACTATGATATGATACAGTATGATACACTATGATATGATACAGTATGATACACTATGATATGATACAGTATGATACACTATGATATGATACAGTATGATACAATACGATACACTATGATATGATACAGTATGATACACTATGATATGATACAGTATGATACACTATGATATGATACAGTATGATACACTATGATATGATACAGTATGATACAATACGATACAATACAATACGATACACTATGATATGATACAGTATGATACAACATGACACACAATGATATGATACAATATGATACAACAACAATACACCATGATACAATACAATATGATACAATACAATACACCATGATACAATACAATATGATACACCATGATACAATAAAATATGATACAATGCGATACACCATGATACAATACAATACGATACACTATGATATGATACAGTATGATACACTATGATATGATACAGTATGATACACTATGATATGATACAGTATGATACACTATGATATGATACAGTATGATACAATACGATACACTATAATACGATACACTATGATATGATACAGTATGATACAACATGACACACAATGATATGATACAATATGATACAACAACAATACACCATGATACAATACAATATGATACAACAACAATACACCATGATACAATACAATACGATACACTATGATATGATACAGTATGATACACTATGATATGATACAGTATGATACACTATGATATGATACAGTATGATACACTATGATATGATACAGTATGATACACTACGATACAATACAATACGATACACTATGATATGATACAGTATGATACAACATGACACACAATGATATGATACAATATGATACAACAACAATACACCATGATACAATACAATATGATACAACAACAATACACCATGATACAATACAATATGATACAATACAATACACCATGATACAATACAATACGATACACCATGATACAATAAAATATGATACAATGCGATACACCATGATACAATACAATACGATACACTATGATATGATACAGTATGATACACTATGATATGATACAGTATGATACACTATGATATGATACAGTATGATACACTATGATATGATACAGTATGATACAATACGATACACTATGATATGATACAGTATGATACACTATGATATGATACAGTATGATACACTATGATATGATACAGTATGATACACTATGATATGATACAGTATGATACACTATGATATGATACAGTATGATACAATACGATACAATACAATACGATACACTATGATATGATACAGTATGATACAACATGACACACAATGATATGATACAATATGATACAACAACAATACACCATGATACAATACAATATGATACAACAACAATACACCATGATACAATACAATATGATACAATACAATACACCATGATACAATACAATACGATACACCATGATACAATAAAATATGATACAATGCGATACACCATGATACAATACAATACGATACACTATGATATGATACAGTATGATACACTATGATATGATACAGTATGATACACTATGATATGATACAGTATGATACACTATGATATGATACAGTATGATACACTATGATATATACAGTATGATACAACATGACACACAATGATATGATACAATATGATACAACAACAATACACCATGATACAATACAATATGATACAATACAATACACCATGATACAATACAATACGATACACCATGATACAATAAAATATGATACAATGCGATACACCATGATACAATACAATACGATACACTATGATATGATACAGTATGATACACTATGATATGATACAGTATGATACACTATGATATGATACAGTATGATACACTATGATATGATACAGTATGATACAACATGACACACAATGATATGATACAATATGATACAACAACAATACACCATGATACAATACAATATGATACAACAACAATACACCATGATACAATACAATATGATACAATACAATACACCATGATACAATACAATACGATACACCATGATACAATAAAATATGATACAATGCGATACACCATGATACAATACAATACGATACACTATGATATGATACAGTATGATACACTATGATATGATACAGTATGATACACTATGATATGATACAGTATGATACACTATGATATGATACAGTATGATACACTATGATATGATACAGTATGATACACTATGATATGATACAGTATGATACAATACGATACACTATGATATGATACAGTATGATACACTATGATATGATACAGTATGATACACTATGATATGATACAGTATGATACACTATGATATGATACAGTATGATACACTATGATATGATACAGTATGATACAATACGATACACTACAATACGATACACTATGATATGATACAGTATGATACAACATGACACACAATGATATGATACAATATGATACAACAACAATACACCATGATACAATACAATATGATACAATACAATACACCATGATACAATACAATACGATACACCATGATACAATAAAATATGATACAATGCGATACACCATGATACAATACAATACGATACACTATGATATGATACAGTATGATACACTATGATATGATACAGTATGATACACTATGATATGATACAGTATGATACACTATGATATGATACAGTATGATACAATACGATACACCATGATACAATACAATACGATACACCATGATACAATAAAATATGATACAATGCGATACACCATGATACAATACAATACGATACACTATGATATGATACAGTATGATACACTATGATATGATACAGTATGATACACTATGATATGATACAGTATGATACAACATGACACACAATGATATGATACAATATGATACAACAACAATACACCATGATACAATACAATATGATACAATACAATACACCATGATACAATACAATACGATACACCATGATACAATAAAATATGATACAATGCGATACACCATGATACAATACAATACGATACACTATGATATGATACAGTATGATACACTATGATATGATACAGTATGATACACTATGATATGATACAGTATGATACAATACGATACACTATGATATGATACAGTATGATACACTATGATATGATACAGTATGATACACTATGATATGATACAGTATGATACAATACGATACAATACAATACGATACACTATGATATGATACAGTATGATACAACATGACACACAATGATATGATACAATATGATACAACAACAATACACCATGATACAATACAATATGATACAATACAATACACCATGATACAATACAATACGATACACCATGATACAATAAAATATGATACAATGCGATACACCATGATACAATACAATACGATACACTATGATATGATACAGTATGATACACTATGATATGATACAGTATGATACACTATGATATGATACAGTATGATACACTATGATATGATACAGTATGATACAATACGATACACTATGATATGATACAGTATGATACAACATGACACACAATGATATGATACAATATGATACAACAACAATACACCATGATACAATACAATATGATACAACAACAATACACCATGATACAATACAATATGATACAATACAATACACCATGATACAATACAATACGATACACCATGATACAATAAAATATGATACAATGCGATACACCATGATACAATACAATACGATACACTATGATATGATACAGTATGATACAACATGACACACAATGATATGATACAATATGATACAATATGATATAATACAATATGATACAATACGATACACTATGATATGATACAGTATGATACACTATGATATGATACAGTATGATACAATACGATACACTATGATATGATACAGTATGATACACTATGATATGATACAGTATGATACACTATGATATGATACAGTATGATACACTATGATATGATACAGTATGATACACTATGATATGATACAGTATGATACAACATGACACACAATGATATGATACAATATGATACAACAACAATACACCATGATACAATACAATATGATACAACAACAATACACCATGATACAATACAATATGATACAATACAATACACCATGATACAATACAATACGATACACCATGATACAATAAAATATGATACAATGCGATACACCATGATACAATACAATACGATACACTATGATATGATACAGTATGATACACTATGATATGATACAGTATGATACACTATGATATGATACAGTATGATACAACATGACACACAATGATATGATACAATATGATACAACAACAATACACCATGATACAATACAATATGATACAATACAATACACCATGATACAATACAATACGATACACCATGATACAATAAAATATGATACAATGCGATACACCATGATACAATACAATACGATACACTATGATATGATACAGTATGATACACTATGATATGATACAGTATGATACACTATGATATGATACAGTATGATACAATACGATACAATACAGTATGATACACTATGATATGATACAGTATGATACAACATGACACACAATGATATGATACAATATGATACAACAACAATACACCATGATACAATACAATATGATACAATGCGATACACCATGATACAATACAATACGATACACCATGATACAATAAAATATGATACAATGCGATACACCATGATACAATACAATACGATACACTATGATATGATACAGTATGATACACTATGATATGATACAGTATGATACACTACGATACACTATGATATGATACAGTATGATACACTATGATATGATACAGTATGATACACTATGATATGATACAGTATGATACAACATGACACACAATGATATGATACAATATGATACAACAACAATACACCATGATACAATACAATATGATACAATACAATACACCATGATACAATACAATACGATACACCATGATACAATAAAATATGATACAATGCGATACACCATGATACAATACAATACGATACACTATGATATGATACAGTATGATACACTATGATATGATACAGTATGATACAATACGATACACTATGATATGATACAGTATGATACACTATGATATGATACAGTATGATACACTATGATATGATACAGTATGATACAACATGACACACAATGATATGATACAATATGATACAACAACAATACACCATGATACAATACAATATGATACAACAACAATACACCATGATACAATACAATATGATACAATACAATACACCATGATACAATACAATACGATACACCATGATACAATAAAATATGATACAATGCGATACACCATGATACAATACAATACGATACACTATGATATGATACAGTATGATACACTATGATATGATACAGTATGATACACTATGATATGATACAGTATGATACACTATGATATGATACAGTATGATACAATACGATACAATACAATACGATACACTATGATATGATACAGTATGATACACTATGATATGATACAGTATGATACACTATGATATGATACAGTATGATACAACATGACACACAATGATATGATACAATATGATACAACAACAATACACCATGATACAATACAATATGATACAACAACAATACACCATGATACAATACAATATGATACAATACAATACACCATGATACAATACAATACGATACACCATGATACAATAAAATATGATACAATGCGATACACCATGATACAATACAATACGATACACTATGATATGATACAGTATGATACACTACGATACACTATGATATGATACAGTATGATACACTATGATATGATACAGTATGATACACTATGATATGATACAGTATGATACACTATGATATGATACAGTATGATACACTATGATATGATACAGTATGATACAATACGATACAATACAATACGATACACTATGATATGATACAGTATGATACAACATGACACACAATGATATGATACAATATGATACAACAACAATACACCATGATACAATACAATATGATACAACAACAATACACCATGATACAATACAATATGATACAATACAATACACCATGATACAATACAATACGATACACCATGATACAATAAAATATGATACAATGCGATACACCATGATACAATACAATACGATACACTATGATATGATACAGTATGATACACTATGATATGATACAGTATGATACAATACGATACAATACAATACGATACACTATGATATGATACAGTATGATACACTATGATATGATACAGTATGATACACTATGATATGATACAGTATGATACAACATGACACACAATGATATGATACAATATGATACAACAACAATACACCATGATACAATACAATATGATACAACAACAATACACCATGATACAATACAATATGATACAATACAATACACCATGATACAATACAATACGATACACCATGATACAATAAAATATGATACAATGCGATACACCATGATACAATACAATACGATACACTATGATATGATACAGTATGATACACTATGATATGATACAGTATGATACACTATGATATGATACAGTATGATACACTATGATATGATACAGTATGATACAATACGATACACTATGATATGATACAGTATGATACAATATGATACAACAACAATACACCATGATACAATACAATATGATACAACAACAATACACCATGATACAATACAATATGATACAATACAATACACCATGATACAATACAATACGATACACCATGATACAATAAAATATGATACAATGCGATACACCATGATACAATACAATACGATACACTATGATATGATACAGTATGATACACTATGATATGATACAGTATGATACACTATGATATGATACAGTATGATACACTATGATATGATACAGTATGATACAATACGATACACTATGATATGATACAGTATGATACACTATGATATGATACAGTATGATACACTATGATATGATACAGTATGATACACTACGATATAATACAATATGATACAACAACAATACACCATGATACAATACAATATGATACAACAACAATACACCATGATACAATACAATATGATACAATACAATACACCATGATACAATACAATACGATACACTATGATATGATACAGTATGATACACTATGATATGATACAGTATGATACACTATGATATGATACAGTATGATACACTATGATATGATACAGTATGATACAACATGACACACAATGATATGATACAATATGATACAACAACAATACACCATGATACAATACAATATGATACAACAACAATACACCATGATACAATACAATATGATACAATACAATACACCATGATACAATACAATACGATACACCATGATACAATAAAATATGATACAATGCGATACACCATGATACAATACAATACGATACACTATGATATGATACAGTATGATACACTATGATATGATACAGTATGATACACTATGATATGATACAGTATGATACAACATGACACACAATGATATGATACAATATGATACAACAACAATACACCATGATACAATACAATATGATACAACAACAATACACCATGATACAATACAATATGATACAATGCGATACACCATGATACAATACAATACGATACACTATGATATGATACAGTATGATACACTATGATATGATACAGTATGATACAATACGATACAATACAATACGATACACTATGATATGATACAGTATGATACACTATGATATGATACAGTATGATACACTATGATATGATACAGTATGATACAACATGACACACAATGATATGATACAATATGATACAACAACAATACACCATGATACAATACAATATGATACAACAACAATACACCATGATACAATACAATATGATACAATACAATACACCATGATACAATACAATACGATACACCATGATACAATAAAATATGATACAATGCGATACACCATGATACAATACAATACGATACACTATGATATGATACAGTATGATACACTATGATATGATACAGTATGATACACTATGATATGATACAGTATGATACAACATGACACACAATGATATGATACAATATGATACAACAACAATACACCATGATACAATACAATACGATACACCATGATACAATAAAATATGATACAATGCGATACACCATGATACAATACAATACGATACACTATGATATGATACAGTATGATACACTATGATATGATACAGTATGATACACTATGATATGATACAGTATGATACACTATGATATGATACAGTATGATACAATACGATACACTATGATATGATACAGTATGATACACTATGATATAATACAGTATGATACAATACGATACAATACAATACGATACACTATGATATGATACAGTATGATACACTATGATATGATACAGTATGATACACTATGATATGATACAGTATGATACAACATGATACACTATGATATGATACAGTATGATACAACATGACACACAATGATATGATACAATATGATACAACAACAATACACCATGATACAATACAATATGATACAATACAATACACCATGATACAATACAATACGATACACCATGATACAATAAAATATGATACAATGCGATACACCATGATACAATACAATATGATACACTATGATATGATACAGTATGATACACTATGATATGATACAGTATGATACACTATGATATGATACAGTATGATACAACATGACACACAATGATATGATACAATATGATACAACAACAATACACCATGATACAATACAATATGATACAACAACAATACACCATGATACAATACAATATGATACAATACAATACACCATGATACAATACAATACGATACACCATGATACAATAAAATATGATACAATGCGATACACCATGATACAATACAATACGATACACTATGATATGATACAGTATGATACACTATGATATGATACAGTATGATACACTATGATATGATACAGTATGATACACTATGATATGATACAGTATGATACAATACGATACAATACAATACGATACACTATGATATGATACAGTATGATACAACATGACACACAATGATATGATACAATATGATACAACAACAATACACCATGATACAATACAATATGATACAACAACAATACACCATGATACAATACAATATGATACACTATGATATGATACAGTATGATACACTATGATATGATACAGTATGATACAATACGATACACTATGATATGATACAGTATGATACACTATGATATGATACAGTATGATACACTATGATATGATACAGTATGATACACTATGATATGATACAGTATGATACAATACGATACAATACAATACGATACACTATGATATGATACAGTATGATACAACATGACACACAATGATATGATACAATATGATACAACAACAATACACCATGATACAATACAATATGATACAATACAATACACCATGATACAATACAATACGATACACCATGATACAATAAAATATGATACAATGCGATACACCATGATACAATACAATACGATACACTATGATATGATACAGTATGATACACTATGATATGATACAGTATGATACACTATGATATGATACAGTATGATACACTATGATATGATACAGTATGATACAATACGATACAATACAATACGATACACTATGATATGATACAGTATGATACAACATGACACACAATGATATGATACAATATGATACAACAACAATACACCATGATACAATACAATATGATACAATACAATACACCATGATACAATACAATACGATACACCATGATACAATAAAATATGATACAATGCGATACACCATGATACAATACAATATGATACACTATGATATGATACAGTATGATACAATACGATACACTATGATATGATACAGTATGATACACTATGATATGATACAGTATGATACAATACGATACAATACAATACGATACACTATGATATGATACAGTATGATACACTATGATATGATACAGTATGATACACTATGATATGATACAGTATGATACAATACGATACACTATGATATGATACAGTATGATACACTATGATATGATACAGTATGATACACTATGATATGATACAGTATGATACACATGACACACAATGATATGATACAATATGATACAACAACAATACACCATGATACAATACAATATGATACAACAACAATACACCATGATACAATACAATATGATACAATACAATACACCATGATACAATACAATACGATACACCATGATACAATAAAATATGATACAATGCGATACACTATGATACCATACAATACGATACACTATGATACCATACAATACGATACACTATGATATGATACAGTATGATACAACATGACACACAATGATATGATACAATATGATACAACAACAATACACCATGATACAATACAATATGATACAATACAATACACCATGATACAATACAATACGATACACCATGATACAATAAAATATGATACAATGCGATACACCATGATACAATACAATACGATACACTATGATATGATACAGTATGATACACTATGATATGATACAGTATGATACACTATGATATGATACAGTATGATACAACATGACACACAATGATATGATACAATATGATACAACAACAATACACCATGATACAATACAATATGATACAATACAATACACCATGATACAATACAATACGATACACCATGATACAATAAAATATGATACAATGCGATACACCATGATACAATACAATACGATACACTATGATATGATACAGTATGATACACTATGATATGATACAGTATGATACACTATGATATGATACAGTATGATACACTATGATATGATACAGTATGATACAACATGACACACAATGATATGATACAATATGATACAACAACAATACACCATGATACAATACAATATGATACAATACAATACACCATGATACAATACAATACGATACACCATGATACAATAAAATATGATACAATGCGATACACCATGATACAATACAATACGATACACTATGATATGATACAGTATGATACACTATGATATGATACAGTATGATACAACATGACACACAATGATATGATACAATATGATACAACAACAATACACCATGATACAATACAATATGATACAACAACAATACACCATGATACAATACAGTATGATACAATACGATACACTATGATATGATACAGTATGATACACTATGATATGATACAGTATGATACTCTATGATATGATACAGTATGATACACTATGATATGATACAGTATGATACACTATGATATGATACAGTATGATACACTATGATATGATACAGTATGATACACTATGATATGATACAGTATGATACAATACGATACACCATGATACAATAAAATATGATACAATACGATACACTATGATACCATACAATACGATACACTATGATACCATACAATACGATACACTATGATACCATACAATACGATACAATACGATACACCATGATGCAATAAAATATGATATACGATACAACAAGACATGATACAATATAATACAACACGATATAATACAATATGATATAATAATTAATGAAGTCTCTGAGAATTGGAAAAAACACATCAAATGATATTTTAAAAATAAATAAATCCAGACTGTCTGTCGAAACTGTTTTGGTTTTGATAAATTCTAAAGTGGCCTGACGTGAACTCAGCTGAGTCATGTTTTATACGTATATATACTCACATATACAGTTATACTCATATTATATATACTCATATTGGTGAGTATATGTTGGTGAGGTGGTGACTGGTTTGTGAGGAAGAGCTTGATGGACAAAGCTGCACACATGTCATATAATAACATATTTTGATCGATTTAATTTATTTATTTCGAATATGATTAAACAAATAAAGAAAACAGGATAACAACAAAAACAAACAAACAATAGCAAAACAGAGAGACATATTGGAAAAGGAGTGGGCAGAAGTAAGAACCTGTTTGGACCCACCCCTTCACCCTTAGTTCATTATTTTAAATATAAAATAATAAATTCAGCTTCCTTTACACATTTTCAATACGAAGCACACATCACAAGTAAACAAAACAAGTAAACAACAATAACAACATACTTAACTTTTTTTTTCTCCCAAAACAAAACACAATTAGTCACTATTGCTGTACGTTCAACCCTTCTGTATCTATCGAATATCATCTTTCTATATAGTTTTTTTGCATCATATTCTGTTGTGTTCTATCGTATCGTATTGTTACAAATCATGTATTGAAACAAATTGTAAAGTTTATTAAAAATCAAATAATATCTCAACAAATTGTATTATTTTATGACAAATTGTATAATAACAAATAATATAACTTTGTAATAAATCAGATCATATCATAACAAATCGTATCATTTTGCATCATATTACATCACATATTATTGTGTTGTATTTACAACTTTTTATTCAACCTTTAAACTTTTGCTAATTTGTTATTTTCTTGTCAACAGCGAGAAGAAAAGAGGCCCATTTTACTTTACTCAAACAGGAAGGAAATAATCTGGTGAAGAAAAGTCTGTTCCAGGAGGCTCTGGAGAAGTACAGCGATTGTCTGTCTATAAAATCCGATGAATGTGTTATATATACAAACAGGTATGAACAAAACAAGCCCAAAAAAGTGACAATCAGGTTTAAAATAAATGAAACATACACTGAAATAAGATATCAAAAATGTATATATTTCAGCATCAGATTGAAAGTAGTTCTTTTTAAAGAGGCCCTTCCAATAAAAACGTTTTTTCTGAGGTTTCTGTTGAATATTTTCGCTCCACAGGTGTTCTTACCTTCATAGTGGGTGTGAAAACAGTTCAACAACTTCTCTTTCAGTTTTAATCTCTCAAACTACGCAGGTGGTGATAAAACCCGAGTTCTCCCGAGTTTGAACAGCCTGTATCTGTTTCGTCACAACTCCTTTACTCGTTAGTTTTCGGCTGCTCCTTCAGTTGAAACCACACCTAGCATGCTGCTGGCTAAAAGCTGTTAGCATAAGATGTATCAAATAGGAAGACACAACGTCTGACATTGCCATGCGCAGCAGGGCAGGAAACAGTATACCTTGCTCTCATAGGCTAGTTTGTTAGCCAATCAGAGTCCAGCAAATTCGAACACTGAATATGCCGAGCTGCTGCTCGAGGCATGACGGAAGGAGCCGGGAACCACCCGAATTTTACTGCAGACAGATTGAAAGGTCTGTTAATCAGTGTTTCCTGATGTTTTTTAGATATAAAATGTTTCATATTACTGGTTAATATTTAAGAAATAACCACAAAGTCCTGAAATTTGTATGAAATGGCTTCTTTAAAACATTAAGATAATACAGAGTTTCTCACACGACTGAATTTAAACAGCAGAGGGCACCAGTATGTTCAGTTTTAACATGCACTCTCGAGTGGTGGAATAAAATGTATTTAAAGATGTTTATTTGCTTTTGAAATCTTCTCTCCTGCAGAGCTGTTTGTTTCCTGAAACTAAATCGTTTTGAAGAGGCCAAACAGGACTGTGACTCTGCGCTGAAGCTGGATCCAACCAATAAGAAAGCCTTCTACAGACGGGCCTTAGCTTTTAAGGGTCTACAGGTGCCCGACACGCCCACAACCATAACCGGATTGGATCGATTTGAGTATTTATTTATTGATATTGTGTCTTTATGATCATGTGTCAGGATTACCTGTCGGCCAGCAGTGACCTCCAGGAGGTTCTCCAACTTGACCCCAATGTCCGGGAGGCGGAGCAGGAGCTTGAGGTGGTGACGGGTTTGCTGAGGAAGAGCTTGATGGACAAAGTTGCACACGCACAAAAAGTAAGCGTGCAATAAATCTCCACAGCTGCATGACTTTACTCAGATGACCTCAGATAAAGACAACAAATTCTAATAATTTTTGATCACTTCCTCCAGGCCTGATGTGGAGACAGACAGGTGTGAGGAGGTGCAGTAACATGCTAAAGTTTGGGTTCTTCTGGTACATTTTTCTGTTTCTGTGAATAGTTGGGTAAATGAAAAAACAAACAAACATCTTTTTAAAGATTTTTAGGATTGAATCACATTACAAACAGATTTCAGATTTCAGTTTAACAAGCGAATGAGTGTTTGAGACGCTGGTAAATGTTTTGTAGCTGCAATTTACTGGAAAAAAAAATCTTGTAAAACAAAACAATGTTTCAAAAATATTTGTGAGATTACAAGAATGACAAATCCGAACTCCATGTGAATGCAGGTTACAACAAACTAAAATGCTGATGCATCATTCTTTAATTAATGCATAAAAATATGAAAAATAATCCCTCATGAACCCTCATGCTATTTGATACTGGTTTAAATGAATGTAGGTGATTTAAGCACTAAATCAGGTGTATTTCTGTCCATCTAATGTGTTTAAGCCTTTATTTTAAACTCTTTTTGCCTTTTTATAAAATAGAAACACAAATTAATCTCATTTATAATCTGCAGTTTTTATGTTATATCTAACTCCCTGAGCTATTCACAGCAACAGAAAGTCTAACCAAGCTTCTGCACACCACTGACTGTCGCAGCACTTTTACATCCGTCAGCGACCCCTCGGATTTTGCATCGTGGACCACCAGCTTTTTAGCCCAACAAGATCTGCAGCGAGTGCAAAACAACCCCACAGCTGCAGAGGACACAACCTTACATAACGACAGGCTTTGTTTGAAAAGGGTGTATTCAAGGTACGTGCTGTTAATCCATGACATGTGACAAGCTGCTGTCGTGTGTCAGATAAATTAAAGAAGAAATGATTGTTTAACGTGTGCCTTTTTGATATTTCTACAACAGTTTAGATGAAATAAGCCAAGATGAAGATTTTATTTTGATTGAATAAAACGATGCACTGAAACTGATTTAATTTACGTGTGGCGACGTCTCATGTTGTGTGTGAAACAAGCTTTTAAGACAACTTTCAGCTATTTCTATTAGTTTTTATGGATATTTTAGTTGCTCATAAATTAATAGACTCACCAACATTGTGGACCTCTTGAGCAGAAATCCCATTTGAACATGAGCTGATTAACTCAGTAACTCGTTACACTCAGGCCCAAATTCACAAAAGGATTGCACGTCTTATGTAGGTGCGAATTAGGGTTTTGCACCACAGTCTAATTCACAAATCCTTTGCATAAAAACATTTTGCATTTCTCTGAACTTGTGAGGAATTTAAGGACGAACACTCCTATGTTTATGCAAATGACTTAAAGAGCAAAAAGAATTTGATTCAGTGAGATATTTACTGTTTCCTAAGAGCTGGAGATATTTGCATCTCAGGAAAAGAAACTGAGGAAAGGGAACAATCTGCTGCACTGCTGCTCGCCCAAAAAAGAGTGCAGTGGGTTTAGAATGTTACAGCAGACAAAGGTTTATATGCAGATGATAATAAAATAATCATGTTATGGCACCACAGACCCCGCCCCCAGGCAAATGGTGGCCCAAAAAATATACTAAAACATGAACACAGCCCATCCCTGGTGAAGCTGGGTGTCAGCGTTGAATCTGTGACGCTCCTGCTAAAGTTTTGGTCACATGTTACTCTGCGTTCCGATTATCTTGAAGATGATTGAGGTTGTTTCTGTATGATCAGATACATCGTATTTAAGTTATTGCATTTATCTATTTTTATTTATTTTGCTCTTCCAGATAAATACAGATGTTCATAATCGCTCATCGGGTTAGCTGTAAAAGCATCACATCAACTTATTCAACAGATTCGTTTACATTTAAGAAGAAATTATGATAGTGTGATAGTTTCCACGATGCGTCATCACAGAAAAAATATGTCCTGGTCAAGTACAAGGGTATTTTGGGAGCTGTATGAGGAACCATCTCAACCAACTGTAAATCTATGTACAGCACAATGTGCCACGATTTTCATTTCATCACATTTTCATCAAAAAAAGTGAACTGCTTCTTCTGTAAATGAATAAAATGATGTTTCTTTGCTTCATGGAAAGTAAAAGCATGCACTCTGTGTAAATAGGATGAATACGACTGTAAATAAAATACAATTTGAATGCTTTATTGTAAGTTGTTAAATTTTATTTTGTCTCTGTTATATCAAACTGTTCAGCAGAAGTTACATTCACCTGCGTATGTGTTGGAATGAATGGATGGAGTTACACCCAAATATTCACTTAAGTTCAAAAAAATCTGAAGAATCAGAAACAATTGATAAACAATATGAGATCCTACTAGTTTACGCCATTTTTGTGTTTGCAAAGGTTGATTAGCCACAGTGGCCACCAGTTCCAGATGTAAATCCAGACTTTCATTAATCTATCCAGTCAGATGTTTGACTCCAACAGTTGATGCCAAAGATTAAAGCAAATTTGATGTACAATTTGCAGCTCTTGATGTGCATGTCAGATAAACCCCAGGAAAACTTGGAAGTTTCATAAAAATGTCATAAACAGGGTTGAATCTTAATTATTGCCAAAATATGAAGCAAAAATCTGACTCAATGTAAAGCGCTTGAGTCTGTGATTGGTTGTGGAACCAGAGGTTAGTTTCCTTAAAGAGACCATTTCACACAAAATTCGGGACTTTGTGGTTATTTCTTTAGTATTAACCTGTAATATGAAACATTTTATATCTAAAAAAAAAAAGTTAGGAAACACTGATTAACAGACCTTTCAATCTAGCTGCTTGAAAATTTGTCAGGCTTCGGGTTGCAACTCATTAATATTCATTATTCAAATTTGCTGGACTCTGATTGGCTAACAAACTAGCCTATGAGAGCAAGGTATACTGTTTCCTGCTCCGCTGCGCATGGCAACGTCAGACGTAGTGTCTTCCTGTTTGCTATGTCTTATGCTAACATCTTTTAGCGAGCAGCATGCTAGGTGTGGTTTCAACTGCCAGAGCTGATGAATACTAACGAGCAAAGGAGTTGTGATGAAACAGATACAGGCTGTTTGAACTTGGGTTTTATCACCACCTGCGTAGTTTGAGAGATAAAAACTGAAAGAGAAGTTGTTGACCTGTTTTCAAACCCACTATGAAGGTAAGAACACCTGTGAAGCTAAAATATTCAACAGAAACCTCAGAAAAACCATTTTTAATGGAAGGGCCTCTTTAAAGTCGGTTTGTTTGAAATATTTCAGTAACAAGCACACAGACAAAAACATTTCCAACCTCCTTTTGCCAATAAAAACACAGACATATAAGACTTGATTGAGATTTTTATTTAAGGATATGCATTTATATAGGAAATATAGACATTTCCAAACAGCTTACACCTCTTTTCATCAAATTAGAAAACCAACATGGCACTAGTTTTTCCATATTAATAATAAAAAAAAAGAAAAATACTTTTTAAAATTGGGGTGTTTTAAATTTGTTAGTTTGATGGTGAAAAGCAGCTCTTTTCTCTCAGACATGAATCCAAGTGAGTGAACCGCTGAACAACATGCAGCTTTAGTGTCACTGAATTTAGATCATTACAATTTTTTTTATTGGATTACATAAACTTTGGCTGCTTTAGAGGAATATTTTAAAAGCTCAATTTAATCAAATGTTTTGGTATAATTACATAATTTATTTTTTGCAGAGCGGCCTGAAAACATTCTTTGGTAGGTCAAACCAGCTAATATAACAACTTGGTCATTTGGAGGTTTTTCTGAGACAAATTTAGAGAAATCTTCCGAACAAATTCTCATATGATGAATAAAATAAAAAAAAAACTTTATGTAGAAAGTCTTCCGAAGAAGGCACTGTAGGCTCAACAAATATAAAATTCTTGCATCAGTCATTTAAAAAGACTTAAGAAAAAAAGTTAAAATAAACTTTTCAAAGTTTCATTTGGATACAACAAACAAAAATAAACAGTTAAACAGATACTGAATATTGAACAGGATGAACGTGCTCTGATGAAGAAAAAAAGTTCTCATTGCACAACAAATTTATTTTCATATAAAGCTTCCTGGCGGGAAACATTCGCTAATATGATAAAGTTAAATAAAAAGCTTATTTAATTATTGCAAACAGGTTTGGTTAAATCTCAGATTCTTGTGTTTTATTTAAACGAACCGTCATTTGGGAGAAACCAAAATAATCTGCACAGATGCAACTGTGAGCACAAACGCTGTTCTTTACCAGCGCAAACAGCTTTTTGAAGAGTTACTGCATGAAGGTTGCTGGTTTAAAGCCATAACACTTTCAATAAAGAGGATCAGATACACATTCTGCGTTTATCCTAAAAAGACTGGACCCCAAACCGGGTTTTTAACTTTGAAACCAACTTCCCAAAAACATTTTATATTAAAGAATAAGGAAATGCACAACACAAAAAGTTACAATGTTAACAAAAGCAATTCAATTTTTTTTTTTTTAATATCCAATTATGGAAAATAAAACAGCTCAAATGGTCCCGCTTACAGACTCAACCACTTCATGTGGAAATCAAACGATGAATTAGAGGCACAGCGGCGGCCAAAGTGAGGACAATTTCTTTCATTCATGCAAAATCAAAAGAAAAACACGTTTTTGGAGATGTACAATTTTAAATAATGAGATTTTTTATAGCAGCTTAGTTTACTTGCTCCAAACCAGCTTTATTATGTCCGCTTTTTGTTAGCATTAGGAAAACTGGTTAGATCCTGGTTAAAAATAGAATTTCGGTGACTGGAAAACTTGTCTGACTTTGTAGGTCACAGATCTACAGAATCACAGTACTCTATCTTAACACGTCTCTGTACATTCAACTCTACTTGCGACACGCGTGCTGCTCTAATCAACTCTAACGACTGACTGAAAAGTCATTTCTGTCACAAACCGAAGATCCTAATCTTAGACTTAACCGTGTTCCTGCTTATTCACACGCTCTCTCCCACTCTCTGTTACTGTGAAGACCCATCAGCTCAACCTGGTGTACGTGACTCTGACCTTCAGCTTCCTGACCTGCGCGTGGAGGTAAAACCAAAGCTGCTTCAGATGTCTGTTTGTATACAGCGCTTCCTTGTGGGGCTCACAGGTTGTTCACCAGACTTTCTGATGGTCTCCTTCACCAACTTCTCGGGCTCTTTGTCTGCAACACTCTCTTCACTGATGTACAGAAACATCCCGCTACTTCCTTCTCCGGGTGAAGCCGGTGGGGATGAGGACAGCAGGTGGAGGCTACTCTGAGGCGGTAGATGCTCCAGGCGGTCGTGCTCCACCTCGGGTAAGGGTGTGATGGAGGGACGGTGAGAGATGGGGTCTGTCCGGGACGAGCATGACGACATCTGAACCGGTTTGGACGTTTCGGGGTCTGAGCAGAGGTCTGATGAGAGGTGGCTACAGTGAGAGTCGGCCACAGAGGGGAGGCTGCCGCTCAGAGATGGTAAATCAGGCTCTGAGGAGTTAATGCTGCACTGCTCCAGAAGCTGAGCATCCACATCTACTTGTGTTTCTTTAAGTTTTCCTTCTTTACTGCTGCTAGCTCTTTTCCTAAGCTTACTTTTGGACTTTTTGCCCCCAGTAGTTGAAGGGTCTTTAGACAAAGGAGAACAGTGGTTGCTGTTCTGAGCACAGCAGCAGGTGGACGGACATGAGCACAAACATGTACCACCACTGGCTCCTTTAACGCCGGCGTTGCTGCTGCTGCAGCTGGCTTCGTCCAGGCTGCTGCTGATGCTGCTGCTTCTCACCTTGTCTTGTTTGGACTCCAGGTCTGCAGGAACATCCAGGCTGTTGTCTCTGTACAATAAAACCACATGAAATCATGAAATCCTTCCATTTGAACTGTGTCTAAGTCTAGAGCTTCGATGCCTTTTCCAAAGTCAGTTTTCAAAGAGATTAACTTGATCAATAAAATGATTATATTTCTCTGTCCCATAACAATTATAATGATTAAAAAAAATCTAACTTATAATAGCGAAACATTTCCAAAGGAACTGGTTAATCTTAGAAAACAGCTGATGTATCTGCAGCTGCACCACGTAGTCTGAATACCAACCTTTCTAAAGTCACATAAGCATTCAGGATCGATCCTGCCATGGCCTTTGTGCTGGCATTATCACTGATGGTGCCCAGACTGACGGTGGCCGACTCCCCGCTCAAACTGCAGCGTTCCTTCTGAACGTCCGCCTGCACTTCCATCCTGATAAAAAAAGTTATTTTTTATAATCATTACAGAAGAACACGGCAGGACTGTCCATGTTCCTACCGTATAACACCTCATGTGAGATAAAAGAGCCACTTTAAACATTACTGGGACCATAACTCAAACCATTAACACTAACAACTCAGATCCTCCGAGTTACCGGTTGTAGCAGCTTCCAGACAGGCTGCCAGTGATGCTGGTCCCAGCGAGGGCTGTGGTGCTAGCATTGTCGCTCATGTTGTCCCGCTGAGCGGAGCTCACGCCGCAGCGCTCCATGTGGCTCCCGCTGACGCTCAGACTCAGGCCCGTCAAACCCCCGACACTCGCTCCGTCTCCGAGGCTCGGATTGTTGAGCCGGGTTTCTGCCACTGAGGTGGTGTCTGGGAAGAGAAACAGACCCAGAAGAGACAACTCGATTCAGCTTCATCGACAAAATACATTTAAAAAAAAGGACTAAGTTAGCGCCAGTGCTAATGAAACATAGTAATCGTATGTGCATCCTGGCAGAAATAAAAATAAAAACACATTGGTTAAAGAATAAAAGAGAAAACTGTCAGAGAAGTAAACAGGTCAGAAACCTGTAGAGGGACATGGAGGCTGATCAGGAAGGAAACACAAAGAAATTTGTCCCATTTAACTCTAAACAGATTCTTAGTGTCATCACGCCTCACACCTTATGTTCTCATGTCAAAGCCTGTCATTTGGTGCTTTAATTATAGTTCTCAGTGTTGACAGAGCAGAGGAGAAAAACAACTCCTCTGTAACACTCAACATCTCCAGGGAAAACTAACCAAACTCGACCTCACACAAACAACTCGTTTCATCTCACACACCGTGTCCGTGTCCGTGTCTGACATCACCTTCTGGAACTCTGTGAGCTCGCCTACATGCTAAATATTCTAACACAAACATTACACGTAAACACACTCAAAAATCTTTTAAACTCTGCTAAATACTGCAGCTTGAAGTGTTTTTAAAACAGTCAGTGTGGGATCAGACTCCAAGCAAACAAACATTGAGCTTTTCAAAAGAACACGGCTGATTAACGGCAAAGATTATGGAGGAAAATCTTTGGCACGACGTTCCTGAAACATTTCTTTAAAATACTTTGAGACTTTTACCTGTGGCTGCTGCTCCGTTGCCTACGTTGTCATTTTCATCATCAAACTCAATTCGTACCCCTTTACCGTTGCCGGCAGAGACTCCACAACCTCCGCTGCGACACAAAGAGATTGGGACAACTCCATACACGTACGCAAGCATGATGGGAACACCGATACCTACGAGACACAAGAAAAGGGTTGACACCGATACATGAAACTGAACATTTACTCACACATTCATTCAGCAGGCAGATAATGATGCAACAGTAAAGAAGGGATTAAAATTATAATCTCTCGTACCAACAGTGACAGCAGCAACTACAGGGGACACAATCACTGACAGCGTCACACCACCAGCTATCACCAGGTTCCTCTTGTGCTTGGAGATGTCCTTGCCTTCGTAGCGATTATGAATCTGATGAGTCAAATTGTTAAACAGGATTAGCTGGAGGAATTAGGAAACAATGTTTTTGTGTTTTGTACCAGGAAGTCAGAAACCACAGAAACTTCCTTCCGTTGGCAGCACTTCTTTGTTTATTGGGTGAAACCACTGAGTGTTCCAGATTAAGTTGTTTTAAGACACACACTATCATCACGTGTGAACATTCAGGGTTTGGACACGTAGGTGGTGGAAGTGCCACCGCCTGAGGACTGGTCCAATAACAGATGTTCAGTACAAGAAGCACCAAACGGCTTTGGAAGTTTGGAGAGCAAAGACTGAATGAACTGGTCAGGAGGACTGGCTCCTTCCATGGACTGCTCTCTGAACCTCACTGAGGAGGCGGATGAGAGGGGGATGCTGACTGAGTTGAAGTCCATGTTTGGAAACTCCTCTCACCCCCATGTATGATGACATGAGGGCTCCTTCAGTGACAGGTTGCTGCATCCATCATGCAGGACAGAATGTTACAGCAGATCTTTCCTTCTACAACCAAACCCAGTAAACTGTGTATGTGTAACTGTGTATGAAGTTTTCTGTCTGTATATATACTACAGGACTACAGGATCTCTGAGTGTGAGTGAAGAAAGGAAGCTCTCACCCTTCTGCCCACATAAACAGGGATGCCGATGATCATGGCTGGGATGGCGATGCCAGCAATCAGGGCAATACCCACGGGCGCTCCCACCAACGTGCCGAGCTGCCAAAGAATCTTCTTCTTCCTGCTCCAGGGTTTCTTCCCCCAGAAGGTGCAACCTGATGGACTAAAGGGACACGGAAAAGGAAGTGGTCTGTTAGGCCTCTCACAAAGAAAGGCTATCATTTACACTTAAAGAGACCATTTCACTCAAATTTCAGGACTTTGTGGTTATTTCTTAAGTATTAACTAGTAATATGAAACATTTTATATCTAAAAAATGTCAGGAAACACTGATTAACAGACCTTTCAATCTGTCTGCATTAAAATTCGGGTGGTTCCCGGCTCCTTCCGTCAGGCTGCTTTGCCAGGCTTCAGCAGCAGCTTGTTCATATTCATTATTTAAATTTGCTGGATTCTGATTGGCTAACAAACTAGCCTATGAGAGCAAGGTATACTGTTTCCTGCCGTTGCGCATGGCAAAGTCAGACGTACCTCTTCCTGTTTGCTACGTCTTATGCTAACAGCTTTTAGCGAGCAGCATGCTAGGCATGGTTTCAACTGCAGGAGCTGATGAATACTAATGAACAAAGGAGTTGTGACGAAACTGATACAGGCCGTTCGGACTCGGGAGAACTCGAGTGTTATCGCCAGCGTAGTTTGAGAGATAAAAACTGAAAGAGAAGTTGTTGACCTGTTTTCACACCCACTATGAAGGTAAGAACACCTGTGGAGCTAAAATATTCAACAGAAACCTCAGAAAAAAAAACATTTTTAATGGAAGGGCCTTTTTAAAATAACCAAAAATAGAAATGATCTTTTGAGTGCCTTGTCCTGGGCAAAATACATATTTATTTATATATATATTTTTAATTAATGATCATTCTTATTTAGTAAAAAAAATTTCAAAGGTTAAAATTTGTAATGAGGATAAATGTAAAGATTAGTGCCTCATTCAAAGACAAGTTGATCAGGGAGGTTAGGGACAGATCCAGGAATTAGATTAATTGACAAATTACAATAGATTCTATAAATAGAACGTTGTTTGCTGGGAAACTGAAATAAAAAGCAAAAGTTACAGAAAGACAAAACTTAAACACAAGCTCAAAACAATGAACATTAAAACTGTTGAGTCACTCTGTCTCACCTCAAGTAATGCAGGTCAGAGATTTCCTTCATGCAGAGCCAACAAAACTCACAGCCACACACAGCGCAGGTCATGTGATTACAGCTCCCATCGTTCATCTTGATGATATATGCGGAGCAGCGAGGGCACGGTTTGATGTCATCACCTTGGGTTGATTGATTGAAGAGAAAATACTGCTTGTACCATAATTTGTCAAAATTTAAAGAGCAGGTTTTAGTTTTTGGCAACAACTGGTGCAAATAAAAGCTAAGACTTGTTAAACCATGAAGGAAGTTCTAGTTTTATTATCTCACAGAAAGACCAGGGCAGCACATTCCTTTAGCATAGCGAGGGTTCTGGTTTGTGCCAACAGGGTGGTTGGCAAACAGACCAGCAAATAGATCTTCTGGTAAAATAAATGTCAGTTTAAAAACTATATTTCTGAATGTCTGATTTGTTGATCTACTGTTTTTGTCTGATAAATTCCTTCAGTACCAGTTCAGTTTGGATTTGGTCCACTGTAGAACTGACTCCTGATCCCACCTCTGGAACCAGCACATCGTGGGCTGGGGATTGAAATCTTATGACTCTATTTAACGCACCCATGGCCTGAGGTAACCTTTTAGAAAGCCTGGAGTTGTGATGATGATAAGGTTAAAAATGTTCTGGGTATGCTGCTGGTGTAAACACACCAAAACAGGTCAGGTTAGTCTGTGTCTATATGTTACCTGCTGCTCCGCTCTCTTGGCTGTAGCTTAGGGACGAGGACCTGAAACTCCTCAGTCGGAGGTTCTGGGCCCTTTGCTGTCGCGCCGTGTCACACGTCTGGTTGGGATGCCACAGCTGTTTGCAGTGGTAGCAGAACTCAGTCCCACAGCCATCACGCCCACAGGTGATCTTTGGGCAGCTGGCGCAGCCAAACGCAATGACTGCATAACTATAAGAGGAAAAACACAGACAAATACTTAATCATAGCTGTTAACAAGATTTAGTAACAACAGGTACGAGCATACTGCAACAACATAAAAATAGAGCAGAAGAAAAAGAAACAAGATATGAAATAATAAGATCATCAGACATCTAAAATAAGAAAGAAAAGGAACTTTTCTGGTAACATTTTTAACATTTAAAGACCAAGTCCAGTGTGAACAGGTTGTTTTCCTTTCAGAGAATTTAAAGTATGAGCAACAGAAACTGTTTTCTTATCTCTGCATGTAAAAGATTTTAGAGACATGGACAGTAGTTCAGCAGTTATCAGGTTTATCTCAGGAACATAAAGAACAAACGATCAGGAACAGTACAAACAATATGTGGCAGCATCTTCTAACCCTAATGAGAAACTGGGACCACAATATTTATTACCATAACAGAGAAGAAAAAACCTTTAGACTGTATAACTCATACAAATTTAATGTTTAGATTTATTCTCCTTTTACTGATTCTGGGTTTGTTTATAGTTGATCTGTAACAGTTCTGAGCACGAGACATGCATTTTCATCTGACTGTATTGAGATTATAGTTGTATTAATAAACAAGTGAACTGGATGAATTAAGTGCTGGCTGGAGGAATTTAAGAAATTATTTTTTTAAAAGGTCATTTCTACTACAAAGATGTTAATCAGTTATAATTTGTCATTACTACAACAAAATAAACGTTTGTATCTTTATACCACTGTAACGCCAGTCAAATTTTAACCAGCATACAGATCATTAATCTTTTTATGTAACACATGAAGAGCATTCTGACATCTGACAAACCTAGCTGCAGAGCTAACCAACAAATCCAGCAATTATATAATAACAGGGTGAACAGTTTGACAGCGAGCCAAAGCTGAGCTATTTTGGAGGTTTAGATCAAGACAGGATGTAACAAGCTCATGAAAGCAACATTATTCAATCAGATAAGGGTCAGCAGTGTTGATGCAACAAAGCCACAGTGAAAGAGTGAAGTCCAGGCTACGGAGCTGTAATTACATACCCAGGAACCAAAACTGAATCTACAAAAACACTGTTTCAGTTTAACCCGGATCTAACTCGAAATATTTTGTGGACAGTGATAATCACGGTCTGACTGTGTAGCAGGTGAGGCCAGGCGACCGTATGAGTGCAGCGTTAGTCATAACTTGGACTTTTGTGAGCAAACTGTCGAATCCCCGCTGACTGTGAACAAACACGACCTCAACTGACCTCAACTTTGTACCTTTACCACCATCAGAGCCTAAAAACAATCTCTAAAAAGACAACGTGAGCGTAAAATAATTGGTAAATACTTTAATTCAATAATTTCTTGTGTTAAGCAATAACTTTTAGTAAGTTAGGATTTAAAATTTAGGGTAAGTTTGGAAATATTATTCCTTTTAGTGAGATATTTAAATGCTTTTAGTGTTACAATAATAATTTAAAGGCACCTACTACCAACTGTCTTAAAATAAATTTATTATAATCTGTAAAAACTCTCTGGATGTTAACTTTCTGTGCATCACCGACCACTAAAAAGATCAAAGGTCTAAATATGGCCCCCTAAATGTGTAAGATTTAGTTTAAATAACATGGATCGGGCTTATTTTCCCCTCTTGTTGAGCTTGATTCATTTTTAGTGATAGAGTTTGTTCCCAGTTTACAACAATCAGACATGCGGTGGCATCAATCAAGCACTCCTCAAATCTTTTTAAGGATGATTCATTAAGCAGACAAATTTAAAATGAGTCTATTATAATGACAAGTTATTTTTAACTCCAACATCAGTGCAGACATTGGGATTAACTTCACAGGTGAGATTAGAGCCTTGATGTTTTTTAAATCTAGGTCCTTGCTGTGTTATTTTCAGGCTTTTTTGATAATAAATAGAGTTAAAAATAAAACTTGACAAAAGTAGAAATAGACTCATTATAGCAGCTTTAGGTTTGGTAGCACACATGTTTAAAAACTCTTGTTCTTACCCGCAGTCGGGGGCGGGGCACCAGCGACAGTCAGGTTCAGAAACCAGCCACCTCCGCAGCATGAACTCCTCATACTTCTCCATGAGGGCCCGGTCTCCCAGGATCATCTGGATGTCATGAGGATTGAAGCGCTCGGCGCACTCGGGACAGCTGATGTTGACTCGGGACTCTGAGATTTCGATGCGCAGATACTGTCGCAGGCAGTCTGCACAGGAGCGGTGGTGACAGGTCATGATGTCTGGGAAGCGCTCGCGTGCATGGCGCAACAGGCACAGAGGGCACTCCAGTGTCTCTGATGAAGACGCCGGCCCTGATGATGTCGATGCTACATCTGATGGTGACTGGTTGGAAGTTTTGTCTTGACTAGTCTCAGACTGTACGCTCTCAATGCTGACAACGCCGTCCACTCCAGCTCCAGACTGCAGAGTCCTCGACTTGCGTTTGGATTCCCGCTCAGGTCTGCATCGCCATCCAAAGAGTGAGTGGAGGGACAGTCGACGCTTTTTAGGATTCTTTCTAACAGATGGGAGGCTAACAGAGGATGCAGCAGAGTGAAGGTCTCGCTCTGAGCCTGTGCTGCCATGATGCTGCTGATGAAGGCTACTCATTGTACTGGACAGGGGGCCACTGGTGCATCAACGTGCAATCACCACATGAGGAGAGAAAATGGGGGATAAGGGAAATAAAGGGGAAATAAAATTTAAAGAAGAAAACTGTGCTGTCTTTAATTCGACATCATGGCAGAAACTAAAAGATCTGCAAGTCAGTGATGCTTCCGGTCCTAGATTAATATCACAGTGAGGATGAGATGTAGGTTTGAAGTAGGATGCAACTCTGCAAAAAAAACACACACACAGAAAAGGGTTAAAATTAGTGGAAAGTGTTACATTTTCATTTACTGCAGCGAAACATCAACAAACCAATAAAAGAGATTCAAAAATAAAAACTAGACACCATTAAGGGAGATGAAGGTCTATGTTTTATCAAGGCTTTAAGCATTTCTTAAGGTGTTTCCTCAAAGTGTCCGAATGCACGCTTTCCACAAAGCATGGGTCATTTCCGTGTAATGTCCTGTATTTCTACCAGAAGTACTCATGCCAAAACTTTCCACTGCACGTAGACAGTTTGAAAAGAACTGCCGAAAACTGTGAGTCCAGGTGCTTTTCTGTGAATGTGGATGACAGATGTTAAGGTTTGACATTAGGATAAATCAAACTGACAAAATGGTTTTAATGTAACAGAAATGAGCACACACAGAAATTTAAATTTAGCAACTGCAATCTCATCTACTGGATTTTTACATTTACTTACATTTTTATGATTTTACCAGACACAGAGTTAAAAAGTAATCTCTGTTTTTGTGTTCCAACCAGAGAATCGCTAACAAATGTCTACAGAAGCACCTGATACTGTGATGAACCGCCTTTATTAACATAAGCCTAGTTCCTTATAAACATTATCTCATGCTCTAAACTCATATTTGTTTATAATTAGGGACTAATGTGAAGTAAATTCCACTGGGAGCCACTGGGCCTCGTTAAGAAGCCACTGCAAATCCCATCCTGTCTGGCTGTGGTTTTTCCACCCTCATAAAGACATAAAACCAGAGGTCAGCTTTCATTTACTTCTTACTTCACAGTTGCAAAAGAGTTGTTAAAAGGTGTTTTTAGCAGCACAGCCCCAAGCTGCATTTGGATGGTGCAATGAGTCATTTCAATGCTGCGACTATACTTCCTTCTGAATATGAGAGACCTCTGGGTCAAATAATATAATAGACTGGACTGTCTCTGTGCAGCACTTTGAGGGAAGTACAGTAAATGTTTTCAGCATGAAGCTTTACAGAAAAAAGAAAGAGGCATGAATGCATCCAAATCTGACCGCATTTGGAGATGTAATGTGGCTGCCTCATGAATCCTCTCCAGCTGCACAAAAAATGTGTTTTTCCCCAGTCGAATTTATTTTACACAGAAAATCTTGAACTACAAGGAAAAAATAAATCACATGCTCAATATTTTTCCAGATATGAAGTGCAATCTAACTCAGCTGGCTTATTTAAGACACACCTGAATATGGAAAACAATCTGAAGGCAAGATTCTACTTTTACTGTCTCGTATTTAAATCAAATTCTAAAAGACATTAAAAAAAAGAAGTGTCAAAATTAGCTTCTGAGAAACAAATGACAGTCTTGGAATTGAATCTTATGATGACAGTAAGTGAACTCATGATACAAGAGGCAAAAAAACTACTCTGTACACACATTTATCTCTTTAAGCTATTAGCACAACAGCCAACTTGCCACAAGGCTTAACTACCATCTAACGTGCTGCTTGAACACTATAATTCAACATTATAACAGTGTGTGGTGACGTGTTGGATAAACCAACCAATACATGTAGTACGAGAGGAAAATTTAACAAGCCAGAGAAGCAATTTAAACTCACCCACAAGTCAATGTGAAATTACACTCCAATAGCGTAATTAAACTGGAAAATCCTACCTATGCAAAGTAGAAAGTCTGAGTGGGACTTTCCATCTGGCTGAGGTCAGTGCGTTTTTTTCTCTAGTTCTGTGGCCCTGGGGGAATCACATGCAAACGCAGCTCACACACTGGGACGGTGTCCCAGTTCTTTAGATGGGCTCTGGGTGAAAGGCCTGCTGAATAGTTTCAGCCTTCTGTCAGCTCTTACAGTTTACATCAGCCTTAGCTCGGCAGTATTGTGATTAGCACAGCCAGAGGGTTTCTGCTGGAGAGACAAGTCAATGTGGGGTCACACCGTCATTTAGAAAGACAAGATAGTAAAAACTTACTCACAGCAGACATTGTAATAACTTTTACAAGCTTCAAATTTGGGACCACAAAACAGAAGCACACTAGCCTCTCTGTTACAGTAAACAAAATAATCTCAAGTTTTTCTTGCTTGTAATTAAATTATGTGCACAATGAAACTGAAATGGAAATTTTTAAGCTAACCCCACCTCTGTTACTGAACTATCACTTCACATATTTTCTCTTTTACACAACTTTTGTCCTTTTAGAGTTTATTTAAAAACACCCCAAGAGAACATGGCCAATCAAACAGCCCTCACTGAACACTAATATTAACATTCTTCCTCTGTGTTTTTCTACGTCCTTCTTCCAAGGTAAATAGAAGTGCAGCAACAACCTGAAGCTAGTATCTCACTGGGGCGTGACGGTTGGTGATTGCGTCTCTTTTGAGAACTTCGTCACATTACTTTTTATTTAGTCTGATCAAAACTTGAGTGGCATGTCAGTGAGGCCTTGCAACTCACAGCCCAGTGAGATACGAGCTTAAATGCAACAAGGTGACGCCAAACACATTCTCACTGATGATTCAGGACATTTCCTGAATTGGGCACAAAAACAGGACTTTAGCTATGAAACATCAGCACAAACAGTTGATTTGTTTCATATATAATCTAATTATAAACAAATATCTGCTGACAGGAAAACCTTTCCTATGCTAGGCAAGGCAAGGCAAGTTTATTTGTATAGCACAATTCATGTACAGGACAATTCAAAGTGCTTTACATGAAACAAAAGCATAAGTAAAAGAATGAAAACATGATTTAAATAAACAGAATTAGAACAAAGGACAGCTTAAAAGCAACCGTGTGGATTTGGACTTTCTAATAAAACTTTATGTAAATGCAGCGGAGAACAGGTGGGTCTTTAACCTTGATTTAAATAAACTGAGTGTTTCAGCTGATCTGAGGCTTTCTGGGAGTTTGTTCCAGGAATGTGGAGCATAGAAGCTGAAAGCAGCTTCTCCATGTCTGGTTCTGACTCTGGGAACTGATAAAAGACCAGATCCAGAAGACCTGAGGAGTCTTGTAGGTTCATACTGGGTCAGGAGGTCACTGATGTATTTTGGTCCTAAACCATTCAGAGCTTTATAGACCAGCAATAGAACTTTAAAGTCTATCCTCTGACGGACAGGCAGCCAGTGTAAAGACCTCAGAACTGGACTGATGTGGTCCACTTTTCTGGTTTTAGTGAGAACTCTAGCAGCAGAGTTCTGAATGAGCAGCAACTGTTTAACTGATTTTTTAGGAAGACCAGTAAAGATGCTGTTACAATAATCAAGCCGACTGAAGATGAATGCATGGACTAGTTTTTCCAGGTTTTGTTGGGACATTAAATCTTTTATCCTAGAGATGTTCTTCAGGTGATAATAGGCTGATTTAGAGATTGCCTTAATGTGTTTTTCAAAGTTTAGGTCTGAGTCCATCACTACACCCAGATTTCTGGCCTGGTTGGTGGTTTTTAGGTGTATTGACTGAAGCTCTGTGGTGACCTGCAGTCGTTTCTCTTTGGCTCCAAAAACAATCACCTCAGTTTTATTTTTGTTCAGCTGAAGGAAGTTGAGGCACATCCAGTCATTAATCTCCTCAACGCATTTA
Organism: Pachypanchax playfairii; assembly: GCA_006937955.1. NCBI lineage: Eukaryota > Metazoa > Chordata > Actinopteri > Cyprinodontiformes > Aplocheilidae > Pachypanchax > Pachypanchax playfairii. The sequence goes on from SSNP01000031.1 coordinate 1,548,554, forward strand.
CTGAGAGCCAGTACAGGACCTCGGTCTCCTGGTGACATTGTGATATATAGCTGTGTGTCATCGGCGTAGCTATGGTAACTAACATTATTGCTCTTTATGACCTGGGCCAGTGGGAGCATGTAGATGTTAAACAGAAGAGGCCCCAGGATGGAACCCTGGGGAACTCCACAAGTAATTCTGGTCTGCTCAGATGTAAAATTACCTACTGACACAAAATATTTCCTGTTCTCCAAGTATGTTTTAAACCAGTTTAGTACAGGACCAGAAAGACCCACCCAGTTCTCCAGTCGTTGTAGTAATATAATGTGGTCGACTGTATCAAACGCAGCACTGAGATCCAGTAGAACCAACACCGACATTTTTCCACCATCTGTGTTCAGACATATATCATTAATAACTTTGGTCAGAGCAGTCTCGGTGCTGTGGTGCTGTCTAAAACCTGACTGGAAGACATCATAGCAGTTGTTTTGTCTAATAAAGTCATTTAGCTGATGATAAACTGCTTTTTCAATGATTTTACTCAAGAACGGAAGATTGGAGATTGGCCTGTAGTTAATCATCTGTGTTTTGTCTAGATTGTCCCTTTTTAGTAGAGGTTTAATAACGGCTGTTTTCAGCAGTTCTGGGAAAACACCTGCTAACATATTAGCATGCATATTCACTGATTTCATCCACTTTGTAAGGACAGTTTTTAACATCTTCATGTTAGAGACACTTTCCTAAAAGCTACGATGACAAGATGGCCACAATGAGAAAGATGTGTCAGGCTTTTCGCAATTTAACACATTTACCTACTGTAGTTTAGACCAATGTTACAAATGGTCCTTTAGTTTCTAAAGAAAAACTAGCATCACATATTTGTCATTTCCTGTGTGATGACTTGAATGTTCTTTAAACTACTTCTCCTATTTGTGTCTAAGCCAAGACATTCCGAGCCTCAATCTTCACCTCCTACTTTGAATGGCAGCCTTTTTTTAGGCATGTATCTGAAGATAAAACAAATAACATCAGTAATGTTTTGGTCATTGCTGTTTTTGTGTACTTTGGAAAACGTTGTGTTTTTGTTGTAAATACCTTCCCTCTCAAATACAAAGATCAGCATCTAAGACTGAAGGGAAGTTTATTGGCTAAAACTTCTCTTCGGTCGTGTTCATCACATGCACTGATTTCCGGTGGCATTCCAAGTTGAGGACAGATTTCCTGATGACAATGAGGTTATATGGCTTGAGACCACAGAACAGCCCATTATCTTGATGAAAAGCCTTTTTTTAAACCCAACTTTGTTAACCTAACACAATAAGAACACACAGTGCTATCTGTGTACAGCACGCTTGTAGGTTCAACACATAGAAGTATGTTTAAGTTCCTAGTAGCTTAATAAATCTCCAGCTAGGACAGTATTTGCCCATTGTACTAGACCAGGGGTCTGCAACCTTTAAATCTGAAAGAGATATTCCCATCATTCACAATAAATTTAATTTGTAAAGAGCCACAAAGTCACACTGACTCTTAAGTTAATTAAGATAAAACCATTTATACAATAAGTTGCCCACCTTTATATTTATAAAAACAAACAAACATTAGATTGTTCGTGGCTGCAGGAGAAAAACATCAGTCCCACCAAGATCCTGCAGAGGAACAAGAAGTTATAAAAATGTTGGATGGATGTAGTTTGGTGATTTATTACTTATATGTCCACAAAAGGTCAAAACTTTTACTTTGTTAAACTGTTTTAGGTCTTTTATAAAAGGCAGGTCTTTGTTTCTGTTGTAGGAAGAATCACCGTTTAATACAATTATGCCTGAGTTTGATACCTTAAAATATTAGAAATATTTCAAAAGATTTACAAACAATTTGCTGTTTTTAATGCAGTTTGGTTCCAGTCTGATGTAGGTGTAGGTGATGTAGATGTTGGTTTCTGTTGAATCAGGAGATTCAGACTGCAGAAACTCAAGTAATGTTTGTTCAGTTCTGGTTCTGGAATCAGTTCATGCAGGCAGAGCAACCTTTTTGTAATAAATAATGTAATTCTGCTGCAGAACTTCCATGTTCAAGACGCAAAAAAATTGGAAAGGAAGGTCGATCTATTTCCTGTTATTCAGGTAACTTTGATTTTGGTCAAAGTTACAAGGGGCCATTTCAGAAGGGCCACATGTATCCCCAGAACTGCGGGTTGCAAAACGCTAGTCTAGAGATATAATGTGTGACATTCAACAAAGAGAGTGGCAGGCGATGCTGGAGAAAATACCTCTGATGCTCCTCATAGCAGTATTTACTAAACAGTAAAGTTTACAGCCAGCAGCACAAGGTACTTTTCCGCCTCATCTGAGCCACCACAAATAGCCAACAACTTCATTTGTAAAGTTGGTGCAATAAATAGGAGGGATCACGCACGACACAATATAAAAATAAGTCTTAACGTCAGCACGACCATGACATTCATCTCCATTTAGCAACATGTAGATCACAACTGAAGAAGCCTCTCTGATGTGTGTTTACACCTGACAGAGAAGTGCCGAAGCTGATCAAACAGAAAAGTTTAATCACTACCAGGTCCTCAGCTTAAATCTGTTAGCAGAAAATACAAGGAAATAAGCAATATTAAAATTAAATATCAATTAAATTACATGACACATAACTTTATTCCATCTGGATTAAGTTTAAACTGAAATATTCTGATAAAAATCTAGCTGCATGAAAATAGTTTTATTTCTTATGATATTTTCTTAAGGCATGCAATATTCAAAAAAGTAAAATCATTAAACGTATGTATTTGTCTTGTTTTAACATTCAGTGCAGCTCAGAAACTAAACCTAATTAAAATAAAATAAAAGCATGCCTGTAAATGACATCAACCATGGTAGTATTGGACAAAGCATCAATTTCATGAAAAAATTTTTAATAAAGAGTGAATGTTACTATTTTGTAGCCATTTTAAAACTAGTCACCAAATTATTTACAACATAACCTTTAACTATAACTTAAATAGAATTTTATGTTAAGTTTGATGAAATAACCATCTTTTAAAAACAGTGCTATCTAAATTGTTTATAAAAAAAAAAGTCATATTCTGTGCAATAGGTGTAAAAAGTTAATTAAAACAAGTGGCTACATTTGCACTTTGTGTGCCCATGCAACAACAAAGAACAATGCAATCATTGAAATTGTAAAAAGAAATGTGCAACTTGAAAAGTGAGTGAAAGATGCCGGGATTGATATGTCTTCAAAACAAATCTGAAAAAATACTTTTCTGAGACTTTTAATAAACTGTTTAATTTTAGGATAAGCTACAACTAGGATGACTCACCAACAGAAAGCCTCTGACAAGCTTGGGAACATTATAATAATTTTTTCCACACAACTAACTGCAATTAGTATTTTTTCCAGTTCAATTAATGTCACTGCTAGTAATTACAGAGCAGATATCAGCACCATATTTTTAACCCAACGTTACTAAAAAAAAAAGAAAAAAAAAAAAAAGCCTCCTCCACAGAGCTTTACTTTTTCCACTTGGCTTCCAATCAAAATGACCCTGCAGTGATGCTGCGTTTTCCTTTGAGTCCTGGATGAGGAAAACATGAGCACATACTTCACAAAAAAATATTATTTCATATTAGTGCATAAATGCCTCAATCACTTGAGGGAAAAAGGATGGGGGATTAAAATTGTAAAACTGAAGAAATCAGTGATAACAAACAAAAAAAGCTGGTGGTTTTAACCTAATGGAAATTATTCTAATAAACCTTCAAGCCAAAAAGCCATCTTCTTAAGCAGACCCAGAGAATCTGACTTACATTAACAAAAAAATGTAATAATAGGGAATGACAACGCAGCGGATAGGTTACCCAATCATTAAACATTGCTGTAAAGTCACAACAAAGGTACATTGTGGAAAAGGATTTCCAGTTAAAGAAAACTTTAGGTTTTCTGCGGAAGGAAATGTCACAATCAAGACATTGATATTCAGCTGATAAACGTTTACTACAAAAACAGGAAACTGCTTTTAATGCATTTATATTAACTATGCAGCAAAACGCGTTTCAATCAGTTCTAAGTAACGTGAAAACTTTAGGTTAGTGTTTATCTAATCAATACATATGTAACATTACCAGAATATAGGGTAAGAACATTGTAAACATGTATTTTTAGTCTTTATAAACTTTTAACAAGCAGACCAGAGTGGAGTGTGATTAAAACTAAATATATAAACACAAAGCGACTTCTCTGAGGATTAGAGGGAATATTGTGATCAGTAAAACGACTTACCAGATCATGAGATGCAATAAACTGAGTAATAGTGGCAAAAGGGTCTAAATATTTTTAACGGTGTTAGCCTGCTAGCTAGCTACGTCTAACTTTAATCGTCCAGATTTTTGCTTCTTCTGACCAACTGTGTCCACGAACGAGCGATTAAATCAACAAAAATATTTAAATGCCTCAATCTCAACTGTAATAAAGCTATATTTGCTGTCGGTAAAAGATTTCTGCCGAGTCAGATTTCAGTTTAAAGAAGAAAATGTATATGCTAACAAACTAGCTTCCGAACAGCTCCGCGAGGATGAGGAAGTTCTTACGGGTGTAATAAAACTACATGTTATCAAGTTCAGATATTTTCACAGCTTATTCGAATAAAAACATACCAGTGTATCTCCCAACTTTCAGTTACTTCACAGCAGAGGAGAATAATGTCGACTCCATTTCACGGAGAGCCACGGTAGGAGATATGTAACACAAAACTTCAGCCGAGGTAAAATTCTCCGAGTCTGTTGTTTGTCAAGCGACATAACAAAATAAAATAACAACTAAACGTCCGGTTTGAAGGGAACTTTTCAAAATAAGATACAAACCCGTGCGTAAAATTCATAGTTGAAATTATCATGTTATCATTATTATTGCTATTATTGAACAGTCAATCATGAAACAACCCTTTGATAGGGACGAAGTGCTTTTATTTGTGAGAATATGGTACACTTAATTTGATACCAGTGGTCGGCAGTAATACCAAGATTTATTCTATAGTCAAGAATCCCCCTATTGGCCACTTAAAAGAACAGTTATTGATTGCTTTTCTGCAAGACCTTTAAAACTAATGAAATGTAAACCTCCACTCTTTAGTCTATCTGTTAGTTATTTATGTGTTCAATCAGCCTTAAACCGTGCCTCACAAATCTTCATGCAACTTTATATGTAAGATTGTTGTAAGAGCCATGACGTAAGTACAATCAAAATCTGCAAAAGATAAGAAAAAGGACAAAAGAAATGAAAGATGAAATATTATTCTGCAGTTTTTTCCCTGTGAGTATTAAATCAGATTTATCAGAGGTAAAAAGGGAAATTTGAAATAGAAACTCTGCTTTGGGCCTGCGCCACTGTCTTTCAAGTATTTTTTTAAATCTTCTTTTCTTGCCTGTAAAGTTATATGTCCATGGATAATGTTGGTGCAGTATTTTAATCTCTGAGTGTTGTAGACGTTTGTGTTTCCTTAAATAGTTTGGCTATAGGGTCTGGAACCTGCAGTTCTGGAGCCGCAAGTCGTCCTTCAGCCTCTCTGAAGTGGCCCCTTGTAACTTTGACCAAAATCAACATGAACCTGAGTGACAACAGGAAATGGATAGTGTTTGCCACTTGTTCATGGAATTTCTGCCTGTTAGAACTGATTCCAGAACCATAAGTGTCCAAACACAATTTGAGTTTCACTGAAATATCTTGAAAAAGCAGTGATGATCAGTTTAACTTTGAGCTGTTTATGAATCTTTCTGACCTGCACTCTGACTCTCCTGATCCAACAGAAATGTTTCTCTGTATTACAGCCAAATTACATTAAAGCAGCAAATAGTTTTGCAAATCTATTGGACAATATTTCTACATTTTGAAGCATTGTATTAAACAGTGATTCTTCATAAAACAGAAACAAAGACCTGCCTCTGATACAGATTGATTAGACACTTTAACAAAGTCAAAGTTGTTTCCAAATATTTTTTATAACCTCTTGTTCCTGTGTAGGATCTTAGTGGTGTTTATCTCCAGCAGCATGAAGAACAATCTGATGTTTATGTTTAGTTTTTTAAATACAAAGGTAACTTAATATATTAACTATAAGTGGGCGACTTATTGTATAAATTATTAAGGGTCAATATGACTTTGTGGCTCTTTACGCATTAGATTTGTTATGAGTGATGTGAAAACGCTTTTTTCAGTAGGCCTACTTGTAAAAGTTGTAGAAACCTGGTTTGGCTGTTGAGTTTTGCAGCGACCGCAGGCGCTCTGCGCATGTCATTTAATCTGCGCATGCGCAGGACGCCTCCTCTCCCAATGACAACTGCACCACATAACGGACGAACAGGAGCTCCGTAATAAGTCTCTGGCTAAAAACTTGTTAAACCTGAATAAAGTAATGAGGTAGAATTTCAGAATCCTTACAAACCCAACCCCGGATGGAACAGACAGGTACTGCCACTCAGAAAATGGACGAGCAATTTGAAGACATGGATTCAGAAGGCCGGTGGCAGAAACTGTACTCGGTAAGTATGTGAGCATGGTTAGCATAAAGCTAACATGGTTTAGAGCGGGTATTTTATTTAGTAGCTTAGCTGTTTGTCTAATAGTTCAATGTAACGTTGTTGCTTAGGGTGTCTCGTCATTTTCGTGTGTTCCCTGTTCGGGGTTCTTTTAGGTTACCAAACCCAGAACACGGTGGTACTCACGAATACTACACGAAACCTTACGACTCTTGAGCTAACGCGGAGCTTAAACTTGTTATTATGGCTTTAGCTTACTCAGAATTGTTACAACGTATCTTCTGATACACCTATAAAACTTACTATTAGGGCTGTAGTGCAGCGTGTACTAGTGAAAGTGTGTTCCTTTTTGTTTTAATGTCTTGCTTTACAGTATTCAGCAAGAGAAGTTAGTATCTAATGATTTAGAGATGTATTACTTTTTTCTGTAATTATAAAATCTTAAATTTGACGATTAGTTTATTTTGTTCTATTAACATTTTGATACTTGTTGTAAAAAAAGGTTTTGACTTGTAGTCAAAAAAGTTGTATTCAGATCTGTATGCACCCACCTGAATATAATAATCTGTGTTATCATGTCTATCCTCATGTCTGCAGCATAGGTCTTTTTAAAAGAAAAGATAAATAAGATCATAAAGAAAATATTAGTTCTGATGATGCGTGCAAAGCAGTGTCTGCCTTGGTAATCTCAAACAGTCAGAAAGGAAAGGCTTCAAACCTGTGTGTTTAAGATGGATAAAAATTAGAAGATTAGTCATTTATCAAAGAATCAAGAAGGATTTATTGTCCTTGTCAACAAAAAATTTTCAGTAGCAGCCCTAAAGTGTACAGTGACCGCTCTCTAGAAGCCTAAAATCAGCCAAATACACTATAAGTCATGATTATAAACAAGTTATCTTGATCTTGATTGTTCTTCTTCCTCTTGAAATGTCCGTCTTTGTATTATCTGCACAAAAAGTGCTTGGAGTGCACAGCGATTCATTCCTACATAAATCTCAGATGAACTTTTTGAATTTCAGTGTTTTCCATCTTTTGGCTATGCAGGAAATCAGGAATCTGTCACATGAGTGTTCCTACAAAGTGGCAAAATATCCGGAGAATCGCAACCGAAACAGATACAGAGACGTCAGCCCCTGTGGGTAAACATTTGTGTAAATTCCAAACTGTTTACACTGTGATGTTTCTCGAAATCTCTAACTGCGTCTGTCATCTCTAAACGATACTCTCCATCGTGCAGTCGATCACAGTCGAGTAAAGCTGGAGAACACAGAAAATGACTACATCAATGCAAGTCTGGTGGTGATGGAAGAAGCCCAGAGAAGTTACATATTGACTCAGGCAAGTCCAAACATTTAATTCCACTTGCAACAATTAAGTATAGCATATTATAATGTGGTTACAGCACAGTTTGTTATTGGAACAAGGTTGTATATAGGTTATATTGATTTGATTGGGATTTAATACAGTGTTTAAACCATATAAATATAAATATTCTTGACTCATGATTCTATTTATTAGCAGCAAGTAACTCTTTTTTTGTGTGTGTGGGGGGAGGGCGGTATCTTAAACAAAACAAAACATTCAATAGATACAGTTAACATTAAAATTAACAGTTTTAGGGACAAAAGTGCCCGTTTAGAGCTGTGGACGGAACAATCCAGCAAAATCATCTCAACAGTCTTAACTCTAACTCCGACTGCAGAAACCTGCTAACTTCATATATTGATAGGATTTGTTTTATCTGCTGTTGTCATCTGAAATCATCTGAAAGATTATCAGAAATTAAACATTTAAACATGAATGTTAAAACAAGATCTTTGAATTGACCAGAGTGAAAATGATTTTTATCAAAAAATATACAAAATACTAGATTTATATTAGAAAAGTACATGAATTACAGAATGTAACTGACAGAAATACACACAAATAGAAAATAGAGGATTTAATAGTATCATAGACAAGTTTATGTTGAACCAGAATGCCTGGAGTAAAGAGTGGGTGGGCGTCTTGGTTTAGTCTGACACAGTGAACCCTTGTCATTTTTTTTTCTTGGCAGTTCACATGATTCTCACTTGTTGACAAGATGAACAAACAAGCGATGCTTGAATTCAGCAACCCATATGATCTAACTGATTATTGATTGGGTCAGCGACAAACCTTTGGCCCCCCAAAAAACTACAAACCTAAAAGATTTTAGAAATCTTGAACTCTGTATTGATAGTTGCAGCCGTGGAAGCTTCAGAACCAAAATACAAGTTATCTCTTATAGAAAATTAATCTAATATGGGCATAAATCCTGAATAATTTGTATTTTTAAATATTCTTCAGTTTTTTTTTTGGCTGTTTGTTTTTACTGTGACAAGGTCTTTTTCAATTTTATTAAAAGGATCTTGAAGCTAAAGTCGAAAATAAATATGAAGAAGTAAATTTCTCAACTTAAAACAATAAACTCTGAAAAATCAAATGTTCAATAACCAAAAACAGGATATAACTTTAATATTCATGGCAACAGCAAACTGAAACTGAGCTCATGTTGCTCACTGTTTACCATTTCTGTAATTTGAAGCTGCAGATTAATCAGTTTCATTTCATGAGGTGAGGATTCAAAGTTTCTAACAGTTTTCATGGTTTCTTCACCTTTTAAATACATTTAAAAGTCAAGGGTTATTTTGAGATCGCATCAGTTGTCTTCAGTTGTCTGCCACTTTAACTCAGCTCAGGCCACAGTCTGGTGGCATTTTACTTTTTTTTAACATTTGTGTGCTTTGGTTCTGATGAAATGAGTCATCTGTGGTTTGTGAAGGTGTTTTAGAGACCGAAAAAGGTGGCGAGAAACTGTCTAAAATCGAAAAGCAACAAACTTTTCAGTTTCTTTTTTAAACAAAATTTCATGATTTCTCCAATATTTAAATATTTCACAACATTCCTTCAAAGAAAAAGGTTTAACTTTTGTTCAGTCACATTTTATATTAGCAGTTGTTGAAATCAATGACTTTTATAATTTATTGATTGTGTATTTTGTGTATTTCATGCCGTTTTCTAAACCACATCATAACATTCAGCTAACAGCAACTTGATGTAAACTCTGTCAGAAAATTGCAGCATTTTGATGACAGACCAGCTGCTACCTGTTGTTATATCGATTACAGAAAGATCCTCTCTTTAGAGTCCTCCTCCATCTGTTTGACTTCTGATCACAGTGTTTGTGTTTGGTTTATCCTCAGGGCCCTTTGAGAAACACCTGCGGCCACTTTTGGCTTATGATCTGGGAGCAGAAGACAAAGGCAGTCATCATGCTCAACAGGACCATAGAGAAAGGATCAGTAAGTCCACATTAAAAAGCACATAGAAGTATTTACTAGCTGATGTTTTGACTTGAAATAGTTGAACAAACACAGGTTTGTTAATTAGGGCAGTATTCCACACAGAGGAAGTTCTGTTTTCACACGTGTGCTGCTGATAACCATCGTGCACAGGTGCAGAATTTGAATGCAACCTTAGATAAACCGGACCAGGTTCTACTGTTTCATGCAAAATGTACTGAAATGGTCAATGTACAATTTGACATATTCATGAGACACAAATCTGAAAATAATTGACTTTAATAGGTTTTTGCTGTACGCTTAAGCTTATTGATCTTATTAACAGAACATTTTTAATGTGCTTTCCAGTCGGAGTCTGGATCAGTTTCATGTCACAGTATCAATTTTCTTATTACATATCTTATCCGTCAACAATCCTAAAGTTTTCACTGCTTTCACAAACCTGTTTCATTGCAACATGATCTGGTAAAGCAACTTGAATCCCAGTTCCCAGCATTCCTGAACGTTTTGTTGTTTTCAAACTCTTGATAATAGAAGTCAGAGGCCAGTAAAGGATGTTGCTTTGAGTTACACACAGGATCCAAAAAAAGCTTAAAATACAACATTCATACTGAAATATTTTGTTTTAATATCAGTTCATCTTCATCAAGGGTTGTTTTTAAAAAGCTTCACTTTGATTAATAAAGAAATGGAATGTTTTGACAGCATGTTTACAGATGTACAGCATCTAAGATAAAACTCTCAACCCCTGTAACTCCTGTGTTCCTGCGACGCGGAGATTAAACAATTCCCGCAAACCCCTCACAGGCAGAGCAGCTGTGACCTCTCTTTCTCTGTAAAGCAGCTGGATTGAATCCCGCTGGGTCACGAGATTTGACATTTTCTTGGAAACTGAGGATACGAAGCACCTCGTGAACAGATATTTTTAACTGAGAAAGGAACGTCTATGCAGACTCTCTTTAAATTTCTAGGTTAAATTTACAGCCAACGATTTATACTTCAAATGTCCTCTCAATGTCAGGCTTCAAATTGTGTTTTTGTTCTAGCTTTTTATGATCTTGGTGTTCCCGTTCTGTCTGATATATTTGTCTGCTTTCTTCTCCTGTGACAGGAAAAGTGTGCCCAGTACTGGCCCACGCTGGAGGACAGGGAGATGGCGTTCAAAGACACTCGTTTCTTGGTCACATTGTTGTCAGAGGACACCAAGTCTTACTACACCACCAGAATACTGGAGCTGCAGAATATTAACGTAGGTCCCTGAACAGTATTATTTATCACATGATTAACTAACAGGCAGATGGCGACACAAAGTGATTTCAGTTTTTAAGAAGAACAAGCGCAAATCAAGCCTATACATGTCTTAATTGGATTCTTTTGTCTCAGATTGGTTTATTTATTCAACGGAAAGGGAAAACCTGTTGCTGAAATATTTAGTCAGTTGAACCCAGCTGACTTTGACCTGGAGTAACCTCACAGGCACTGATACAGTCAGCGCCAGCAGAATGAGTTTCTATAAATGGATTGTACTTTTCATAATCCTTTAGTCGTCACGTTTGACTGCTTTCACAGACGGGAGAGAAGAGAGAGATCTACCACTTTCATTACACCACGTGGCCTGATTTTGGTGTTCCCGAATCCCCGGCGTCCTTCCTGAATTTCCTCTTTAAAGTTCGGGAGTCCGGCGCTCTGGGGGTGGATAATGGACCGGCCGTGGTGCACTGCAGTGCGGGAATTGGACGCTCAGGGACATTTTCATTAGTTGACACATGTCTTCTCCTCGTAAGTGCTTCTCAGGTTATAAATGCTTAATGTCATTTACATTATCTTGGCATTATTTATTACTTTTATTTACTTAAAGTAAAACTTGATTTTTTTTACAAATGTATATAACTGTGTTATGTTTGCAAACAATAACCCAAAATAACTGGAAGTTCCTTAAACTGTGAAAAACACCAGAAAACGTCCTCCTGGTTGGTTGAGTCAAGTTGTTTGGCTTTGTTTTCCAGATGGACAAAAGGAAGGACCCTTTATCAGTGGACATTAAAAACATCCTGTTGAAGATGAGGAAGTACCGCATGGGTCTGATCCAGACTCCAGATCAGCTGCGCTTCTCTTACATGGCGGTCTTTGAAGGAGCCAAATTTATAATGGGAGACTCGTCTGTTCAGGTAGCAGTAACAGAAGCACCAGAACCGAGCTGAGAACTCCTTCAGGTCTCTCTCTGTTTTAATGTCCCAACCTCATCAATTTCTTTCATTTTGCTCACATTCATTTGTGATGGTGAATAACATTTAAATCAAACAAGTTCGTATATATATTACATGATACTCTCACGCCACAAGTTAACCCCATAACATCCACCTCTTTAGAGCTTCTGCACAAAAGTTTCCATACCTAAATTGCTGCCAGCTGTAGCGCTTAAGTTTTTAGGGTGACTGGTTGGCATAAAAATTATGTTTTGGACGTTTTTATTGAAAAGAAATGCTTTCCAAGGATGTATAACTTGCCGGTATTGCTGTAAAATCAACGCTCCCTATCGGCTGTATGCAAATAAATGACAAATCGGCCCGAGTCCGGTACGGTGGCAAGCATCGGGTTAAATATAATTAGCTTTTATCAACGTTGAATCAGGTTTTCAGGACAGAAATAATCATTTAGATTAATTAAGAAATTAGTCGATGGAAGAATTGATTAAAAACACAGTGTGAGAGTTTTAATTACCAGAATAATGACATAATGATGTAATAATCTCAAATACGTGTTTCAAAGTCAGAATACACGTTCCTCCTGAGCAGACAGACACTTTAAGAAAGAAAAGAAGCGTAAACAAAGTTCTGAATAGTATTTTTCATTTCTTGAAATAAAACAAATACTTAATCCTGACTTAATTAATGTATAAAGGAATTAAATTCCCAGATTGGAAGCTGATGACATCAGGCAGCGCAGATCGGGTGTTTTTTACTGAGATAAAAACTCTGTAGTGATTTTCGTTGAATTGGGGAAGAAAAAGTTGCTGGATTTTAAACTCTGACAGAAGTACAAGGAACATTTTCATTTTTGTCCCAGTTTCTGCTTTTCTGTTCTGATTTATTTATTTATTTTACAAAGGGACCAAAATGTTGGGAGTTGCTTGTGTCAGCACCTTTTGGATTTTTGTTTATCGTTCTTCTCCTCCTGTAGAACCAGTGGCGGGAGTTATCCAAAGAAGATCAGGAGCCATCTTCAGAGTCTCCACCTGAGCAAAACAATGGCTGCCAAAGAGGAGGTCAGCAGGAGGGTGGAGGAGAATACAGACAGGACAGCAAAGTACCTGCGCAGTCTTCCTGCAAGGAACAGGAGCTGGACGGCAGCACGACACAGTCAGTATAACGAGCTGCGAGTGCTCGACCAATTCACTTTCCATACTCAGAAAAATCCTGATTATTGTTTCAGAAATCTTAAATTCACACAAATAACATGTAATTAGTTCTGTTTGTGTTTCTAGAACGGCAGCCGTTGCCTCATGTTCTTTCTTTTTGTTGCAGCAAACGACGCAGGGAAGACAGTATCTCCAAATCTGCCACGGCCAAGCCGCCCCAAAGCAAGTCCAGGTCGAATGACTCAGAAAGGAAGAGAAAAAGGTGATAAAATCTGTTGGTTAAACCCACATCTGATTTCTATCACGTGTTAAGATAAAACCCAGCACATCAGATCAGCACACTCTGATGTTAGACGCAGATACATATCAGAACATGAGAACATCTCCATCGTCTGCAACACAAAACGTATAAAACGCTGTTTGACGAGCTTATAGAATTTATCCTGTACAGCTTATGATTCGGCTGTGTAAAGAAATCCTGATCCCTGTGTAACCATAGATGAAGAAACCTTTTTTTGTTTAAAATTGTGGCTTTTTTTCAGTTTTATTTCACACTCTGGTGTTAAGCATAAAATATCTCAACATCCTCCTTTTGTTGGTTACGGTTAGTCCTGATGAAGCTCTTGTCTTTGATGACGGTGCAGCCGCTCAGTCACTTCTGAGAAGCCGGTCTTTGTTGTGTGATTGTCAGTATTCCAGTAACACGGCTGATGTTTTTGATGAGGTGTCACTCTCTCCTGCTGTGGTTTTCTTGGACAGTTTGGGGTGCATTTGCTGCACGTGACAGGAGCTGGCCTGTCCGGTGGGTGGGGCAGCAACAACCACGAAGAGCACGTTTAGAGGAGGAAGTTTACCCACAGCTTGTAAAAAGAGCCCCACTTATGTACCTAGAGGTGTGTGTGTGTGTGTGTTTCTGGTGTGTTACTGTTTCTGCTGGGATTTATTCTCTATAGATTTGCTTGGGCCTCTGTAATTTGAAGTTGTGGTAATTTTGGGTTGCACTTTAGCATGACGTGTGTGTGTTTATGCGCGATTAATAACGTTTGAAACTTTGAAATGTCAGGCTGAGCTGCAACATGCAAATTCACTTTGTGCTTTTTCCACATTCTAATTTTGTGGCTTCTATTTCTCTGTCGGTTAAATCCTGATGAACGTAAAACATCTCAGCTCGGGATAGAAATCAGTTTTTCTGATGTTGAAGAATTTTTGGTCTCTATTTGTTTTTTTTTTGGTAATAATAAAAGATACAATCTAAAGAAGTTGTTTGTGTGTGTGATCCGGATGGATTCTTAGTTTTTCTGCATGTCTCGTGTGTGTTTGCTGCTCCTCACGTTCAGATTTGGGTCGTGGTTCTTCAGAATCCGAGCATGTCGAAGTGCCTCGCTGGTTTATTTGGGTTAAACTGAATCAGTTGTATCTGAAGTTTTCTGCGCTGATCTGAGAGCGTCTTTGTTTCTTCAGCTGCTCTTTGCTGCATGTGATTTTTTTTATGACTCAAGCTAACGCTTGTTTTTGATGAATCCGATTTTATTTGCTTGAAGTTTTCAAAGCTAAAGTGACTTTAATCAGTCGTTTGTTTAATCTGTTTTACAGTGTCAGATATTAGAACGATTAGGTTTCGATCATAGAGACATGATCCAACACGTATGTGTTTGGTCTGTGGGAGGAAACTAGAGTAAACCAACACATGCAACTGTATCTTTCTCCTTCTAAAACAGCTCTGAAAAGCAAAAATCATGAACTAATAAAAATAATATTTTCATTTTGATCACCCTTTGAAGTTCAACCTCAGCTCTGTTGCTGGAGGTTGTTTTTTTCTGATTGAAAATCGAGTTTATTGATGTGCTTGAATGAAACTGATCAGTTTGATGTTTGTATCTAACACAGTCGCATGTTTCACGTGATCAAAGGGACTTTCTACCATCTGTCAACAGATTTTAATTTGAATTTTTGACTAAATTACTCAGTTTTTCCCTTTAATCACTCCTGAGATTTTTAACAAGAAAATCTATATATTTTTGGAGTTTTTACTTGATTTTGTGTCTTGCGACAGGATGAAACCCAGTGACTGCTGACCAGCTCTGCCTGCAATCACATGACTTCAGCTGTGGCAGCAAAGATAACGTCGTCAGGGAACTCCAGCCCCCCCCCAACCCGCGTGCTCTTCCTCCTCGACTCCAAACCGCTCTTCCTCTCTGCTTTCTATGTTTGTTCTCTTGCTTTTTTATTTTGGTCCAGCCAAATATTTTCCTTTCATTTGCATCATCATGCCCCACCTCAGTTCTCCAGATCCTCTGAAGAATCATCCCTTCTGAACTGAAACTTTGACATTCTTTGAAGAACTCCAGGCTTTACCCCCCCACTTCCACCACCATGTTAACGCTGCTCAGTAAATATTTTTGTCGTTGCATTTCTGATAAGACTGAAAGTAGGAGCTATGCATTGCCAATTTGTGATGCTGTTCATATGTGTATTTTTGGAAAACAGTTTTTCAGAAGCAAAAGAAAAGAAGTTTTATTTTTTATAAGGATCTACTTGAAGTTTTTCAGGATAAGTGGACTTGGTATAACAACGTGTACCACCTCCACTCTTAACACCTTAGCATAAAATGTTTCCACGATGTACATAGTATTTTTTTTTAAAGATGTGTATTAAAGATATTTTTGCTTGTAAAAAGATAAAAATAAAACTAGCTGATGTTACAGATCTGAAAACAGCAGGAAAATCCCGACTTGTTCACTTTTTGAAATGAATGTCTTAAGTTCCCTCAGAGTGTAATCTACAAATAAAATGATGTGACTTAGTTTACATACAAACCCGTCTTTGTATCTGTTTTTGATTTTCATTAAAATCCTGTAATATATCATACGGGGAAATGAACATGCGTCTCATTTAGTCTCATGTAAATGGGATTCCTGCTCTCCCAAAACGTTCAGATTAAAACTATTTTATTGCTCCAGGTGTTTTTTTTTTTTTACAGGCACTGTCAGGACATCCCTTTCCCATAACCAGCCTGTATAAAAACAAGTAAAATGAGGAAGCAAAGAGACTGGAAGAACCACAGACTTGGCATCTGCTTCAGTAACTGACTAAGTCGTCTTGTTACGACAGAGTTGTGGGAAGGAATCGGGTTACTCGGAGGCCGGACTGAGAGGAATACATTGTGGCTTCAAGCCAAACACTTTCAGTTTAAAGGATGGGGCAAGATCCTGCATGAGTAAAATTACATCTTTATTACATGAGATGTTTATCAGAGAACATTCAATTACCAGGACGTCGTACTGAGTGCTTGTTTAAGTCAATTCCTGTAATGTTGGCACATAAAAACTAATGAAAAGGAAGATAAATGGACTAATTTACAACCTTTGGTTCATTGACATCAATAGGTTTTATGTAAATAGAAGTTTATAAAGAATTAGAACAGTGCTGGAGGGATGCCAGTTCCAAACAGGAGACTCCAGGAAGTCGGGATCTTCCATTTACTGTTAGACTCTTGGCCCTAAAATAAATAAGACAAAATGAAGAGTTTCAAACCCAAACCTGCAACTGATGACACTTATAATCACAGCATTTCTTTGAAACCTGAACATATACAGAAAGGGTTTATTTACCGAACTGTCCAGCAGATGGAGCCAGTCGTTGAGGTGGTTGACGAGGGTGAAGGCGTCCGGGATGTTGTCTCCCTCCGAGCAGAAGAGCAGCAGCACAGCCAGTGGGAGATCCTCAGCACAGCTAAAACACACCCATTAATTAATAACAAACAAATGTTCCCGCGTCTCGTCCATCAGAAGACATTTGAGTCGATGACAGACACGAACTGCTCTTCATCAGAGACAATTTAACCATGCTCAGAAAAGACTTGACTGTTTGAGACTGTTTCAGACTTTTGTCCTTTTGCACCCTTCTTTTATAACATAACAACTTCCTTGTCCCACATGTCCCCTCCTGAAGGACTCCACTGATTTAAAACTAGTTCATTTATATCGATGTGACCTAAAACAAACTCCTAAAAACACTCAGTGTGTAAAGTTTATTTATTTGATCAAACAAAAAACAGTCAATTATTGGTTGAATATGGAGCAATCTAATAAAAAGCAATATTAAAAAAAAATGACACCTCCACAGAGTGTAGAAGTACAGTATTTTCTTTGAAAAGATATTAAAATATGATAAAATATTGATTTTGACAGGCACGACGTTGGTGTTATGGTTACATATACCAGCCAATAGAGGGCACAATTGCAGGTTGCCTAATATTAAAGTCGGAGGTTGGTACTGTGGAAAATGGCGGAGTCGGCCAGTCAAGCAGCTGCTTCAGAGCCCCGAAGATTTCGTTATCCTTCTCAGAAGAGGAGCGAGAAGATGAAGAACCAGAGTGAGTTTAGCTGAAGCTACAATAGATGGACCCAAAAAAAAAATGTTCATGGCATCAAAACGCACGTGGAAATGTTGAACCTGCATCCCGACGGCTGGAAACTGTGTTCTGTTGTTGCAACTACAACATCCAGACACTAGATGTCGCTGTGGTGTTTGTATTCTATATCCAAACTTTAACAGACGATAACTCCTGCTGTATGTCTGACTTTTAGCAAGAGAAATCAAAAAGTTCGAGATGGATTTTGATGAAATTTTCAGGAAAGTTTAGAAATGATCCAAAGAAGAAGTGATTAGATTTTGGGGGTGATTCAGATCACTGTCTGAATCCAGGAATGTTTTTAATAATTCATCATCGTTATGAGATAAAGCTGTTTTTAACATATCTGCATGTAACTCCACAATAAATGGTCCGAATGCTTGATAAAAAATACATAAATCACATTATGGGGAACCGAGGTGCTTTATAGAGGTCTGCGCTCTACAAGTGCTTCTGGTTTGAGGTATATTTTTGTTTTAGTCAGGAAAATATCACATGAAGGGGCGGGACTTAAGACAACCTACCAATGTGGCTTTATAACACCTGGAGCTCTTCTAACTGCATCATGTGATTTCCTGTCTCTCTACCTGTCTGTGTAAAGTCCTTTGGTGATGCCTCCTCCAGGGATGCAGAGTCTCAGCTCTGCGTCTGCGTCATTTATTCCAGGAAAGGCCGGCACTCGTTCCATCTCCCTCCAGCCAAGTTCCTTCAGAGCGTCCTCACTCACCTTCAGCAGCGACGGAGAAACCAGGTACCTCAGAGGAGTCCTGACACGCACATTCATTCGTCAGCACTTAGAAATTACTTTTAACAGCTAAAGCAAACCAAAACACAGAGGGCGCTGAGTGCTCGTTTACCCCTGGAGCTGCTGGTCGTCCCTCTGGTAGGCGTGGCTGCTGGAGAGAACCACAGTCCTGGAGAACCCGCTGGATTTGATCCAGGACACAAGCAGCTGACGAAACCTTTTGGTCTTAGTCTGTAGAGAATGAAAACTTAGAGCTGTGAATGGGAAACATTTTTACATATCCTTAACAGCAGCAGAGACAACATGAAGTAGAATCTTTCCTTTTTACATTACTGTTATATACAGTAGATGGAAAAGTTGCCGCCAGTGGTGGATTTACCTGAAGAATCGGCGCTCTGATCTGAAGAACCGCCAGCTTCAGTTCTGCTGATGTATAAACTGAATGACAGACAGTTGACAGATGTTAGTGTCTCACAACAAACAACTTGAAATAATGAAATCACATCTGTGTTTCTGACATGTAATTTCATGACACGTTCTCACTACAGCAGCTCGTTTCAGAGTGAAAAGAAAAAATCTCCAGTTGCTTTTAATTTAAACTGTTAACATGTTTCTCAGCTCAGAACTCCAAATGTTGAGAGTGGTGACATTGAGAAAGAGGAATTCTGCTCTGTTCTTTACCTTTTTTATCTGATTATATGTCATGTTGTTCATAGAAATGATATAGAAATAGAAATTACGATATTTTGTTAAAGTTATGATGCTTCTAAATGTTTTTCTGAGACCTTCTGCAGGAGTGTGAAGGTCCTCGGCGTTTTCTTTGCAGCTGGCGTACGGGTTGTTCCCCGCCATCGGGATGAGACAGTCTGTGTGTAGGTAACCCACTCTGGTCATGTTGAGCGTGGACACGATGAGGTCAACGGCCAGCTGACCCACGTTACCGACAGCTACTGCTGGCTGGAGAGGACAAGTTCAAGTTTTATTTCATTTTTTATAACGTGGATTTAATCAAAAAGGTACATTTGACGGTTCCAGCTTCTCAAAGTTGACAAAAAGTTGCGACTTATTCTAATAAATATGAAAACAGTATGAAAATTAATTTAAAACTGAAAACTATCTTCTCATTTTATCTTTGTTTGTTTTGTAGATTAAACTGAATGATGGGATGGATAACTTTAAAACAGCATCAATTCTTCACGTGCAGCCAGTTTGTGAAGGAAGTCATTCACTACATGGAAACACATCTACAAATCTTCTATCTCTTCATGTTCTCCACAATATAATCATTGATGTTTAAGTCTAAATGAAGGATAAATCTCCATGACTGTTTCACTCTACAACTTTTCAGTAAACTATCAACATCCTGCTAAAGCAGAACTACAACAATATTGACATGTTTGTCTAGTCAGAACAAGAAAATCCCTGAAGGAAACTGATGTTCACGGCACATATTGATCTGATTCACATTCAAATGGATAAAAATAAACAATTATAATTTATACTTGCAACATTTTTAGTATTTTTCTTCTTCTTTCATACTTGTGAAAAAGAATCAACATTTATTTTTCATTTAATATTATATCAAATCCAACCTTTTCTGAAAAACGTTTTTAAAAAGTTTATGCTTTTAATTTAAACACGAACTGAAGAAGTAACAGGATGTTAAACACACTCACCATGACGAGGGTCAAACCTTTGAAGTCCACCGGTGAGTTTTGTGAAAAGATAAACATTGTCCCGTTCAGTTGCAAAATTACAAAGTTAAACAACAATTAGAACAGCAGATATTAGGATTTAAAAACAGCTTTCACTATAAATTTCATGCGTGTTGTGAATCTTCATGTGCCTCTTCCTGTGTCCGATGACTCAAACCGTTGTTAGAAGGCTTGTATGTGCCTGAATAAAATGCGACGTTGACGATAATTATTAAAGGTAAAACTATGAGTAGCAAACATTTTTTAAAATTCTATTACTTTATTTACAGGGTATCTTTAAAGCTTTGGTGTAGTTTTTTATACTCCTTATCAGTGGTTTGGATTCTAGTCAGGTTTATTATTGGACAACAAAAAAACAACCCGCTCAAGATTTTTTTTAAAGTAAACTTTATTTGTAAAAGACAGAAAGAGTTGAAAAAGACCCACAATTTGAAATAAACAACAACAAAAATACAATTTAAAAAAAGATACATTTTCACTGAAAAATAGTAAACATAAATAATCCGTTTTATTTGAAGGACAAATTGTTCTAATTTAGTTTTACCTTTTTCATAAACAAGGGAATTTAGGTAACTTGTCAAGAAATAACATTTTTAGATGCAATTTATGGGAAGAAATATGACAAAATTAATGTCTTTCATTGTGATAAAACCTGCTCAGCTGAATGTAATACACCATGGTAACTAAAAACATTACAGAACCATAATAGAACATCTGTGATGACTAACCCGGTCAGTTGGATGTGTCACGTGGGATTTTGTCTGACAGTTGGTGCTGTAGCACCTCTCAGGTGGTGTTTTTGGCAAGCTGCGTTGCCACGATAACTTAAAACTTCATGTAGACATCATAGTTCACTTCTTGCCAAACTGATCGATTTGATGTGTGATATGTTGTCAAAGGTTGTACTGTCTGTTCTGTGCATCAAACGATTCTTCTGTCCGGGAATGGTGTTGCCATGGTTACACAGTATAAGTTAAATGAGAGATTTTGAAATCTGTGATAGGTGACCAGATAAAAAGTGTAATGGCATCTGTAAAAGTATGTTGACGCAGTAGCCTCTAGGAAATGATCACTTTTTGAACCTTTTTGGAGCATTTTACATTATTCGTAAGAGGCAGATTGTTTTTTGTTTTTTTTTTGCAAACACTGTTGCCATGGCAACTGGGAACGCCACGAAATCCTGATAGTACAAATCTGGTTTCCGACCCGTTCATTTTTCTTCTGGGACTCAGGCTTCTTCCCACCAACTAAAAAGTTAATGATAGATTCATTGGCAGTTTTTTTATGTAGAAGTTTATTTATTTTCCACCAAAGTCTGAGAATAAAAGAAGACAAACTCATTCAGGAACAGCAGGACATTTCACTGTGCCAGAGGAATATTGTGCTTTTAAAAAAAACATCCACAACAATAAATCATTTCTAAAAGAGTTGTCAACAGTATACAGATGTTTCTGATGCCAGATGTGTAATCAGTGAGGTCATTTCTGCGTGACTTCGTTGGGGACAGGTAGACCTTTCACAGCTGCCACCGCGTTCTCTACCATGCACTGCACCATCTTTCTCACTGTTGTGGAAGTGTTGGTACCAACGTGGGGTGTGATCAGCACATTGGGGAGGCTGAGGAGCGGATGATCCCTGGGTAAAGGTTCAGGATGAGTCACATCCAGAGCTGCTGCTCGGATCCTCCCAGACTGCAGAGCTTCGACTAAAGCATCCTGATCCACAACCGGACCTGATGAGTAAAACATGTCAGCATCAGAGGAAAACAATCACTGAATCTATGAGAGAGGGTCTTCCCACCTCTGCTGACGTTGACGAGCGTTGCTGTGGGTTTCATGAGGGACAGCTCTCTGTGGCTGATCAGGCCCGTGGTCTCCGGGGTCAGGTTGACCACCAGCACCACAAAGTCGGATTCTTTCAGCAGGTCGTCCATGTTCTCACAGTAAGTCGCCGCCACCGCCTGCTCGTCTTCAACACTCCTGAACCACAGCACCGTCTTAGGATTTTCATAGAAACGACCATCAGAAACTCTTTTCTTCTCTTCTCACCTTCGGTTCCTGTTGTGATACAGGATCTTCATGTCGAAGCCTTTGCTTCTTTGGGCGATTTTGTATCCGATGTGTCCCATTCCAATAATCCCGAGAGTCGACCCCGTGACTTCAACTCCATACAGGCCTTGTGGCATTTCAATGGTCTTGGGATCGACAGCCATCAGGTGACCTAGAAGAACCAAAACATTTTGATAGATCTTTAAACGTTGACAGTAAGACTGAAATCAGAACATTAAAAATATTCTTATGGATTTGATTTTTCCACTCTCACCCTTCACAATGTCCCGTGCTGATGCCAGAAGAAGACCCATGGCGATGTCTGCTGTGGCATCGCTCACCACCCCTGGCGTGTTTGCCACCTTCACGCCAAAACTGTTGATTAACGGCACGTCCAGGTGGTCTACACCAACTCCTCCATTGGCGACCACCTTCAGCGAGGGCAGGGACCTCAGCAGCGAAGGTTCGGCTGCAGGGAGGTAGCTCCACATAAACATGGCCTGGATCTTGGGACCATGCAGGACGGGGTTTTGCAGGAAGTCTTTGTGGCGGATGACATGGAAGTGTTGTTCTATAGTATTAATGATATCTTCAGGCCAATCCTTCTCACTTACTTCTGCGATCAGAACCCAAGGCTTGTCCTCTGCCATCACCTGTTTACACCAGGTATAAAGGTAGAGTTTTATGAAGAGGACAAACTGTAGCTACAGTTCTAATGAAGATCCATAAATATTAAGCATTTAATTTGTATAAATTAATGAATTTTATACATTAAATACAAATATATATCCATATATATCCATATTTGTCATTACAAGTCACACATTTACATTACATACATGAAATAATGAATTAATAGATAATTTCATGTTTGTAATTAGATTAATTAACAATGAGACGCATATCAGAGCAGTAAACAAGTGTCACAGACAAAATCTAAAACTGAGTAAAGACTTGAAAGAACTCACAAGTTTCCTACTCTGGCTTCCTGTTTACGTTTGAACCAGGAAGCGCTACTCTGAGAACGTGGAAATTTCAAAATAAGAGTTTTTAAAATCAGCACTTTCGGCGACTGAGAGTCACCCGAATTTCTGCTTATATGCATCTTTACTAATATTGTAACAAATAATAATATCAGTGTTTGCGCATTTTCAATGTATTGGTTCAATATCTGGTTTGGTACAAAAAGGATTTCAGTTTTCTTTATTATTATTATTAGTATTATTATTATTATTATTATTATTGTTTTTGCTTGCAGCTGATTTCATGAAGCCATTCTTGTAGATGTTTATATTCAGAAAAATGATCAGAAAACATGGAGAAACTCATCAGTATTCAGCCATTCCACAGTAATAAACACAAGCAAACTGAGCTCAGATAAATATTTAGCAAAATATTTATAAAACGTGTTTTATTCTTAAATACTGTTAGTTGTAAATAAATAGTGATTGACCATCTTTCAGCATAATCCTTTTATTTCTTCCCATATTCTTAGAAATACTTCTAGGAAACTGGAATTGGCTTTGAAACAAATTCATAAATTAATAATAATAAGTCTTTTTTATGCAAGAATAGGAAAAACTGAGTTTTAGTAAAGTATTTAAACAGATTCATTCCTGGAGGGAAGTTGAATACATAACATCTAAAGAAAATTGCCATTCAGCAACAGAAATGAGAGTTTTTACTCATTTCAGAGACAATGAATGCAGCATTGTTTGTAGTTAATATGTGCTATTTTTTTTTTGTATTGTAAGATAGAGTAAAACAAAGTGCAAGTCCTTGAAATGTGAACCACTCTTAAAAAAAATCGAACGAAAAGCAAATAGTTTTTAACCTACTTTAAAAATGTGTTTATTTCTAAGATGTTAGCAGCCAAATAGATGCAATCGAGCACAGAAAACGCAACATTTTTTATAAGAGTTCTGATTTAATACACTAAATTATGTATATAAATATAAATAACTGCAGAAACACGTGTTCTGTGATGGTTTTGCTGAACAGGAGAAAGCAGGTGATGAATGATTGACATGAATGAACATCTTTGGATTTGAACCTGGTAACTCTAATCTGAGTTTATCATTTACAACAAGAAAACCTGAAGACAACGAGGCTGGCAGCTTTGATCCAGACATGCTCTTTTTAAAATGTACAAACTCTGATTTTTCAACAAATATTTCAGCTCATTTCAGCTTCATCTGCTTAACATAACGGCTCATCGTTGTTTAATACAAGCGTCAAAGAGCAAATCGGTTAAGTTTCTCTGGAAATCAATGAATAGCAAAAACCTGAAGGATGGAATTAACACTTTTTTGTTTCTAATTTAATAAAAGATTTGTTGCAATAAATTAGAACAAAAGGTTCAACAGCAGAGATAATATATTTACTTAATAATTCTATTAGTTTTATAGGTTTGTATAAAATTTAGTTTTGACCGAAAACACTGAAAACATCTATTAGACTCATAAATCCTCTTATAAAATGTTCTCAAACACAAACAAAGAATGAAAAAGCATTAAAATGTAATGAAATCTTCTCATCCTGATTGCAAACAAAATAATACCTGTTTTTGCTGCAGCTGATTCAGGTTAAGGTGGATGTTCACGCTGGAGCCCAGATTTCAGTCTCACACCTGACAAAGCAGAGATGGGGACATCTTAACCTGCTAGGTATTGATACACTGAAATATAATCAGTAACACGGGAAAACAGGTTATACATGGTGTTCTAAGAGGATAAATGAAATAAATATTACCAGATCAAACTCTGGAGGATAAAAAAATGTACTTTTATGAGAAAAAACGATGTAGTCACCGAGATACTCTCATCTTTTGTTATTTCTGTGACCTGGAGAACAAACAGGTGACAAACTGGTGTCAAATAAATTCTCACTTGATCTAGATAATTAAACATTATGTTGCATATCAGTTCTACGGTGGACCATCTTGTCTTCTTGGTGAAAAACAAGAATTAGATTAAACTCCAGGAAGCAAAACACCCAAATAATCCGCCATCCCACAAGTCATAAAAAGACGGAATAAACCTGATCATATTTGTTTCTGTTATATTTTTTTTTTTTTCAATTATTTATATTTAGTGGAATGTTTCCTTTAAATATCATGGGATGTTTGGCTTTGGTTACATAAAACATAAGTGGGAAGCTGTAGCAGAGAATGTAAAGTGGAAAATCAATCACTTATTTAATAAAAGAAGAGTATATTATAATCACAATTATAAACATACTGGACAGTACACGCTCACTGGGAACTGTTAGTGTCACAAAAACAGCTGAAAGGAGTGAAACATCCTTATGAGGATACTGCAGGTATAAGAACATGTATGGATGATGGCTCTTATTATTCAAACCCTCCACCAGATGGCAGTGAGACATGAAGCGTGAGACTGAATCAAGTTCAGCTTGATGCTTTTGACAAATTTGTTGGAACAATAATGTTACTAAAACTGTTCAGCTGTCAGCAGTTCATAAAGGCAGCAGCTTCATTCTGAATATCCTGGAATCATAAACAAAACTGTGTTAAAACTAACATCAGACATGATTTTCTATTAATTTAATTTAATGTAAAATTAAGTTTTTTACCTTTATTTTGTTTTATTTTATTTTATTTTGTTTTGTTTTGTTTTGTTTTGTTTTGTTTTGTTTTGTTTTGTTTTATTTTATTTTATTTTATTTTATTTTATTTTATTTTATTTTATTTTATTTTATTTTATTTTATTTTATTTTATTTTATTTTATTTTATTTAGGCATCAGGATACTTGCAGGTAGTTCTTTCTTTTTCTAATTTTTTTTTTAGTTTTTTTGCAGGTGTGTCCTAAACTTTGAAGGCTTTACAACAAAACCAAACTATCTTAGATTCATCATCTCATTTTATTAATTTTATAGTCTAAATTATTCTCTGAAGGGGTCTGAGTGTCTGAACGCTTCACCAGAAACTCAGCAGTTACTTATTATGTTGGAGTTTCGACGTGTGAAAGTAAAACAGACTCTTTGACCCCGCTCACCTTTTTTTTTATCCCCCTCTGTGTGGTTAATAATAAGTTTGAGGAGTTGATGTGATTCATGTGCGTGTTTCTGCATCAGTGAGCACCATGTGTGGTCGGCAGCTACTGATTAATGGCTCACCTGCTTCTCAGGGTTGCGTCATCTCTCAACCTTGAAATCAAAGTGTCTCCACCTTCTTTATTCCTCCTGTCCACTCAGCACGCCTCTTTTTGTCTTTCAGCATCGTGCTCCTCACATTAAGACGTCCCTTTCTGGGATGTCCTTAAAGCTGTGAACTCAAACAGGACAGGAGTCCGTTAAGTTTTCGTTAAGCCTCTAACAGCAGGTGGTACTTCTGCAAAGTGCTGACTCATCTGTTCATCAATTTTGTCTCTGCTTCATTACATTTAGCATCTTGGCTCATGTAACAAAGATATGACTCATCATGTCACATCAGGATGTAATAAAAGTGTTTTTTTAATTTGAAGGATAATGCATACCTCCCTGCTTTGTTACTGATTATTTTGAGAAACACTCCAAGGCTCATTCAGAGAAAAATGTTGTGATTTGTCCGAGTCTCGTGTCTGCAGACAGCTTTTAAATCTGGCCTGTGGCGTTAAGTAAACTCCATAATAGACTGCTGACGTGAGTACACAAGCTCATCCTGACTCGCCTTATTGGCTCTGCAGTTTGCTTTCTGTGCTCCTGCACAGGTAAAATAAGAATCAAAGAACATTGTTCTGTTGCATGTTTATATCTGCTCCACGTCTCTTTTGATGTTTCTTTTCCTTCATGCAGAAACGATTCCAGTTCAAATGGAACTTGTTTTGTTTTCATCAACATAGAGGATATTATCTTATAAGAAGTGAAAAGTCCAAATCAGTCAATCCACATTTTTTTGGGGGGCATTTAATTAATAATGTTTATTTTGTTTACTAATAAAATCTGATTTTAAATGTCAGAATTCCTCTACGAGCTTTTTAATTGGCTTTAAACCTCTGTGAACAGGCTCGACATAACGGATAACACTAATTTGCATGTATAATAAAAGACAGCACATCTCCATCTTCCTATATTCAAAACCTTTATCTCATTCTCAAGCTGTCATGTTGTACTTTTGACACCAGACTGGACTAGAGACATGAGGCCGAAAGTACCGCTTTTACTCACCTGCACAGAAAAATAGCATTTAAAAGCATCAGAATGTAAAACAGCAAGTGAAACTCATATAAATTAACAAGAATCAACACCTAGAGGTGTTTTTTTAAATTTTTTATTCAGAAAAACATTTGTTGACAAAGTACTTGAAACTTATACCGCAGCCAGCCACTAGGGGGCGATTATTTCAGTCAGCTTTAGCTACTGCATTACATTTCTGTATTTATTTACCACACACGTTTTTCAAATTATGCACATGAATCATTAGAAAGTGATCAGACACATCTGATCACATCCAATAATTTTATGATGAAATGCATGATGGTTATAGCTTAATTTCAATTTAAAAAATGGTTGTTCATATTCTTTGTTTCACTCTTGTAATATAGGGAGATTCTGCTTTTCAAGAAAAGGTGCAGAGAAATTGCTTTTTTTAAGAAGTTACACTTTGCAACAACAAATCTTCAAGTTTAGTTTTTTTATGTTGATCACAGTTTAAGTGATTTTGTTATGAGATCACATTGGGGTGTTGGATGTCAGGGAGCTTGGCTCACCTCAAAACACTGAGCAAGTTCAGAGCAGCTCTGCCTGGTTAGGTAATAGATAATCATCAATGGGAGGTTGTTGGTTCTCTTTTGTCCAGCTCAGTGGCTCCTCCAGTCTTTACCTGCTGCCCAGAGTCGCCTCTAAATCTGCTGTTACCTAATGACAGAGCTCGTGTTGAGCCATGGGCCAGCTGATTTAAAGAGTGGCTGTCCACTTTAAAGACTCTTGGCAGATGAGCTGTGACACATTAGACCTCACTGCTCTGTGTGTGTGAGTTTATATAAATCTAAGTGTGAATGAATGAGTGCAGAATTTGGGACTGCAGATCGATGATAATCAAACCTATTAGTCAGAGGTTGGTGTGCTGTGGAACTCTCCCTCAGGGTTAAAGTCACTGATGAGTTCTTACCTCTGTAGAAAACTGCCAGCTCATTAAAGGGCATTAAAAGTCAAACACGTGTTTATTGTTTTAAATGATGCTAAAAAAATTGGATCACTCAAGCATAAGTGCTCCAGGAGCTTCTGCAATGCGTTGTTAATGTTTCATAATACAGAATTTGCACAAAAAACAATTGAAATTACGATATAAATTATTCAACATTTCAAAAAATCTTTTGTTGATATTTTTGCTGCAGGTTTATTTGCATATGAATGTGAGGTTTGTGCTTATTTTGGTTGTCTTTTAAACTTTATAGCAGTGTCATTGCTGATGTAGTAGTTGATTAAATGTTTTTATTGGTATTTTCAAAATAAGAACCATTATTTTAGAGTTTAACACCATTTCAACAAGCTGTAAACACAAATTTAAGTTTAAAAAAGCTCAAAAATGTTCTTGTCTTCTGATATCTTAGTGAATGGTGTTTGTTATTATCAGGACATTCCTACTGTGTCAGGTTTTGGGGGGTTCTTTGTTTGTACAGTATTATTGTGAAGAGTGTGTGTGTATGTATGTGTGTGTGATCAGGATTTTGCTGACACAGGTGCAGGGAGGGGCTTTCAGTGTACCTTATAAGGCCATTAAGAAAACACTGTTTGGAACGGAGAGTGAATAAGCTCTGTGGCTTTGACTTCCACTAATCATCTTATAAGCAAAGCATGCTGCTTCCAATGTGTCTGCATGAGAACACCTGTACCAGGCCAAAGCAAATGCATGATGGTTATCCTCATAAGCTCCCTCATCATCATCATCATGCACTTCTATGAAATAAGTAATCTTATTACATCTTCACTCCAGAAGAACATTTCAGCTGCAAGTAAAATCAGTAAACATATTATGCAGTTGAAAATTTGGTTGTTTAATTTTAAATCCCTCTAAAATGGCAGGACTGACATGCAAAGTCCATGTTAAACTGTTGGGTTTTAAGAGTGGGTTCATATGACAAGAAAATGTTATTAACTTCCCTTTGAAGCATTTTTCTCATGTGAAATTTAGTGTGAATTCAAGATTTCTTCCATTAAATGCAAAGCAGGTGATATACTTTGTTAAACCATGTCAAATATTTGCTAGTTTTAAATTAATACTTTGCAAAAATAAAGAAAACTAATAAATTATGTCACACCAACGCTGATTAATTCCACTAAACTATTGTAACAGAATTATATCAGCACCATATTTTTGGATGAATTATTTGATTTATTTATTGATTTCGGGGGACTAAAAAAATAAATCAGCACAAACTAATCGCCATTCACGAGCCGGACTCGTGTTGCCAGGACACCGCCGCGTCTGATTGGTTCCCGCCGGACCACGTGACGCGCAGCCTTGACGTCAGTGAAAGAAACTGAGAGGCTAAGCGGAGTCTGATCAGCGGTTCAGGAAACAGCCTGTTGGAGTTTGGACTGTGAACAACCGGGAATTTCAGCTCCTGTGTGGCTCCTGCTACACACCGTTTGTTCCGCTCTAACGTTAACCGTCTTCCCCGGTGATGGACCATTGATAAGGAAAGTTTTAACACCCTCAACTTAAGCAACAACTTTAAAACGAGGTAAGTTTTGGCTAATGTTGCGTCCCTCCTACTTAGTTTTCCCCCTTCTTCCTGTTACTTTTTTGTTTTCTCACAGCTCAGGTAAAATGACTTTACATGCTAAACAAGTGTCATGGGAATATAAAAATGCCGGAGTCACTCTTAAATCATCTGGGTTAAATTTTAGTATCAACTTTTAATACGCTCCATTACTTCTGTCTGCAGCAGCATGATAACGCCTCGGATAAAGCTGCACCTACATTTCTAATCGGATAAAGCTGCTTCTTTTTTATCCTTAATGAACCTCCAGAAGAGCCACAGAGGCGCAGGTTGGGTTTTTATTTATTGAGAGAACAGGAAGTGGGTAAAAAAAAGAGTCCTAGCACCACACAAAGCCCAATGAGTGTCTCGTTTCATCAAAAAGTCATCAGTCAGTGAGAACAGCTTTACTGGGCTGGTTTAACCCTGACAAGTGAGTGGAAATGTTTGTTTTTCTTAAAATAAGCTGTGAGATCATTCAGTCAATATAGTGTTTCAGCTATCTCATTGTTTCAGACATTCTTTAGGTCATTTCATGAACTTCATCTCAAAGTTTCTGCTCTTTCAGTCTGTTTTTTGATTAAACATTATTAGCTTTTATTTATTTGTAGAATACCAAATCCAATTTTTAAGAAGAGATCCTCAAAATTATGTTTTTTTTTGTAGATTTGCTTAAAATGTTTATCCCTGTAAAATATCTATGAGAGACTCTGACAAGCTAATTGTGTGGGAATAAAAAAAAAAAACCATGACAGGCAGTGATACAGGTGATTTAGATGCAGGAAATAAGAGTAAAGTCGTTCCATCACGCCTCTAACAAACTGCTGTGTGGTTCAACTTTTTGATTTCTGTTTTTAGTAATTCAGTAACCAAAGCCATCAATAAAACATCACATGAAGGTGTTGACACAAGGGTGGAGTCAGGATAATAGGCGCTTTGGTGTTAGAAGCATCTCCAAACAGTTCAAGATGCAGAACAGACAGATGTTAGCTAAATTTGAACAGCTGCTCTATTTCTGTTGGCGTGGGTGCCCTGTGGGTTTGTTCTGGGTCGGACTGACCACATTGGCAGTGTGGCCTGTAGTTAGGCTTGTCTAGGAAGCAGTCAGTGTTCTTTTGAATTGAATTACTTTGTGTTTTTTTTTTCTCAGAGCAGATGGAGAGCGTGATTGGGTAAAAGCATTATCCTGAAACAGATCTGACCCGTCACAGACGTAACATTTTGGATAAAAGGAAGCTTTTCTCTGACGCTGCAGCAGAGGAATGAGACATTTCTGCTGGCTTTGTCTCCTCAGCAGGCCGTTCGGGAGAAAAACACATTTAGATATTCAGCGCAAAATGAGCAGCTCTGTGTCTGTATAATCACTAATGATTTTCCACGAGAGTCCAATCCTGCGTTTGTTTTGCTCGATCTGCTCTCCTGCTCGCAGTCGTCAGTGGCATTTTTCTTTTTTCTTTTTTTTAATCTCGCTCTCATTCGCTCCTTATAA
This sequence comes from Pachypanchax playfairii, assembly GCA_006937955.1. Taxonomy (NCBI): domain Eukaryota; kingdom Metazoa; phylum Chordata; class Actinopteri; order Cyprinodontiformes; family Aplocheilidae; genus Pachypanchax; species Pachypanchax playfairii. The sequence continues at coordinate 1,579,868 of SSNP01000031.1, forward strand.
TAGCTTCAGTGTCATGATTGTGGTTTTCTGCAGCGCTTTGACGCACAGAGCTCTCCTGCTCACAATGGGAGCTGATGTGTGCTGAATTATGATGAAGTTTCTCACTTCATTTTTACAACTTCAGCTTTACTAAACGGCATTTAAAAAGAAAAGTCATGATTTTAAACATAATCACCAAGAACAAGTTGTGAGTCTGTAATTTATGTAAATTGTCTGGGTAGATTATGGTTAAAAAAACCTAATTGTTTAAAGATTTTTTTTCCCATCTCAGTTAACAGAGGCTTAATTTTACACTGATTATAATTGGAATTAGAAATAAAAGCTGTGATATGGCTTAGATTAGTGTGAACATCTACAAAAATCAGACTTAATATAATATTTTTTTCTCTCAACTATTAAAATCGTTTGTGGTTAAATCACTTCTGTATAAATAAGCTGTTTAATCCCACCAGTATTAACAGCATTATCAGTGAAATTACCTCAAATGTTACAAGTTAAAATAGATTCGGCACATGCCAAACCAGCTGTAATCCAGCTGCAGTCTGAACCATCGACTTGTATCTAATCTAGACTGGAGATTCCTTCCTCCCCACACAGCCGGCTCCAGTATAGGTATTTCTTTCTTACACATTTACCTGGAATTAGTAATTTTATGCTAAAAAAACACACAGTTTTTCAACCCTACGTCTCAATTGCAAGGCTCCCAAAATACAACATGGCAGCACCTGTAAACAGGATATTGTGGCTTTAAATTTTAAATCTGATGAAGGCAAAATTGTTAAATAGATATTACTCAAAAAGTCCACAGAACACCAGCATTGCTCTAAGGAAAGCCGGGCCTTTAATTTTTTAAATTTAAAACACTTTTTCTTCAGTTTTAATTAAGCTAATTAGATTTAAGGTGTAATATTTACTGTTATCTTACAGTTTGGTTGATAAACAGAAACTACCTGCAGCAGACTCTGAGGTTAGACCCACAGCGGTCCAGCAGTTCTGACATTAAACCAAATAACATGGCGGATAAAGTTGCAGTCAGACATTCAAGCAGTCACTGAAGCTCGCCGCTTGTAACGTGAGCGCGTACCTTACTAAAGCTGTGTGACGGGGCAGCTGCGTTTTATTGCCAGAAGCTGTTTACACGTGATCTGAGACGTCTTCAGTTGAAAAATCTGAGCCAGATGATGTGCAAGTTTTGTGTGTGCACATTTAATCGTAACTATTTGTTTGTTCTCTGCGTGCAACTAGCTGTTTTCAGTTCCAGATAAAAGTTCCCATCATGCTTCATTTCTAACTTGCATGTGAGGTCACATAAGTGGTTTTTAGGTTTATCGTATGTTTCTGATTTTAATGTTGTAATTAAAAGATTAGGGACTTTGCTGCAAATTAACAGCTTCCAACAGCTTTTAGTATTTATGCATGAAGATAATGAAACTACGTAGATCTGCTGCATGAATAAAAAGGTGCTTTTTGCAGAATGAAAGTACTTTCCCGTCTGTAAAGAAGAAGCCTCGTCTCGTCCTAATCATCAGATTAGAAACCGAACGTGTACAAGACAGTTCAACAGTAATTGTGCACCAACAAATTAAAGCAGAATTACAAATAATGGCAGCAAAAGAATGAAAGTGCTGCAGCTTCTTTATTTTTCCCTGTTTGATGAGTGTCTACTAACTTCTTGCCTCTGAGAATGGCTGCTCAGGTTTGCAGCCTGCCCAGCGATGCATCATGTTTCATTATGAATACATCATTTATAAACTTAGTGTCTGTAATCAGGTGGTTTCTATGGCTCTGGCTCCCTTCAGCTGCTTCTCTTCATGGATTATCTCTGCGTTAAGACTTACCTTCAGGATATAAATGGAGACTTGTCCCTGTTATATAAGTGGGCTACGAGATGTTCTGGGATGAACGCCGTGTGGATGGCCTTTGCTCTGAACAACAAGAACGAGTTAACTTAAGTAGAGTACCCTGAAGGCACAAAGCCCTCGAATCATTGAGACTAAACTTCATGAGATTTGATAGAATTATAATCCAAACCATTATATTTTCCTTATTTAGTACAAAAATTAAGTATTTCTTTCATTAAACATCACATTTCCACCTGGTTTAGCGATTCATTTGCTGGTTCTTGTTGTTTAAGTCTGTCAGGTTGCTGAAAACGATATGCGTCCCGTTCAGGTTGACTAACATCTGCATTAGCTGAGGTCAGCAGCTCTATCTCAGGCCTGTTCCCATCTCAGAAGGTTAAACTAGCGTTCACTCACTTGTCTTGACCTTATGAGCTTCTCAGGAGAGAATTTGTTTCAACCACGTGACCTTAACACTTGTCAAAGTCTTGGTTATGCAACGGCCAATCAGCAGTCTGCCAGGAGCAGCAGGTAAGAGCCTTAACTGTTAATTGTGGATAGTGATCTCACAAATCCAGAAATAGTTGGGATCTTAGGGTGACTGTCTGATGGGATGTTCAGCAAAGATCTGAGCTCTCACCCCATCATCGTTGGATTAATGTGCTGGATGTAAACGTTTAATTTGATCGGGTTTATTTGGTTAGATTTTGTTTCGTGGCTGATTCTCACCTGCTAATATAAATGTTGGTGAGCTGTTGAGTTGTGGTGGAAAATTGCAAATGAATCCACAGTGTCATGATTGTTATTGTTTATGAAGGTCATGCTTTCCCAGAAAAACTGCTTAGAGTCCGAATATCTGTCACTCCTTTGAAAATACGACCACACGCGGATTTTGTCTCATAACGACGAAATATAAAGACGATTCCGATCCAGATCCTGTAAAACTGCTTGATTATTGTCCAAAATAAACTTCCTTGAATCTTACAGATACTAATATAATATAGTGGCTTATTGATGATGCATAGATGGTTAATCGGCAGGTTTATGTCACCAGTCGATCAATCGGTGCATCTGGAAACTACTAGAGTCTGTTTTGTCTTCCTGCAGTGAAATAAAGCCTGTTCTATCTGATCACATTTTAAATAAATTACAGTACAAACAGATATGAAAAGGACAGTTTTGATTCTTTTGGAGTTTAAAGTTGTGCATCACCTGTATTTCTGCAGCCTGACAGGAATCAGATCACCTGAGAGGTCATAAATAAAGGAACAGGGTATAAAACATGTTTAAATTCCTGATTAATCCTGTAATTTCTGCAGTTGTTGTTTATGTAAAGCTTTTAAGCCCAGCACAAATTAACTTCCTCTCTTTTGTCTGTGATAATAGAGAGGAAAACATTTCAGTCGGCTCAGCTCTTTGCTGAAAGGGCATTGCCCAGCAGGGCTAAAAGCAAGCATTAAACAAGCCATCAGTCTTTGCAGGAAGTGGTTTTTAATTTTTAGTGCATGTCAAAAGGTTTCTGTAAAGCAAAATTGATCATTTCTGGTCTGCTTGCAGCCTCAAAAATTATTATTACTATCCACAGTTCACAAAGCAATTTTATGACCATTTTTATAAGGCATTTATTCAACACAAAAAATGTTTGTAAATGAAATGAAAAGGGCAAGAAATCTCTGAATCTGTCCTATAAATAATTACTAAATCTGTTGTTTTGGTTGAAAAATGTGTTGTGGTGGATTCAGAATCTTACCCAAGTTAAAATCTGAATATTTTTGTAGATATAAACTTGATGAAAACCTAAATGAACACTATCAGATTTATCAAATTAAGTTGAGAATTAACTGGATTTTGGAAGTTGGAAGAAAAATAAAATGAGCGCCTCCTGGTTGGTGGTTCCTGCACAAATTTTAAGTCCCGCCCTCTTAAACTAAACATTTTATTTAGCTCAATTCTTTTACTGCATGTTTAAATAAATGTTTTTTTTCTTGTACATTTAGTTGTAATTAATTATTTGATGTGGGCGGGTCCGTGGGCGGGACTTTCATCTCCGGGATATTATTCTATAGAAGAAGGTGAAGAGCGTTTTTACTGTAAAGCAGTACTAACTAACTTTTCTGCTTTTCCCACCTAGTGGTTAAAAGTGGAATTACAACCTTTGTAAACAACCGTCCCACAGACGGCCATCGCTCAAACCAGCTTTACAGATAACGATGTTTACTCAGGTTTTAGCTCTTTCCCTGTCTCGCTCACGCTTTCTTTGCCTCGCCTCAGAAAACATTTCTCTCTTCCTTTGTCTGTTACGAAATGGTCAGTGAGCTGAAAATGCTAACTGCTAGCCTTAATTGGAGCGAATAGCAACCGCTGCTGCAACAATCAGCTGTTGCCATAAAGCAGCAAAGGAACCGCCCACTAATGGCCGCGACCCGGAGCACTGAAGTTATTCAGTGATTTCTAATAATAATAATTAGTGCTGCTTTAACATTTTCCTGAAGAAAAGCCCTGATGAAATCATAAATATGCAGTTTTATTTGAAATATTTAGTTTAACAAGCTGACAGACCACGATAATGTCCTGTGTTTTCCTCTCATATCAAGGTGATATTTTTATTGCTAAATATTATTTGCATAGTACAAGGAATTCGTCTTGGTTGAAGGAGCACAGACACTAAATCAGAGTAAGAATAACAAATATAAAGAATATTTACACAGAAGTGTCAAACGTGTTAAAGTCACTAAGGACACAGCCAGCATTCATGAGTTCACCAACATGCTGATGGTGTAAATAATAACAAGCTCATCTGCAAAATGAGCAAAATGACTCAAAATATTTCTGTTTATTCTACAGGAAACGAGTGTTTCTCTGTTTTCTTTTTTTTTTTGGTCACATTAGAACGACCTTCTGATGGCAGGTGTGAACACTCTCCAGGTGGCTGTCACATTGCCGGAGCACATTGTTTACTCTTGAGAATTAAAGGATTATGTTTATTTGAGCATTAGCAGTTGAAACAGAGACAGATTAAAAAGGAGATTATTAGATTATATCTAAATAAATACAAATAAAAATGCCTGATTGGATTGCCCATGCTCCTTTTATTAAATTCCATTATATTCTTATAAATTAAGTCAAATAAATGTATTTTTCCTGAGATTCTTATTTCCATGAATGTTTACAGCCAAATATGCAGATAATAAACATTCAAAATTAATGGCAATGACTTGAGAAGCTATGCTCTGGAGTTTGGATCAATATTTAATTGATATATTACGATCACATCATTTTCTAATTGGATATAAAGTCTCTAAAGTGCAAAATAAAGCAGGACATAACTTATTGATGAGTATTTTGTTCTGGGATGAAGCTAGTTGTAACTTTCTCATTCAGTTTTCTTCTTGTCGGAGCTTTTCACACCTTTTTGTTCATTTTTACCCAGAACTACCGGATAAGGGAGGGTGTTTGTTTACCCCACGAGCTGCAGGTTTAAAGATGTTTTTCCATCTTTTGGTGTTTTTTAAAACAAATTTTACCCTCAGAAAGATCTAAAGAGTCTAACGCAACCCAAAACAACTTGACTGTTAATATGGAGGGTCTAAAGTTGTGTCAGAAATGAGCCTCGGAGTTCCTGCAGGAAATAGTGCATTTGCAGAAATGCATGCACAGCCATATTAGTGTGCACGTGGTTATCACCTGGTGTGCTTGTGCATCTGCACCATGCAAACGTTTGGTGGTCTCTTCTTTGGTTTGCTGTGCTGCCTTCACTTCTGTGACAATTTTTTTTTCTTTTTCTGCATTTTGCCTTAAAATAACCGAAAACAACAAAACTAAAACAAAAAAAAAATCAAACAAACTCGGGAGGAAAATGAGTAAATTAAGACGTCCTTTGTAAAGAAATCATGCCCATATTTCTGTAACATTTTCACAACATTTATCAGAGTCATTTTTTGTGTAAAGGTGATACTTATTAGCATCTAAAGCTCGAATAATATTTGGGAACTTTTACCTTTTTAAATGGTTGAATTCCAGCTTCTTCTGTCGGATCAGATTTTCAACAAACTACAAATATTTAAAGGTTAAATGTGCAACAAACGCAGAACTTTATGAACCCCTGGACTCGCCGTCTTGGTATTATCAGTTATAGTGAACAGATGTTGCTAATGACTCTGTTAAACAAGGATAGCGCATCGTGTCCATCTGTTAGCTGTGTAGATTTTTATTCATTTATATTAATATAAGTTTAAAGCTGCCTGCAAACTGTTTTTGTCCTTGATGTTTCTTCTCCCACTCGTGTTAAACAGCTAATACAAACATTTTAATGTCTCTCCTTCAGCAGTCCAACGCTCCGCTGCCCTCGTTCCGACCACAGCCTCAGCAGACGACACGATGGGCAAACAGAACAGCAAACTCCGTCCCGACGTCATGCAGGACCTGGTGGAGAACACGGACTTCACCGAGCACGAGATCACCGAGTGGTACAAGGGCTTCTTGAGAGATTGCCCCAGCGGTGCGCTCACCATGGAGGAGTTCAAGAAGATCTACGCCAACTTCTTCCCGTACGGCGACGCCTCCAAGTTCGCCGAGCACGTCTTCCGCACGTTTGACGCCAACGGAGACGGGACCATAGACTTTAGGGAGTTCATCATCGCGCTCAGCGTCACCTCGCGCGGGCGGCTTGACCAGAAGCTAAAGTGGGCTTTCAGTATGTACGACCTGGACGGGAACGGATACATCAGCAAAGGAGAGATGCTGGAGATAGTAACGGTAAGTTTTATCCACCTTCTCCATCACATACACTCAGCTCCCCTCCAGCAGCTGTGCACACCTTCACTCACAGCCTCACTCAGGCTAATTATCCAGCAAATAAACCCGTCACACGCCCAGCGAGCTCATCCACACGTTGTTACATCACGAGACTAAACAGAGCCTCAACAAACATCTTCTCAACCGGTTCTCCAACTTCATCTATGTGTGACGTAAACATGTTCACGTGTAGAGATGCACTAACATCTGGATGGTTTATTTAATATGTTTTCAGGCTATTTACAAGATGGTTTCCTCTGTGATGAAAATGCCCGAGGACGAGTCCACACCTGAAAAACGCACAGATAAGATCTTCAGGCAGATGGACACAAATCGAGATGGTGAGACTTAAACCTTGTGGTACATTTAGACACATCTAGTTACTCAGTCATTGATCTTGTCTCTTTTATCTGTGCGTCTCAGGTAAATTGTCCCTTGAGGAGTTTGTCGAGGGAGCGAAGAGCGACCCCTCCATCGTGCGGCTGCTGCAGTGTGACCCCAGCAGCGCCGGGCAGTAGGAACACGGACTCTTCCTGCTTATAAATTAGCACATTTTACAAAACGTCTCTTATCTGACCCACCTGAGATTCTTTGACATTCGATATCTTGACTTGTAGAGGCACATGAACACGCAAAGACACCCACAGCTGCATCTGTACACAGGAAGTCTGATACATGTGTAATCTTTCAGACTTGGTGTTCATGTGCCTCTATGTCCGGTCAAAGGCTCCGCACAAACACGGGTGTCATACACGGGACGAGCGTGACCTGAAGGAGTGAAATCCCATCAAAGACTTGTTGAAATCCAGGCTGTGAGACTCGACAGCCGGAGAGGATAATCTAGCTATTTCAAGAGGTACGAGGAAGCAAATCCAAGTTTGCTTATTTTTATTTGTATTTTTTTTTTAAAAGCATAATTCCTTATTTAAAGAGAATCGTGCTTGTTTTATTTTATCGTGACTGATTTGTTTTGTCGAGTGACGACGAAGGTTTTCATGAAAATATTTCGACACTGGAAGAAAAGATGTACACGAGTCTGGGAATCCGAGTTTTCCCAGCAGATTTCTGGTTCTTTTAGATGGAAAATCTGAGAAGTGTTAAAAAAAAAAAAAAAATAATAATGATAAAAAAAACATTTTAAAATGTAATTTTATGTGTTTTTCTGGAAGAAAGTTACTGACTCAAATGAAGAATTTTGACCACAGATTTTCAGTTATCTGGTCTTCTGAAAGAGCATCGTTATGCCAAGTTTGGTGACATACGAGATGTGATTTTATTTTATTTTTTCACCGACAGTTAAACAAAAAAAATATATATTGTGAATTTATAGCTATGAACTTACTTATTCTGTTATTTTCTTATAACGTTGTGTACGTTTTTCATGCATAAATGACAGAAATGTGTTGAAAAACACTGTTTTCTTTGACTTAATGAAAGCAAATCATACAGTATATTCACTCGTATTTATGCTAGAAATGATTTTTTTTTTTTAAAAAAGAACCACATACATTATTATGAAAATTACTTTTTAACTTTTACATTAAATTTTTGCCCATCCAAGAAATAAAATGTCCAGATTGTAGTTTTTTCCTCTTCTTTGTAAAAGTTACTGTCATCAGCATACAGTGAACACGACGAGCAGATTTTACCGTGATATCCGGATAGTTCTGTAGCAGCTGATTTAAAAACACGAGTCTGTTTAATGAACAATTGAAAAACCGCACGGTTGTGACGGTTCCAGCCAGATGATCCGGTTCATTCTTTCATTTCAGCAGCATCTTGTGGTCGAGTGCCAAACAGATGAATTCAAACAAAAAAACACAAACTTGAGTCTTGTATCTGTTTCTACTGTAAAACTACCTGTTGAAGCAAATAATAAAACATAAATAACCTTCGTTGCTGTATTGTTTTGTATCATTAACAGACATGAACGGTCTGTATTCTGTGTTGGATGTTTGGTTTATTCAAATAAAGACAAAATGGTAACATTTATTTTTATGTTATTACACTTTGTTACATTTTCTAAGATTTTTTTATATGTAAAAATTTAAAAATGTGTTTTTTACGGAAATTCATCCATCTGCTTATCATAGTCGGGTTGCAACAGGTTCAGGAGGGAAACTCAGACCTCCTTCACCCCAATGATGCTCCGGCTCCTGCAGTGGATCTCCAGATGTTCCCAGATCAGAGAGGATATATATAATCCCATCTGTGAGTTCTGGGTCTGCTTGAGGTTTTCCTCCCCTTTTGATGAGGAGGAGCAGCAGCTGTACTTTAAGCTCCTCCTGGATGACGGAGCTCCTCACCTGATCTCTAAGTCTGAACCCGGTTGTCATATGGAGGAAACTCATTTCAGCTGACGAAGCATCTTCATCACTGAGGACGAAGCTCCAACCTGTCGGTCCATCTACATCCTGCCGTCACTCGTGAACAAAACACCCAGATACTTAAACTCTCCTCGAGGTAGAGACTGACCACCAACCTGAAGGGAACGTCCATCTTTTTCTGGTTAAGAACTTGACCTCAGCTGCAAACACGCTGAAGGTCATGACTCAGACGCCAACATAAAAACAAGGAAATGTCACATTAATATTACCTTAATGATGACTCTATATCTCAGAGCATCTGGAACATAAATAAACTCTTAAAATGACCAATGTGTAACTTTAAAGCAGACGGACAACGGCAGAAAATCTGAGCGTCCATCCCTTCAGGACCACAGTTCCATCCACAGTCGCCAGACGGGACGTGATGCAGCATCAGGTGAGTAACGCATAAATACAAAAATCCTGACCTACTTTATTAGTTTCACCAAAACTCCCATTTCTATATGTAAAATACTTAACACATGACATGCAGTTAATTTACCACCATGAGATGTTTATATTTTAATAATCATTATGTCACGTGAGGTCCAGCTAATTAACACTTCAGCAGGATGAAATGAAAACACGACCACCTGTTTGCACGATTCATTCGACAACTTTAAATTACATCAGCGGCTGTGTGGTTAAAATACAAAAAAAATCAATCGAATATTTGAGATAAGGTGGTAAAGAAATGTAAAACACAGTTTAAAAAAATAAATAATGATACGTCTAACAACATCATAGTCTGGCATGCAAATAATCTAAGTTACTTGGGACCGTCTAATTCAAGCTGTGGTTACATGCGATGCAGGTTTATGTGGCTTCAGTGGAACATTCAGTCTTTACACAATAAAAAGGAGTGAAACAGGAGGACACGGGTTTGTTCCTCGTCATTTCACCTGTCAGTTCCGGTTTGTTTTTTAATATTATGGTCCTCCTGCGCAGGAAGCATGAGTCACTTCATAGTGTGTGTTGGAAAGGAATCAGGAGTGTCGACGGCGTAGCGTCGGCGTAACGCCGTCGATGGACTGTCTCTGCTGTCAGTCAGCTGATCAGCTTCAGATTTCATCTGCAGTCTCTCAGATCCGGTTGTCAGATCTCCATCAGCACGATCTTGTAGGCGTCTGCATAGTTTTCGATGTTTAGGATGAAGGTGTCTTCGTTGGAGTAATGCTCGACGATGTTGTCGTCCATGTTCACCAGGATTCTGCCACGAGACGCAGATTAGAATAGCTGAAAAGTCCGAAAAGCTACGAAAACGTGTCGTCGCTCACCCTTTTTTACTTTTCTTGTACACCTTTGCTATCCGCTCTGTGGGGACGCCATACTTCTCTGATATCTGTTAAAGAAGAGGAAGGAGTTAGTGAACGGGAGACGTGACGCAAACAGCCCGGCGTTAACAGAGTCTCCACCCACCGCGTCCATCAGGCCTCTGAGCGTCGGAGACTTCAGCATCAACGCGTCAAACACTTCGTCCGTTTCCTTTCTAACATACAGAAGCACTGCAGATAGACATGACAAGCTCACAACAGACTGTACAGACGACTTTAAACACACAAATATAAGTTTTATAATGTAAATTCTAACTTAATCAAACTATTTCACTGGTTTAAATTGAGTTTTTGGATATTTTTATTCACTCATTTAAAAAAGTAACTAAACTCTTCTTTAACGTTTCATTTCATAGGAAAGATTCTCGGACTCGAACGATCTCACAAGCAAACGTCTTTCCCCCCAATAAATAAACAAACAAATGAATAAATCATGTGACTATCTGTAGGCGGAGCTTCTTTTACCTCTCTTGTGAGTCTCGTCTTTGATCTGTTTGTGAGGCGATGGACAGAGATCTTCATCTGACGACCTGAACATCCTCTTCACCAGCACGCTGACAACATACAAACATGCTATAAGCCACGCCCACTCTGTATGAACTTTATTTGTTGTGCTTTCTTACTTCCTGATTAAATCTACTAACATGAGCCTGACTTCTACTCGTGTGACCTCATGTAAATAAATGTAGGAACTCACTTCCTGCTGACGTTTACTCACCCTTCTCTCTCGATCTCTTCCGTGTTGAAGGTAAACACCTGGACACAAAGCAAGACGCGGATTTACGTCAGACTTACGCGCTGCATTTATGATTTTTTAAGTCCAGCAGGATTTAATTTAAAGAGGCAGAAAATTAAAATGAAGTTGAGGCTAAAAAAAGATTTCTTTTCCAGCTTTTGCTGAAATGTGATAAAAACCTGAAAAACGTGTTAAAGGTGGAGCTTCAGTTTCATCTTTCAGCAGACGGTAGAAGAAGGTTTTGTTTACCTGTCCGGCCCGCTGCAGGTTCCCGAAGTGAACGTCGGGGATGAAAAGAACCGGCTGGACCTCAACATCCGTCATGGTCTTAAAGTAGGTGATCTCGGACTTCTTGGGGACGCTTATCACCCCGACGCCACCGTCTTTCCCTGAACAGGAAACATTAGAATTGAACAATAAGAGTTAAATATCATATTTTAGCTCTTTTATTTGAAAGTGTTTGTTTACAATCTGATTTAAACCTCAAATAAGAACCTTTTTTTTTTCCTATTAAAAAGGACTTAAAGTGTGAGAGCATTTATTTATAAATTTACAGCCTATAAATTACTTTTTTCCCCCTCAGATTGCAAAAGCAGCTCAAACCTTTTGATTTCTTGCGTAATAATTTTCGCTCTTCATCTCTTATTTTTCTCTCCGCTCCCTGTGAAGGAAAAAAAATGACAGAAAAATATAGTAATTTAACTTCTTGTGAAAGTGATTTAAAGCTATAGGTCTATGAGAACAGCCACTAGGGGGAGCACTGATATCAGGATTCAGGCTGTAAACTGGAATAGCTTCACAAACAAACAAGTACTTTTATCTTTCACAAACTAATAAAAACATTAATTTAAGTAACATTTTTAAATTTTCTAGAGACTCGTTTTGGAATTCCATGTGAAAATCCTGGAAATCTGTCATTTTGAAAATGTGTTTCTTGGCATAAATCTCACATATTTCTCAACTTCTTCAGAGTAATTTAAAGATAAATTATAAATAAAAGGTATATGTAATAGTTTATTAACATCTTTTCTTTAACATTGCAATTCAGAATGTCTTTTCTTTTATTCTGAACACTTTTAAAGCCACTCATCAGTCCAAATATGGCTTTAATGAACATTTTTCATTGTAAATTCTGGGTTTATTTCTTTACCAAAAATTGAAAATGATTCCAGGATTGTAAAAACATCATCAGAACTGATTCTTTACTTGTTTTTCTGTAATGAAAAGCACAGAAATGAGGCATCACCTTGTCACAGAAGACCTTGATCTGGGAGTAGGCCCTGTGGAGCGGCTTGTTGCTGCGGTTATTGTAGCTGTACGTGTCGATCTGGATCATCAGAGGAAGACCCTTCACCCCCTTCTGAGAGGAGAAGTCTGTGCTCAGACAGTTGACCGTGATGAAGATCTTCCAGAAGTGCAGAGAAACAGAGACAAGCAAATAAACACTTGATCTTAATAAACACAAGCACAAAGATTTCACTGGAACTATAAAGCAACAACTAAAACTTTCAAAATAAAAGCACAACGGCTCATTTTACAGAAATTAACTCACATATTTCTTCTGTTTCATCTGCGATTAGTACGTTTAAAATAAATTCTATCATTAATTTCATTGCTGGACTTTTATGATATCAGCTGCATCCCAATGAAGAAAAACTGTCTAAGAGCTTAAATGTGTCAATAAAGTAAAAGTTTCTCGTCCACAGCTGCAACTGTTTAAAAAGGAGTAAGTTTGTGCTAAATCAATCTAATTTTTGTTTGTGACTTTTTTTTGTCTCTGGTGATAATTTAGATTTTTAACCTTTCATTTAAAATCCTCAATATTTACAAGCATTTAGTAGCAGATAAGGCTAAAAGATATACAGTTTAGTTTTGTGTGGTTAAATCTTTTTTTAAAGTGCAGTGTCTCTGACTGAAAAACAATCTTGATGCAAAATAAATCCCTTTCTGGGATGAGACTTTAAATTTTTTTCACGTTTCTTAGCCAGCAGATGCAGAGATCGTGTCTTTGCAAAAACTGTCAAATAGGAAGAAGTTTTCGTGAAAGAAATTCTCTAAAAAAGTTGAAAATGTTTGTAGATCTTTGTAACCATACTGTCATACAGCCAACCTTTTAGATGTTAAAAAGGAAAGAAAAGCAGCTTGAAATAAGTTACTAACCACCAAGTTGGACATGTTATGACCTCCATTAACCTCTAGGTGTCACACTCGAGCAACAACTCAGACAAAACCAAAATAAACATTAAAAAAAATAAGGTTGTTTCACTCATCGAGCCATTTATCTCTGAAAAATCTGATCAACACGAGCTCTAATATTGTTTCTTCTCTTTTAAATACAAAACTTTGTTCATTTCATCCCAAAATACTGGATCTTTACACAAAAATGTGGACGTTCCATGTTTTAAATGATTGTTTATTTGATTGCTTTTTTTCCTAAGATATGAACATGAAAAGTTTTGGAAAACAGGAATTATTTTCTTGTTTTTTTGAAGGAAAACTGCATCGTTACACAGTTGAAACAGCTCGATAAAACTGTGTTATTCTCCTTTGTAACAAGTGACGGGGCTTTTAAGTTTGTCTACTTAATTTAAGGCGTCTATTAAACAGTTTTAACTAAAATTAATAGTGAAAAGATTGAATCCCACCTGTTTCAACACCCTAGCAGGTCTATTTACATCGAAATAGTGCACATAATCAGCATAAAGAAGTTTTTGAAGTCCACACTTGTAAGAAAAGTGTGCTTTGATTTATTCCAACAATCTCTTTGTCCACGAGCTGCAATTGCAACGAAAAAGCCACTTGACACAAAATACACACACAGAGTCACTCGTGTTCACACAGAAATGAGGGCAAAACAAACAAGAGAGGGTTGGGTCAGGCACCGGCGAGTGTTGGTTCTCGGGGGCACTTCGAAGTTTAAACACTGATGGAGCTCCAGTTTAAAGGAGTGGTCACAAAGGAGTGGGCTTCACAGAAACAAAGAGAACAAACAGTCGTTTTTTTATGACACGGCGGCTGAAAAACCGAGGCCAAGATTCGGCTTTTAGCGCCCAAACTGCCCGACTGATGCATTGTGGGGATTTAACAGGCAGTATTAAGGAGTGTTTGCTGTGTCTACAGATCGACTGCTTGCATCACAGTTTTTGATTCGTCATTTGTTTGCCGACATGTGAATCAGCACAAAAAAACAAAACCAGTCCGTCTGCTTTTTGTACATTAACAACACGCCTCCAGTGAGAGTAAATATAGCACGCTGGTTTCTGGGAAAATTACTATGACATTTAATTCCTGCATGCAAAAACAAAATAAAAAAGGGAGAAAGGAATACTGTAATATTTATCCTTCGTACCTTGGCCTCTTCGTTTACATCCCAGGTGAAGGAGATGGCGTTGTACGCGATTTCTTCTATATTGCTGATCGTGTTGAAACTCTCCTTGTAATCAGCTGTAAGAAAAGACAGAGAATTGGTTTATTTCTGCAGGAATGAACACGCATGTCTGAAGGATCCGACCTGCACGACGGGCAGCACAAATGAGCCAATAAAAGAAGAAAAGCTAGTAGCTATTGTTGAGATAAGTAATCGCACGGCACGCTTCGATTTTAGACAATAAAGCCTTATCTGCTCCAGCAAACAGACTCGGGCTTCAAAGGGAGCGAGAGGAAGAACAAGAGGCCGTTCGGCGAGTCAGATGAGTGAGTTGGTTTGCTTTAGCTGACCTCTGACCCCCAAACATCTGAGACTCCACCAGGTGAACTGCTACACAAAACGAATATGTTCACCTGATAACCTCCTACTTAAATAAATAAATATATGAAAAAAAGAAGTAATAATAAACAAACTGTTAAGTAAGTAAATAATAAACATTTTGAAAAAGTCCATAAATGGCTATTTAAATATGCAAGCAAATAAACAAACATATAAATAGTTAGTTGAGGAAGTAAGTAAATAAAAAAACAGTAATAATCAAATAATACATAAATAAATATACCTGGTATGTAGACATGCAAATAGATAAATAAACATTTAGGCAACGAGGTCAACAAACAACTAAATGTTCATGTGAATAAACACAAATACATACAGTAAGTACACAAACAGATAAACAATTAATAAGTTAGGCAAGTTAGCAAATATTAAATATAAAAACTAGAGATGCAACGATACCACTTTTTTCAAACCGATACGATACCGATACTTGGATCAGAGTACTTCCTGATACTGAGTACTTCTACCACACAAAAAAAATTTAATGAATTGGAAGACAGGTTTTATTTTCTTCTCTGCTTGTTACAACAAATGATTGAAACTTGATAAAAAAAAAAAAATAATAAAAATGAGCACGAAACTAAAATTTCTAGAGAAAAATAAAAAAATTTTGTGAAATTTCTTACAGAGTTTTAATATTATAAGTATCGGTTCATGGTATCGGTTAACTAACTGATACAAATACGAGCACATTAGAATGATATTAGTATCGGTATCGCTGCATCCCTAATAAAAACCAATGAATATATTAATCAACTAAACAAATAAATAATTATTTATGAATAAATACTGAAAAGTTAGTTGAGGTAATGAATAACAACCATAATAAATTAATTAAGTAATACTTTAATCAAAAAGCAAGAAAATAGCTGTTAAATAAAGAAGTAAACAACGAAACAATTCCAATAATACAAACTGTATATGTACGTCAGTAAACAAATAAGAATTAGAAGCTGTCGAGATGTTCAGAGTCTTTTTGTTGGACTAACTGATGAAGATGTGACTGATATGATACACGCTGTTGTTATTCTAATATTCTTTTAAAGATTAATGAGTTTGTCAGTGTTTTTGTTGCAGATCTGTTGGATGTCTCCATTATCCTAACCGCCATCGGGTCACCAGGAACACTTCCTAGTTCCTCAGCAGGTGCACAAAGCAGCAGGACAGGCTGAAACATGCCGCCCCCCCAGTAAATAGCCCCATGCAAATGACTCATTCTGTCATGCAGCTCAGGGGTAACAGATGCAGTGATCCTCTAATGCTGTTCATATATATGTTCTTCTAGCTAAAGGACAGAGTCTCTGCAGCGCGGTGGAGGATCATCCATCTCTGGATCTGTCCATGTTTTTAAATCTTGGAGCAGATCGGTGTTTACATGTGTTGGTTAAGCTGTTGATGAATGGGATCTATCTCTACATATAAAAACAGGCTCATTACACTTGCAAACAGGATGCCTTTCATCCTAACGGCCAACAGAAAGACACACTTCCTTCTATCTACTCATGACTAACATGAACAATATTGAAAACATTCAAATGATTTGAGAGACTAAAGGTTTTACAATAATTCTGAGGAAATGGATTGACTGCAACTCGATACCAAACAAAAAGTTCCTACCAGAAGAAATCATCCACACGTCACTGAAAATAAAAAGGAAATGAAATCTCTCGATTTCTCTTGAGGAATTGTTGTGCTTTTTTGAATCTTTCTTGAAGACGTCAGCAAAGCAACACCAAACCATGATACTAACTCCACCCTGCTGGAGAGGATTAATGACGTTTGTGTGCAGAGCTTTTATTTCCTCCAACTGAAAGAAAAAAGCTGAATATATCATCTCTGATAGGTAAACTGAGGAACCTAAGATGTTCCTGATCATGAGTTTTCTTTATCATGTTCTTCCATTAACACTTTTTTCACCCCACTGGACAAATAAAGGAAAGTTTTAGTAGATTATGAAGATTTAAATGAAACTGGTGTTCTTATCCGTTTATTTCAGGATATCCTGCTCATTGTTTGTGCTCATTTTCTTTTATTGTGATTTTTTTTTCATGGTGCACTAACCGACAAAGAACAGCAGAATTCCAGAATTTGTCGCCTTTAAAAACAGGTTTAATTATTATTAAACACTGAGATTTTTACTGTGTCCTGTGGTCGAGAGGCACAGTTCATACAGATCAATCTTTCTTTAGAAGAGATAAAACTCCCCAAAAAGTCACAAAAAGTTTAGGATATTTGGCTCTCGGGTGAAATACAGGAGGACTTACCGTAACGTGACCTTTATTAAATGTTACAACGCACAAATGTTTAATGTTTCAGTTGTTTTACACATCTTGTTCTCTAACAAGGAGCAAAATTCCCAGCAAGTGTTTGATCCATGAATCAACCAGTTAATTTGAAATCATAAATCATGAGACAGAGACGACACCTAACAATCGATCAACAGCATCTCGACATCATGAGGCTTCAGATGCAGTGGCCACTGAGCTTAGAGTGTCACAGAGATACTGAGAGACTGGAAGAGTCACAGAAAGACATAGAAGTGGACGTCCTTTGGTCTCGTCCCACACTGATGATGCTTCATTCTGTCCTGTAGAACCAGATGATGAAGTCACTCAACTCCAGGTACATTTAAAGGAGCTGAGAGACACCAGGTGTCTCATCAGACCATTTTAAACTGTTTATATCATCATGGTATCTGCAAAGGTTCCTGAACACACCACCAGGTCCAGGCGTCATCGTCTGGACCAGGACGGGGGACCAGTTGAGCAGAAAGAACAAAGATGTTGGATGAGAGCGACATGAATCAGGATCGTTGTTACCAGACGAGTCTTTCCTTTGTAGGTGTTACAGTGTGGACAGGTGTGTCGAGTCGATACAGAACTGTTCTACATCATGAATCCAGTCATTAAACCCCTGCATGAACAACACAGACCTCATTTCATCTACATGAACCACAAGGCTCCAGATCATCCAGGTCGCATCATTAGTGAACTGCTGCTAAAGACTGAGGAACCTCGAACGGAGAGACCTGGACTTTCTCCAGACCTGAATCCCACAGAGACCCTCTGGGATCAGCTGAGTCGTGTAGAGGCTCATAACACCTGAGGTCCTTCAAGAAGAGCTGATGTCTCGCTTCAGCAGACAATAAGTCGACTTGTGAACAGCGTGAGCCGTCGTTGTCAAGCTGTAGGTGATGTTCAAGGTCACATGACCTGTTATCGAGACATTGACATGTTTTGTTGTTGTTTACTCGCTACAGCCATTGACTTTTGTTTCAATAAATAGTTTGAGATGAAGAAATCATCATCACTTGCTTTTACGTAAAGAGGCTCTTTTCACCCGAGTCTGAACGGCCTGTATCTGTTTCATCACAACTCCTTTGTTTGTTAGTATTCATCAGCTCCCGCAGTTGAAACCACACCTAGCATGCTGCTGGCTAAAAGCTGTTAGGCTAAGATGTAGCAAACAGGAAGAGAGAACATCTGATGTTGCCATGCGCAGCGGGGCAGGAAACAGTATACCTTGCTCTCATAGGCTAGTTTGTTAGCCAATCTGAGTCCAGCAAATTCGAATAATGAATATTAATGAGTTGTAGCCTGAAGCCTGACGAATCTTGACGCAGACAGATTGAAAGGTCTGTTAATCAGTGTTTCCTAACATTTTTTAGATATAAAATGTTTCATATTACTGGTTAATACTTAAGAAATAACCACAAAGTCCTAACATTTGTGTGAAATGGCCTCTTTAAATGCCATGTTTTACATTTTCCATAAATTTCAGCCAACAATAGAAAAACCGATGTAAGTTAAATTAGAGCTTCTGCTGCCTCAAGCTGTTTCCAAGCTTCTAGTTTTTCATTCAACTTCTCGACCCGACAGGCAGATCATCTCATCTGATCGTGAATTAAAACATGTTGAGGATCTGCCAAAGCAGAAGCAGAACAACAACAATTCCTCCATATCTAAAGTCTTTTATCCATCTGACGTTTCACATCTGTGGAATCGCAGCGCAGATCTCCATCTTGTCTGAATCATCTGTTTCAACAAGCTTTTAGTTTCTTTTTAGACGACTGTTGTTGTAGTTTTATTTATTTTTCAGTCAATTCTGAGGGCAAATTTCCAAACTTTTGTCAAATATATTGAAAAACTGGAGTTAAAAACATTCTTTCTTTTTTTGTTGTTTGTGTGAATTGTTTGAAAACTGTGTTCACGGTGTTCTCGAGGGTTCTCGTTCCATGTCTGCATACGAGTGTGACTGAGATGAAAACTGAGTTATAATCAAACAATCCAATCATGGTTCAGCTATGAGATACAAAGATAGATGTGAACTGAAGGCTGATTAAAATGTTTCCTGATTAAGAAGAATTAAGATGAACATCTAAACTGACAAGAATTACATTCAATAGACCAGGAACGCTGAAGAAACAGTGTGGCTAGCATTCCTCTCCCTGTCCCAACAAGCTGCACTGAGGTGTGTGTGTGCGCATCACATCTCGAGACTCTCACATACCTCTGAGTCTTTGCTTTCGCAGCAGGCCCGAGCTTGTTGTACACAAATCGCCTGAGAGCTTCACGCATTCATTCGTTCAACAAGGCGAAGAAAAGTCGGTTAAAATTCAAATGTGTCAACCGAAATCGAAGGAAATGTCAAAGTGGCAAGACTGAGCGCTGTGGGCTCGGCTCACGCACACCGGCGGGAAAAAACGGCGAAAACGAAAGTTGATCTTGTCAGATTTTTAACAAACGAGCATCCTGCTCAATCTCCCAGGGAATGTCGGGGAGATTAGAGGATTTATGCCGTGTGTCCCAGCAACACCTTGACATTAAAAGGCTCAGGTGTGTGTGTGTGTGTGTGTGTGTGTGTGTGTGGACCTGTTTTTCTAACCCTCCTGAGGACCAGTTTCCTGACTTTTACTATCTTTCTGGGGTCCGAGGGTTCTTGTGGGGACCTAAGCCTGGTCCCCATGAGGGGGACTCCCCTTTTTAGGGTTAGGGGTTAGGTTTATAGGTATGGTGTGAATAGAGTTTTAGTTAGTCTTAGGGTTAGTTATAGATCAGTAATGGTTAAGGTTAGGAAAAGGGTTTGGGTTAGGTATAAATCTAGTTACTAAAATCAATGGAAGTCAATGGACGGTCCCCATGAGGATACCAAAACACACTTGTGTGTGTGTGTGTGTGTGTGTGTCCTGTCTGATGGAGGATGATGGTGGGCAGCTGAACAGCTACAGGCACACAGTTGGGTGGAGGCTTGTTTTCTCTGAGTTTGCAAATGATTATTCACTGAACACATTTCAGCATTTACAACAACATAAATCGTCGTCTTGTTGTTCGGTTTGTGTGTTTGTGAGCAAACGTTTGGGAAAACCAAATGAGTAAAGGTCTCACCGATATCCAGGACTCGCTGTTTGGCCGTGTGCTGCCGAGAGTGCCAGTACTTCCAGTATTTCAGCTGCTCGTCTCGGTTCTTATCCTCACTGAACACCACCATGATTACACTCTGAAAAGGAGAAAAAAAAACAGGAAAAATATCTGAATATATACCTTAAAACAGAAATCCCAACTGAGTTCGAGCCCGTGTGTGAGACGGGTCTTATAGGGCCGTAAATTATGACTGTGACAACTTGACATAAAAGACATATTAGAGTTTTATGACTCGAGTTTAATGACGAGTCAGAACTTCACCGCTGCTGCTCGGGTAAAGGAAAACATTTGTGATATGACTCTGATGATCTCACGTCAGACACAAACAGTTCGAGGAGTTTTCTTATGACAATAACAACAACATGTTCAATCCTATTAGAATACAACCTCGTTAAAAGAGCAAGATGTTGGAAATATTTAGTAACATCAGATAGATGATGGGCATAGTGGAGATAAACAGGTTATTCACACATGTACATTTACTTTAAACTGGCTCTAAGTGTGTTTGCAAATGGTTGTTTGTCTATGTGTCCCTGTGGTGGACTGGAGACCAGTCCACGGTGTAAACCTGACCCAAGACCTACTCCGATCATCTTTTGAGCTATTTTAAAACGTCTCACTGTCTTTAAATTATGATTTTGGCATTTTTACCCCAAATCACAAAACCTGTGCCGTTTTCTAGGAAGTAGTTTCTACATAGGAGCAGTAGCTCATTAGCAATTAGCATTAGCTGTCTGTTAATGCTAGCTCGGAGCAGGAGCTTGTGACCCACCCTGGGGAGTTTCCACGTCACAAATCCAGTCTGTTTTAGACACATTTTCACATTTGCTACTGATTCACAGCAATTTGACTGTATGTAAATACTCAGAAATGTAATTTTGAGCTTAATTTTCTTAAGATATGATCTCTAGCATCAGAAAAATGCCAAAAGAACATATTAACAACATGATTTTTCTGCTGAACACGTGATTCATTGAATCAGATGTGTTGGAGCAGGTAAACAACGACAACCTGCAGGATAGTGGCCCCGGAGGACCAAGATTGGACTTGACACCATTGTGCTTAAGGCTCTGACCTGACGTCCACGCTGATTTCTGTGGGCTTTCTTACTCAGTCTGAAATAAAAACATCTGTCTGTAAGAAAATATGTTTGTTTGGTTTTTTTAAATGTTTTTTTCGTTCCGCTGGACTTTACTGAGCGATTCTGTGTGGCAGAATCCTCTTTGTCACTTTACAGATTTAATTAAACACATTTTAATGGTTAAACTAATAAAAACATGGTAATTTGTTTTGTATAGGCTTTTTGTGTGTATGGACTTTTTTTTTATTATAGCAAACTGATCAAAAGTTTCATCATAAACAAGCTGAATGTTTAAATGATATTTAGACTCATCTGCAGCACAAATATTCTAATTTTACCACTTTTTTTTAGGGTTTTTGAGTATTTGTGTTAAAGTCAGCTGCCAGCGGCGATTAAAAAGGTTAAACATCGGAACATCAAAGCGAGCAGCTTAAATCCTTTCAAACAACCCGTTCACTATAATTACTGTTTAAAAAGTGAACTCGATTTCAAAAAGTCTGTAGAATCCCAAAATCCAAGGAAAGAAAACTCATCACGTGAGGATGAAGAGCTAAGACGGTGAAGTGTTACTCACCCGGACTTTACTGATGGGGTGACGGAGGCGTTTGTTGGCGCTGACCTCACTGAGGGTCACGGCGTAAAACTGGCCTTTGTTCAGGTACGTCATCGGTCCTTCACCTTGCTTTTGACGCAGCGAGCGAGTTGCATCCAGAGTGTACTGGAAGGAGTCACTACACACAGACACACACAGACACACACACACACGGTGAGAAAAATGACAAATAACAAAAAACAGGACTTATTTGTGTATTTGTTTATGAATCAGTCTGTTTAGATTAAAAACATTTGTTATATATAACAGAGTATTTTCTCACGTATCGGTTAACTTACACTCCGTCCTGATGAAATAAGAAGTCACCTGTATTCAGAGAGGAAGGTGAGCAGTACTTCTGTTCAAAATATGACAAAAAAGCACAAAAAGAGGAAATTATTCATGATGAATTCTTTCAGCAAGAGAGGAACTGAAAAAAAAAAAAAAAAAAAAAAACAATGCAGCAAAATAATTAAAAACACAAACTCCTCAGCTGAAATGTTTTCATAAAACGAGGTCAGCAAAAAAAATATAAAAAATCTTTGTCATCTGTTTATGTTTCTGTTTGTGCACCAGTGAACATCCATTCCACACAGAGGACTCTGCTGCAGGTCATCGGTATTTAATATTTAGTCGTTTCCATTTCTGCGTTTCTCCTTTTGCTCTTGTGTTACTATGTGTTCATCACTGCAGCGTTTATGACACTATTTGTTCTCTCTCACCCCGTCTGTTTCCTCCTTGTACGGACTCTCAGGTGGGCTCGGTTTGTCATCCTTCACATACGAGCTGTGGCTGACGGCGGTCACCTCATACGGATTCTGTTCGTACACAAGTCGCTCTTCCACCCTGTACTGCAGTCCCGATTCTGCCATGAAGACGGGGGCGTAGACTTCGGCCTTCACCACCGCCACCGCCGGAGAGCCTCCGTCCACCGAGACCTCGCCCGTCGAGCTGCATAACGACTCCTGTTTGGTCTCCTGCTGCTGGGTGGTCAGGGACAAGTTGACGGGCACAGACTTTAGGACCTGGACACGATTGTCCAACGTCTCACCCTCGTTTTGACTGCTGGAATTAGTTGGCAAAACAGGCCTGAGTATATAAAAAAAAACAACAATGATGTTTAAAAACCACAAAAATTGCATCTTTTAGTGAGAACTATCAAAAACAAGCAGCATAATAAAATGGACGTCTTCAGAAAGAGTTTAAAATATTTATTCCACAGATTATTTTAATATCACTAATATTTTGAAGGAGTTTAAAACTAAACAAGCTCCATATTGCGTGTTAGCACAGAAGTTATCTAATAGCTCAGTAATGGTTTCTCTTCCAAGCAGAAACGAGTCTTTTTTTTTCTGAATAAGAGGACAACAGGATTCTGTTCCAACAGGTCGAGGACACTGTCGATGAAATCTTTTCTGTTTCTTTTGTTTCTTCAGGGATCGGTTGCTCATTCATCTGTAATCATGTCACACTCTGTAAACTTGACCTAAATCACAAAGATCTAAGTTAAATACCTTATCTTCTTTATATGTTTCAGTTCTTAGAAACTGTTCAGCAAACTCTATTATATGTAACCTTATTAACTTTTTCTCTATTTCACCACAGTAATTGCAGAAATTCTCTGTGACGCTTTTCGGTCTTAGTAACCTGGAGATAGATTGAAAAGAGTCACTGACCTCTTCTCCTGTTCCTCTATGACTTCAGTAACTTTGGGAACAGGTAAAAGTCTCTTCTCTTTTGGCACCTGTAAAAACAAAGAGAGGTAGAAATAATCAACATCAGACCCTCAACATATACAGAGATGGATGACGGGCGTCTACTTGATGAAATAAAGATAATATTTTGTTTACAAGCGCCGCCATGTTGTATCTTTGGAACTAGAGCCTGTGCAGGAACATTGGGCTGAAAGTCCCGCCCACTCACCTGCATATACAGTAATGGTGCTTTTTTTTAGCATCACATAATTAGTTATAAGTGAACATGTTAGAAAAATGTCTAATTGGACACAAAAGTAAAGTAGGAGCTATGGAGATCAACAGAAACTAATACAGTAATCGAACTTTTAGGACTTCACTAAAGCAAGTTTATATGCTGATATATATCTAAATATAAATCACATACAATGGGTGTTTTTATTTTTGGTGCATGCTTCCTCAGCTGATGGCTGAGAAGCATGTGGTTATATATCCAGAGCCCTGATTGGCTCAGAGAAGGAGATCAGCGTAGCATTAGCTAGCATCTCGTTTCATTCAGCATCAACGTGTTTCCTTGTATAAACTGTGTTTATAAGGACTTCAAATTTAGCAAAATTACCATATAAACATTTTGTGTGTTCTTCATGGATTATCATCTTTCGCTGGAGGAAGTTATCTAAGATTTATTTTTGATTTTTATTGTGGAAAATGTCCAATTTGTTTAGATGGAGAGGGTGGGGCTTAAAACATATCCTGCAGCCAGCCAATAGGTGGAGCGTGTTTGTTTCCAGTTCATTACTGTGTCTAGTTCTTTGTTTTGATGAGGACTCCAGGTTTCATTCATATTTTATGCTTTTTGACCAACATTTTTCAGTGTAATTTGTAACTTATTGTTCACTTCTTTGTAATTTTTTGCTAGAAATAGAAATCAGAGTAGCATGACACTTTTTTAATTTTGACCTTTCTAAAGCCAGTTTTTACTGAAAATATCCAGTAAAATAAATCTGAATGTGTTCTTTTGAATTATAATAAAAATGATCAATTAAAGAGTTTATAACGATGGCTGTTATTATCTGAGACATCGCAGTGTGAGGATGTGAGTCGGTTACTGAACCTTGTAGTAGTCATAAAGAAGACCCAAAGCGTTGGCGCTGTCCTCATCTCCGTTAATGCTCATCATGGCCTTGGTGGCAGCCGTCAGCGGGTTCTCCAGGTACGACCTCCATGCCTCGTCCTCACTGGTATAAGCCCGTCGCACAGCAGGGAAAGAGCTCTCGTTGGGAACGACCACAACCAAGCGCTTACTGAAGAGAACAAGAACCAACGCCTTTAAGTTCCTATTTCATTATACTGCAAAATAATCCTCTGGGATTAACTGATAATCTGCATCTGCTTTGACACTTGATGGTTTTCATGTGTGTGTTTGTCTTTTAGTCCCACTTAAGTGGAGATCACAGACTATTCAAACACATTGTGTTGCCACAACATCGACCAATCAGAAGAAAGACTCTGAGCATGTCAACTTTAACTTGTACAGTAAATAACTTCATCTCACACAAACACACCCTCAAGATTTTTGCAACTACAGCACAAATCTTCAATCTGAAGATGTGAAACGAAAAGAAAAAACCCACATAGGATGGATTATACCTTATATATCTTTTTTGTTGTTGTTTACTGGCTCTTCTTTATCTGAGTTATTTTTCAGATGATAAAAACATTGTTCCATGTGAATCCAAAAACGGCGGAAAATATTTCAATGTGCGGTTGAAGATTAGAATTTAAGCAACTCTACGCTGGTAGATTTTTACAATAATATAAAAACTGTGTGTCAAAATAGTGGCGGACACCTGCTGCAGGTACTGATGCAGGTCTGTCACACAGCAACACAAAAGAACTTATTTCTAATCTAATTCACATACAAATATTCAAAATAAAATACATGTTCAAATGACACAAGATTTCAAAGGAAGACCGAGTTCTTGTTAAAGAAAAAAAAAACATTTTATTGAAATTTAATGTGAACAAATGTTTAAGAAAATATTAATAAGAAATGTCTGTCAGACAAAGCAGCTGTATATATTTTTTACACAGGAAAGTTTTTTTTACTGCAATTTCTCATGCAAATTCTAAAAGCTAAAAACGTTTTATTATTAATAGTTCATAAATGTTTAAATGTTGCAAAACAATGAACAAATTCCACTGATTTTACAAACCTTTACAACACATTCTACTGGCGGCGTAAAATGCTAAAGTTCATCTAAAATCTTATTCTATTCAAATAAGTGTTTACCAGAAAACAGTTCTTGCACTTTCAAGTTATTTTAATCAGCTTTCTTTTTTTTTAAATTGCGAATTCTGCTCTAATTAAATAAAACCCCCTCAGAAATATTGTATTAAATCCTTCTTTTGGCCCAAACTTGCTAAATATCTAATAAATTAGTATTTATAGATGATATAACAGCTTTTTTACCTCCTACAGCAAAAACACTCGTTCTGGATTTATTACAGCTTAGTTTTAATGACAGTCTCGAAAGAAGGAGAAAAAAAAAAACAGAAAAGTTTCTCCCTTCAGGTAGAAATCCTTTCACAGATCCTCTCCTCCGGCTCGATCACTTACTTGTCTGTCTCCTGTGACATATTTTCGCTTCCTCTACGATTCTTCCTGGTGAAACTGGACTTTCAAGTCGGAGCAGGTTCACAGAGTGAGTGAGCTGCCAGAAGTTGGGCTACAGGTAAATCGACTTTTCTTGCCCCGCGTCTTTTCTCCCTGCCCCTCTCTCCGTGTGACTGTAGTCTCTCTCTCTCTCTCTCCCCCCACCCTCCTGCTCCACCTGGCAGGTAAAACCGCTTTTGTCGCCCCGCAGCCAATCGCTTTTCTCTTCTCGGCTTTAGTTTGCACGCAGATCAGGACAAACATCAACAAATATCCTGCTGCTTGTTTGCTTTTAGTCGCTTTTAATGGCACCAGGTCAAACTTTGGGCTGAAATTTTTTCACAGCAGAAGAATTGAGAGTGAGACGGACGCTGATTGGTTGTTCCCGTGCAGAGCGGCGCTCTGATTGGCTGTTAGGTCAGGCGGAGGCCCACCTCACCTGAACAGCGAAGCAAAAGACTCTTGAGCACAGATAAAGAGAAAAATTCAGACTTTTGTGTGTTTTTGTTGTTTTAGATTGAATTAAAACAGAAACTGATGATTTTTATTGAAAGATTTTCAGAATAATACAGTTTTATATGATGAATCTTTCATCCATATCAACTGATTTAACCTTTTAACCCTCTGGTTTTAATAATGGCTCCCCTGTGTGTGTTTTTCAGGTAATTTCAGAGCAGAGCTGAGGCAGAGAGGAGGCCTGTCATTAGCTGACACAATGCCATTGTCCTCTTAATAAAGCTATTGTATGCAGAGATCTCAGTGTTTGGGATTACCCTGGCCGAGCAAACAATGTGTGTGTGTGTGATGCGCTGACTTGGACACAGCAGAGGTGGGATTTGTGATCACTGATGCTAAATAGATAATCCCCTCCCTTTTGGATGTCTTAAATTACATCTCTTGTAGATAAGTGTTGAACTCAAACAGAACTTTATTTGATTTGCTTGAACTGAGATGAATAAACTTGTGTGTTTTGATTTTGGACTCTTAACGTGTTTGCATGGCAGACTGAGGGTCCTTTGCTTATGAAAGCCTTCAGGCTCTTCTGTATGGAAATCTACAACATGATGTTTGAGATTCAGTTGAACCAGCAGCGCAGTGTGTGTTTTATTTGCTTGCCCTACAGATGAGCTCCACTATCCTCCCTCCTTTGTCCAATTTGTTTTACAGAGCCTTGGCGGAGCTCCTTCTATCTGTGTGTGTTTGAATGTGGTGCTGCAAGATAAATACAGGCGGGGTCGTTTTTTTCTAACAGCACGGAGACAAAAAGTGAGCTCAGAAACACATTGTCAAAGAGAAGAAAAGAAAAATAATCCATTAAGATTTGATTTTATTTGACTTTAAACTTTGTTTCCTGTCAATTGTGAGAAATTAGAGTTTAAACCAATCAGAATATTCGACACAATCTGATTAATAAATCAGAATTTCATCAGTCTGTAAAATGTTATCTGAGGAAATCGCAACAAATCTTTGCTTTCAACACAATCCTCCATCCTTTTAATGCACAGGGTGACAGTGGATAGTGTAAATTGGCTTTCAGCAGGTAAAAACCTCCAGCAGAACCAGAACCAGACTCAGGACGGACATTTATCTGCCTCGACAAAGCAGAATCACAGAATCCCTGAACAAGAAGTGTATTTAAAATGTCTTTTTTCTGATTTTTAACTTACATGATACGTTAAACCTACATTTATAAACTTTTACTTTGTAAAAAAATGATATAAAAATCTGTTTTTTTCACAATAAAAGCTTGTGTCCAAGGTTTTGTGGTCTCATAATCCATCTACAAGCTGTTTACTCCAAAAGGAATGAAAGAATCAAAAAATAATTTAAGCTTTTCTCTTATCTGCCCCTTTATTTACATCCCCTCTGTTGGCTGGAATGTCTGCCATTTGGCAATACAACCGCTGGAATAGTGAAAGGGCTGCTGAACAAGCTGCCACAAGCAGGAACGGGCAGGACCACAGAGTCGGGGGGCCACAAGCCTCAGAATGTGTGACTCTGTGAGAGAGGTGAAAGGTGTATCCTACATACCAGGAGTTTTTTCACATGACGAGCAGCTTGTCTGGACTTGGTGTGGATTAAATGACTGTGTGAGTGGAGAGACTCACAGCTGAGACAGAGAGCTGTGATGACTGTGTGATGATGATGATGGGTGGGATGTTCAGAGGATCAGCAGGAAGGACATTGAGATAAAGACAAATAGGAGAACAACCATATTGTTTTATTGGAGCGGTTGGAGTAAATTCTTCTTTTAGTAAAAATGGTAAAAGGCTTGTACTTGTATAGAACATGTTCTTCACACTGACTCAGATGAGCCTGCCAGGTGCCACCGGACCCTCTGACCAACACCAAACAGGCAAACACAGGTGAAGTGTCTTGCCTAAGGAAACAACGTCAAAGCAATCTTTTCCAGACAGAGCAGGGATTCAAACCAACGACCTTCTGGTTACCAGACAACCTGCATTAAGAAAGTACTATTTTTATACCTCAATCAAAAACCAGAATTTGTTTCCTCTGTAAGTCTTATGAAGGTTTTACGTGGACTTTGGATGCATTTTCACTCATTTTCAGTCCAGTTCCCCACATTTATTTGCTAAGTAATTAATCTCTAAACCATGAATCATTCAGGCATAGAAAAGACTCCTAAAGGGATGAACAGGTTTAAAAGGGGTCTTTCTCATCCACTTTCCTCATTTTAAGCACAAACTTCCCAATATGCTTTTCACAAGGAGCTACAATAAACAAAACTGAAAGAAAAAGTCCAAAAAGAACTTTGAATGATCTTCAGAAAGCATGAAGATCTACTCATCAGCAAACTTTTACACAGTACTGTATGTAAGGTTTATTTCTACTGTATTTAATTAATTTCGTTAGATCTAACTTACTGTTGTCAAGATTAATATCGAGGTGTCTGACTGAGACTTAATGTTTACAGTCACATCTGTTTTCTTGTTATGCAGCGTAAACATTTGTCCATGTAGCTTTTTCATATATTTTAATTGACATTATGTATTAGCATGATTATTATTCATTAGAGGTGTGCTTCTCTACCTGCCTCACGATTCGATCCGATTCCGATTATCTGCCTAAAGATTCGATTTAATTCTGCAATACATCACGATTCTTCGCACTCAATTTTTCAATAACTTGCTACAAGCAGTCGGATATTGTTTTGAATTCTTTTTTATTACGGTATACCTGACAAAACATAAATCTTTCCACTGAAGTGAATGACCATTTTTAAAGTGTGCTGCCTATTACTTAAATAAAAAAAATGCATGTATAAAAAATACAATTTTCAGTACAGCAGCTATAAGACAGGATTCTACATTTCACATGTAGTATACCAAAACAAATAGCCTAGGCTTAGCCTGTCTATTTAAAAGTGCAAATATTCAAATAAAACAATTCCTTGTTTTTCATTCAAAGTGTGCTGGATAAAACATTTTTAGCAGCTTAAAGACAAGGACACTTGAGAACCTGGATTGAGTGGGAATCACATCATACAGCTGCAACAAAGATGTAAACATAAATCTAAATAAACAAAACAAAAAGCATAGGCCTAGTCTACCTATTAAAGAGAGCACATATTCAAATTTCAGAACAAAACTATTCCTGGAGAAAAAGGCGATTATGTCACATGCTGCATCGATGCAGAGTCGTGCACGGCCGAATCGCGATGCATCTTAGAATCGATCATTTTTCCCACCTCTATTATTCATATGGGTATTTAAAGCTTAACAATTGTTTTATATAGTTATATCAGATGTTTTATCATTTCCCAACAATGTGCTTTTATGGTTTTACTTTATGGCCATTTTCAATTACCTCCACTGTGTTTTTATCCATTTAATTTATAATTCTATCTATCTATCTATCTATCTATCTATCTATCTATCTATCTATCTATCTATCTATCTATCTATCTATCTATCTATCTATCTATCTATCTATCTATCTATCTATCTATCTATCTATCTATCTATCTATCTATCATTTTTATGTAAAACTCCCCAGAAGACGGGTCAGAAAGTCTTATATTAGTGGTTAACTCTAAGTCCTGTTGATTTCATGCAGTAAAATCAGAGAGCTGCTGCTGTCGGTGAGCTGTCACCACCTTCACAATCAGCCTCTGTCCGACTGACCTGAGAACCTCACCTCTCCTTCAGCTGCACTCGCTGTGTGAGTGTTGAGGTAAGAAATTAACTTTCTCTCTCCCTGAAGGCATGATTTGCTCTTTTTATGGGATTTCTTGGAGGGTCAGTTAAATGAAACAATAGCCAGAAAGACTGGGAAAAAACACACACTCAGAGGTCAAATACTGGTTGTTATGCAATATAAAAACAACCTGCTAAACTGTTTAACAGGCCCTCCATGCGTGCACCGTTTATCCAATCAGATCACACGGTTGGAAGCAGCAGTGAGAGTTGTAAACAGGTGGATTTGTGTCCCGGCTTGTGTATAGGCTGACTGGTCGAGCAACATTTTGGCGCGTCACCATGCCGCCATAGCAAACTGTGGTACAACCTGTCGGTTAGGAAATAAGGGAAAGCATCAAGGGAAAGCAGGGGAGAGGAAGTGGCTGATGGGGAAGATGAAATCCGACTTCCTCTTCCCTAAACAGCCTCCAGAAAAACAAGGAGGTTCCATTCAACCCCCGAAGGTCACTCTCTGACCCCATGTCTGTACTGCCGAAACAGTTCCTAATAAAGGAAATTTCAAGTCCACTGAGACATGAACGAACCTGAACGCTTGTGTTCAGAGAAAAGGAGCCAAATCTGGGGGTAAAAATTCAGGTTGTCTGCAGCAAACCTTCCCTCATTCATAACCACAAAGAGCAGTCAGATAATATTCTCTGCTACTATTGAATGGCTGACACCTGGAAGATTTGTTTTCACACAGGCCCTGAGGCTGGACAACTCCACCCCAAACCTATAAGCAAGCAAGTCCCTGCACAACATCCACCAGGGTGGAGGGACGGCGGGGGGAACTTGAGCAATGTGTGGCTTTTGTCATGTTTTTTTCCACCCCTCCTTCTTTTTTTAACTCACGGCTCTCTTCTGAAGGCATAATCACATCCTTCTCTCCGGAGAGATATGTCTCTCTTTCACAAAAGGCTGAAAGGATTGTCCCTCGTTTAAAGAAAACGAGGGGGGAAAAAGCAGGAAGGAGGAGGAGAGGGAGGACAGGAGCCTTTTCTCACAATGATAAGATTTCCCTCAAGGAAGTCATGACACCAGACAGCTCAGAAGATTTATAACATTAGAAGAACATCTGCAGACAAAAAAAAAGATGAATGAAACTCGTCTTGTCTCCCACAGTTTGATTGACTGACATTCACTCAAACAGCTTGTTTCTGTCTGAATTGTGTGATAGCTGAAGCTGCAGTTTATTTACATAATAGCTGAATTTAGTCAAATACTGAGAGATGGTGAACAGCTCCACTGTTCTGACTGGCAGGCAAAACCACAGTCAAGCAGATAGAAGAGATAAATGTCCAGGACCTGGAAACCAAATCACGTGCCATCTGCACGACTCACACTCCAGCATTATTTGTGTGGCCACATTTCAAAACAAAAGCATCACCAGGACTGTGTCATGAGATGGGGAAGGCACAAGTTTTCCCTCTTACAAATTGCAATTTTCTGTCCTCTAGTGGTAACTCAAGGGAGCGTCTCGATAACTTATGCATAACTGATGAAACTGATGATAACTGATGCAGTTTGGATTCTGTTGTGAAAATAAACAGGAAGGATTGTATTTAAATGCAGTTACATGAGGTCAAAATAACCAGAGTGCAAATTTAAGTGTCTAAATTAAGTAAAAAAATATGAAAGTTTAATGACATTTTAAATGTACAAAACAAAATATGATTTTTATTCCTTTTAAAAATATACACTAGCTCCAGTGGTGATGGGATAAAAACATAGATAATTAAACAATTTGATGCATAAAATAAATGTATGAAACATAAAGTAAAGTATAAAAGTTGTAAAATTGTTAGAAAACAGTCAATCGAGTCTAATTTAATTCTGATGAGTTTCAAAGATGCTCTACACAAGGTTACTCACCTTCATGCAAAACAGACTGAAAAGGGACCGACAGACCAATCTACACATGAAATTTAGAAATGTTAAGCGAGTGAAATGTCAATACAAAACAACAAATAATAAAAGAAAAATCGTTTTAAAAAATAGGAAATATTATTTAAAAAAATTATTATATCAAAACAGTGTGGTGTCAATTAAAATAAGGAAATAATGTTGATAACGGAAAAATGATCACAAAATCAAAACTAAGCATAATTTGAATAGATAAATATTAAATTGGCATTTTAATCATGCATTAAGAAAATTTTGAAAAACTTTTAAAGTTCTACTAAATTTGAAATGTTTTTTGACCCAAAGTTTTTACGTTGTTGATGTTGATACATCCTTTATTTATTATTTACTTGAATCCACCATGAGTGCACAAAACTATGCCAGTTGAGTCAAAATAGTTTTTAAAAAATAGTGACAGAGTTAAAAAACAAAAAATGCCAACAGAATAATAATGAAGTAGTACAAACTATAATAACGCTCATTTCTCAATATTCTTGTCGTGATACACTAAAAATAAAACACAATATAATAGCATTACTAAATCATGACGATATAGAAAAGTATTTAAAACTCTATTACGTCACTTTATATTTTATTCAAATGTCTATCAAAATAAATTCACCATAATTTCGGCTTTTTTCCAGGAAAAGATGTAAAACTAATTTCTGCCACCTGGGGGAGACATTGTCAACACTGTGACGCCATGGTGCATTTAAAGCTACTTACAAATACGGCAGAAAATATTTTCCCACCAAAGTACCCACATTGTGAATCTTACTAAACTGGTACCTTCTTCTATGTAGATAAAAATGTTTAATTCTTTGAGGTGAATCCTAATATTTGATAACCTTAGATAATCCCTAGTTGATCGTCACTTGTTGAAATATGATTGTTAGTTCTCCTGCTCATTGCTGGAGTCTTTGAACGTAGCACGAGGCTGATAAGCCAACAGCTGTCACATTTCTTTCTGAGTTCTTTACAAACGACTCGTACTCTTACTTTAAAAAGGTAAGGGTTGCTTTTTATATAGTTAAAGGCTATAAAGTAACACTGATTATTTTTGTAGCTAACGGAGGGTTCGCGTACAGTTAAATCTCCATGTTGCTTGCCAAGTTTTCTAACCTGTGCTAAAGCTAACATTTCCCACGTTAAGCTATTAAACGCTCACCGACTGCTAAGATGTCGATTTAACGAACATACAACTCAAGATAGCTTTAAAACTTCCGGAGTTGTAAAACTATTCAGAAGTTTAAGGTTTTGTCTGAACAACCTTAATCTGAGGACATGTGTTGTTCATATCGGATAAGATAACAAATTAGCAACAGTAAGCTAATGCTAAATAATTCACATGTAATTCATATGATTTTTCAAATTGCACCAAAATGACCTAATGACACACGTTTCAAGTATTTCTAGGCATTCGAGAACCCGTGAGAATAGTTGTTAAACCTATAGCTTCAAAAATTAACATTAAGTAACTAATAGCACTTTTATGTCTGCTGAAACCCGCAGGGATGTTCTAGCTTTCACAGCTTGTCATCCGGATTGTGATTAGTTGGATGTAAAATATATAAATATTGTTGACTGAAATAAAACAACAACACCCACTACAGAAGAATGACTGTTTTAAATCTTATTAGTTTTGAAATGTTAGTACATTTATTAGGTCAAAACAGCAACATGGGTCCCTCTCATTGGTGTATTTTGCATGATCATTAGTTTATGGAGTTGTAAGCCATAGACTTTAAATAAAAATATATGTAGTGTTTATATTTAGAGTAAAGTTCTACTATTAAACTAGTAGCAGTTTAAATCACAGGGGTTTTTGGATGAGTGATTTGGAGATACCAGTTCAGTTTTAGGTTGAGGTATTAATACGTAAGATAATTGAAATGTTTCACCCTTTCATATGAATTTTTAGCTCATTTTGAATTTGATGGCTACAACACGTCAAATACATTTGGAACAAAACAGAAGCTCAAAAAGTAATTGACACAATTCAGAAACAACATAGGTTAATTGAAAACAGCTCAGTAACATTACTGAAAATGAGCATTTTAGAGAGACAGAGGTTTTCAGATGTAAAGATGGGCAGAGGTTCATCAATCTGTTATGAATTGTGTGTAAATATTGTGAAACAAAGTGACTTTGTAGTCCCACCATTTACAGTGAATCATATAGTAGTTAGAATCCTGCATCAGACAGGAGCAGGACAACTTTCATCTCCTAAAACTCCAGCAGCTGATCTCCTCACTTCCCAAATGTTTACATGCAGATGTTTAAAGATGAAGGGATGCTACAAAACATTAAACATTGCTGTTTCAAATGTTTTACTCCAAGCTAGCATAAACAAAAATCTCTCAGCAACAGGGAGGGGCGGGAGGATCCTCTGCAACAACAGTTTCACCCACAGCACAGAGGTGAATTGCTAACAAGGTACTGCCGCTATGCAGAAACTGTGTACTAGAAAATGACACAGGTTTTGTGACTTTGGGTAAAAATGCCATAATCATAAATTAAAAACCTCTGAGACACTTTAAAATAGCTCAAAAGATTATTCGAGTGGATCTTCAAATATCTCATTCAACATCTGACGTGTTTGTGTTCTACTGGAGATCAAAATCGGGTTTATGAGTTTTGCAAATAATTTAATCCTATTTTTATCTACAATTTTCCAACATTTTTGGACTTGGGTTTGTACATGTTGGTACCAGTAAAATATTTACATTGTTGTTGTTATTATTCTATAAAGTCACCTCAGCTAAAGTCCCTAAACATAATCTTTTGCCAGTGAAAACCGAAAGGTCTCGGTGATGGTCACCGTCATGGAAAACATTGTAGTTAGGAGAAACTAGCTTATCAGTTTCTCCTGTAAATACCTGCATGTAAATACAGGACAGAACTTGTTTCTCTAGTTTTATACATTAACAGAAATCTGGTGTAACTCAGCCACCATCCAAACCTGCTCCTGTTTACAGAAAAAATATACTTTTTAAAGATCTAGTTAAACCTGTTGTGGTATTAAATAAGACTTTCGAGTTAGTGTAGAGTTAAACCTTTAAAGAAGTACTGTGTGTATTTGTCACAACAATGTGAACCCAATGTTTCACCACAATGTAAATAGTGTTTGACCACGAATCGGATGTGAGGTTTACTGAGCAGATTATTATGTATATTAGCCCGTAAATCATGCTTTTATGACCGAGCCTGTTGACGCTGTTTAACCTCGAGGGTTTTCCAACATTTCAAAGCTCCATGTCTCATCACAGGCTGTCACAGTAAACCTGTTTTCTTATTGAGACTTTATTTTTCCACCCACATCTCTGTGATTTCCCAGCATGGCACGAGGACAACAGAAGATTCAGTCACAGCAGAAAAATGCCAAGAAGCAGGCTGAGCATAAGAAGGGCAAGGGTCACGATCAGAAGACAGCGGCCAAGGCGGCGCTAGTGTTTACCTGCTCTGTGTGCAAGGTAAGTTTGGCTTTGCAGAGAACATAACCAGTCTGACGCATGATGCTAAATTTGCTGTCATCTCACAGTCCCAGATGCCCGATCCCAAAACTTTCAAACAGCATTTCGAGAGCAAACATCCCAAATCCCCTCTGCCCCCGGAGCTGGAGGGAGTGGAGGCCTAAACAAACGGACCCTGGAATTCCGAAGAACCTGAACCGAGTCAGCACGTGGATGCAGCTGATGATTTATTGCAAACCAACATGCAGCACTTATCTTTGAAAGCCTCTTCTCAGTCCACAGCTACTTTACCTGCGTGTGCTTGTGTTCACATACGTGCAGGTCTAAATCCAAATGTGGTTCGGACTTCAGTGCTGACGTAGACCCGTATCAACCAAGACTCGCTGCCTTGTTGTGAATATTAAACTTTGATGGATTGATTATTAATAAAACACCACAGTATCCTCGCAAAGCACAGATTTCTCTTCGGAGAGAGAACGTAGACGTTTAACTGTGCTGCAATGAGGGTAGCGACACAAGTGACCTCATTTATTTTTATAGCGCTGAATCAAAAGGAGGCTGTGACACCTTTTTGTGTAATTCATCTGTTAAGCTGCATCCAGCTAATTTTAGTTTGATGTTTGATGGGCATAAAAATATGAATCTGTTCCAGCTTTCTGAGCTGCTGCACAAATTATAGTTAATAAAAATCTATGCCTAAAACATGAATGTATCCTCCAACAATGTATTATACCATTTTAATAAATTTTACTTTGTCGTATGTCTTTTGTTTGGTGTGGTTTTGATCATTTGTCGTGTTTTGCACAATGAATCACACATTTTAGTTGTTAAAAGTATTTAGCTGAACCGCCCTGTCTGGTCTGATGGGAGGATTTCAGGTCTGTCACTTTCACTAACACGAGCTGTACTCCTCTTGCTATTTTAGTACATCTACATTAATAATTAAATCAGTGAATAGTAATGTACATTTAGATTGAATAAAAAGTCAGTGAGTGAAGTCTGACTTGGAGCTTGTCCCAGGAGGACGAGTTACAGCTAATACATTGTGACGTTTTAAAATAAACGAGTCTCCACCGCTAGTTCATGTGCCTAATTATTCAACCAGTCCCTCTGCTCATAAAACTAACCCACTTACCTTTTGTTCAAGGATGAAATACTTGACATCAAGTGCTTTTAAAAACATAATCCACACAACTAAACTTTTAATTACTTTTGCATATACTATATTAAATTCTACTGCTTAAAATTGCAACATATTTTCTCAATAAAAACTAATAGTAATTTGGGGCTTTTATCTTTGCTCCTATAAAATGGGTATATGTTAATGTGTAGGCTGTTTAAGAAATGTAAAAGAGAACAAGTCCTGAGCTGTAAGTGGGAGAAGTATCTGAATATGACTTGTGTAAAGTTTTTTGTGTCTGCAGACTTTCATGTAGAATATATAACCAAGTCAAGACTCGTCACTTCAGGTTGAAGGAAACTGATGTTCACAGCACACATTGATGTGTTTCACATTTCTTAAATAGATCAAAATAAACAGTTACAATTTATACTTGTGAAATCCTTCTTAAATACATGAATCGCTAATGGAGTTAATGTTGTGCTGCCTGTTGTTTTAAGGGTCTGAGTGAGTCGGCTCAGTGAGTCACGACCCACATTGTTCCCCTGAGTCCTCACACACATAATCCACATCCTTCCTTCACCACAGTAAACTTGTGAATGAAAAAAAATACCTCACATGTTCATTCATGTAAACATAAGAAATAATAATTAGCTTGAGTGTTAGAATCTGTCAGAACAGAGAAGCAAGTGAAATTAGTTGCCTTAATTAGGTGAAATTCTCCCTGGCTATAGATCACCTCATTTCACACACAACTCCCTGAGCTCTGAGCAAAATGATGAGTAGAAACAGTCCTGATCTTGTATTAAAGCACAGATTTAATTTGGACCAGATTATAAACAGTATTTAGTTTGTTTTTAGGCACAGTTTTTATCCTAAAAGGTCCCAACTAAAGGACTTGATTCCAGTATTCTGTAGTTAGTTGTTTTTTAAACACATGATTCATGCCTCTAACGCAGATCTGAGGCAGAGTTATGAGTCCAGTCACCTATTACTCACCAGTTATTTAGGGCGTGTCCAGCTGATGGTCGAGGGACTCGTTCCTGCTGTTATACACACTCATTTGTCCTTCAGCTAAAAACACTTTAAGACCAGACGGACAGGCACAGTGACTCCACAACTGGATGAACAATCCTATAAGGTCAGAGAGGAAATCTGCAGTAATTTCAACATTTGAATTTACTTTGAAGTTTTTTAAGCAACAACACATCACTTCACTTCAGGATATCATAGTTACAAATTTAAACACACACATTTACATCATTGTGCAATTTTTCAGTGTTTATTAAACTCTTTGCACATTTAACTAGAGGCATTTTGATCAGTTTTATCATTTCTAATTTGTTAGTTTTTGTAATAAAGCTCATTTGACATTTCTCATCAAATCATTAGCAGAAAGAAAGAAAGCAGAAGAAAAAGTGTTTGAAAATCTGCCTCCTCCTTTAAACTAGTCTTAATAACTGTCTCAAAATAAAATTAAAACCATTTTATTTACAATATATTAGCATAAATATATTACTAATAGTTTCTTTTCAAATAATTGTGACTTTTAACTAACAATATACATGAAAATTAGGTGAAACACGAACTTCCTAGTCACACGACTCCATTTTTTCCCTTATCCTGTAAATTTGGTTGCCTAGTGACTCCATTCTGACGTAATCGTCCCCGGCGCAACCCTGCTGCTCCGTCTTTGATTGGTGGGAAACCCCGTGGATGAGCGGGAGAGATCATCAGCTGAGCTGTTCAGGGTTGCGTTTTTCAGCACAACACCGGGTCATCAGGAGCGACACCGTTTAACGACACTCACAGGTTATTTTACATTTATTTGTTTTTCACAATGAATTTGTTTTTGACAACATACTTGTAAAATTGCTCCACGTGTTTTGGTGGCACGCTATTAATTGTGCTTGAACAGCCGCTTCAGGGGCGGTAGGTGGAAATCATTGATGCTGCGTTTCTCATTGTTCTGCGCGTTCTGAATGGGAAGCTCAAGTTGCTTCACGTTAATACATTTATTCACAATTGCAACGTTTATAAAAGTTTATATGAATGGAAATAGTAGTTTTGTCAATGAAATAACCGAAATTTGATGCTTGATATTCGTAAATACAGTAGGTCTGTTGTTTCTGGAAAGCGAAAAAGGGCGTTCACTGTGAACGGAGGTAAGCTAGGCTGCTTTTTCATGGCCAGTGGAATTGATATAGTGACATCGACGTTTTTTTATCTGCTTTTCTCACTTCTTAGCGGGGGAATCTAACATTATAGTCATGTAGAAAGACTATTGAGAGTGTGTATTCTTGCCGGACGTATAGTAGGGGCAGGTGTGTGTGAAGGGAAACTGGGTGGGCGACATTCTTCGGAAGGGCGAAGGTGTACGTGTGCGCGTGTGTGATTGCTGGGAACTAACTGGTGGTGGGATTTTGTTTCCAAGCTGGATTTACTCAGGTTTATTTACTGCTTTTACAAGACGTTCTGAGTCAGATGGGGGTTTTTATGTCTTCATATATATCCCAGAATCATCTGCTGACCATAGAAACTTTTCTGTAACATAAAACATTTGTAATAAGTGGATTAATATAAAGTTTTGCCCATCTTAATTTTTTTTTTTTATCCGTTTTTTCCTCTTTTTGAAAAGAAGCTGAGAGCTGAGCCTTGGGCTGTATTTCATTCAATTAATCTTTCAACTTGAATGTGCATCGGATTATATTTTAATCACTATCAGCATTTATTGATTGTGTCTT
This sequence comes from Pachypanchax playfairii, assembly GCA_006937955.1. Lineage (NCBI taxonomy): Eukaryota > Metazoa > Chordata > Actinopteri > Cyprinodontiformes > Aplocheilidae > Pachypanchax > Pachypanchax playfairii. Next base: position 1,619,586 of record SSNP01000031.1, read on the forward strand.
TGTATTGTTTGGCACAAGTTTGTCTCTTTTTGGAATTTGTGATTCACAGCTGCATTCAGAACAAGTTGCTACATGTCACAAAAGTGAATCTGAAAGATTTTCAACAAACTTTCATCTTCTTATATTTCTTCTTATATTTCTCCCTTAAAACATTCACTATTATTCTAGATTAATAAATCTTTGTTCAAGAGGTTAGTTGCTCAATAAAAGGTTTGCAGCAAGTTTTACTTTTATTCTTTGCTAATAATCAAATATTTGTAAACCCTTTATCTTAATTGGATCATTGTTTAATTTGCATGTGTTTTTTTTTTGTCTTAAAAACACAAAAGCAGCTTCTGTTTGCTGGAAATGTTTTATTTTTATGTCAGCTCTGTTGTAAAGGGAGAAGCCACCTCTGATTTTTCAAACTCATCTTTTTGTTGTGTTATTAATAACTTTAACAAGTAAATAAAGTTGAATAAATTCAATTTTTAACCAGCAGTGCTGCTGAGCCAACATGATTATTAAAAAATAAACACTGGAGAGTGAAACTTACATTTCTGACTGTATGTATCAGTCTTTATTTAACCCTTTTTTACTGTGATATTTTCATGTAGTCTCACATTTCTTAAATATTGGGCGTACAGTGAGGGCAACATGTTTATTTGTATTACAGCTATATTTAATGTGTTTTAAGTGATGGAAGCCCTCATTGACCTCTTTGGCTCTTGTCCTGTTTGTTCCTGTTTCCTTCCCCTTGTTCCTTCCTTACTCCCTTCCTTCCTCAGCCCACACAGAAGCCATGGCAGACAAGGCAGATCTGGTACAGAAGGCCAAACTCTCCGAGCAGGCTGAGCGTTACGATGACATGGCAGCAGCCATGAAGGCTGTCACAGAGGAGGGCTCGGAGCTTAACAATGAGGAGCGCAACCTGCTCTCAGTAGCCTACAAGAACGTGGTGGGGGCTAGGAGGTCCTCGTGGAGGGTGGTGTCAAGCATAGAGCAGAAGTCTGACAGCAACAAGATCGCACTGGCTAAGGAATACAGGGAGAAAATCGAGAAGGAGCTGAATGACATCTGCAAGGAAGTCTTGGTAAGATCAAAGCGATGGATGGATTTTTGTGGAGATAGCCTAGCATGTTCACTGTAAAAACACACATACTGTCAGATTAAATGTCATAAAACTAATTGATAACCATAATCACTAATTCCTATAAGTCCTTCTGTCTAAATGAGATCTTATCTGCAAATCATCTCAGGCATCTTTCACCCGAAAAGGGCCTCATTTATCTGAAAATGTTCAGCCTGTTCGATTTTGGCACATTTCTGCTGTTAAAGTTGCATCTTTTTTCCCGCAGGACCTACTCGAAAATCATCTCATTCCCAAAGCGACGCCGGCTGACAGCAAAGTCTTCTATCTGAAGATGAAGGGAGACTACTACCGTTACCTGGCTGAGGTGGCGGCCGGAGAGGACAAAGAGGGTGAGGAAAGCAGGAAGGTGGATTCTCGTGCCCAGGGTTCCAAAAAAAAAAAAAAAAATGACTCAAGCTGTTTTCAGTTTGACGGGATGAGTTTGTGTTCTGATTATAAATCCTCCAAAATAAAAAGATACTTGACTTATTTCAGGTATTTGTGGTCAGAATACTGACATCCTCTTCGTCCTTGACCTACAACTGCCAGCCGTAGTGCAGGCACGGGCTGCTGCTGGGTTGTCATGGCAACTGGAGCAGCGCCAGGGTGTTGGCTGATATTATTTGCAAAGAGACATTTTGGAGTTTTTGTGCTGGCAGTGGGACGTGCTGAAGCTGTAATTTCAGGACTGATTTACCTCAGCAGCAGATTGATTTATATTTATTCCCTAAACATTCAGAGCAGTGCGTTATCTCTATTGAAAATCCATAACAAACCCCCTTTGGGTGGTTGGAAGTCCTGTTTAGATATTGATCTATAATTATCTAATCCAGCTGTTTCCTGTTGTAAATCATTGGTGGGTATTTTCCATTGGTATTCTAAAATGTCCTGCCATTCTGACGGGGTTTATCCTGGTAAAAATACCCCATAATGTCTGATGTGTCTCATTTCTGCATCTCAGATACATTTTAGTGATAAAAAACAGACCTAACTGCAAGTAAATCTGCAAATTTTAAAATTTTTAGAGCCCCTTAGTTTGCAAAATATGTATTTTCTTAAAGAAGCTCACCCTTTTTTACATGTATATGAATGAACAGCTGATGTAAATGTTTTTAATTTGATTGGATTTTCTATAAAATATCTAACCTCTTACTGTTCTTTTCTCTTTTGTTGTGAAGCCATCATAAATAACTCACAAGAAGCCTACCAGAAGGCGTTGGATATCAGCATCAAAGAAATGCCGCCTACACATCCCATCCGTCTCGGACTCGCTCTCAACTTCTCTGTCTTCTACTACGAGATTGTTAACTCCCCTGAAAAGGCCTGTCAGCTGGCCAAATCGGTAAGAATCCGCTTTTACTCACGGTCAGGTATGAACTAGTCTGAGTTTCATGGGGGTAGGACCAGCTGTTTTTTAGTTTTGGTTGCAAAACCATGACAATCTGTAGTTATTTTAAGAAGTGTTCAGGGTTTCCCCTCTTTTGTTATTATACACATCTGACTGACAGCTTGTTCAAACAGCTGGAGGGACGGGTGTTACTTTATATTGCACATCACCTGAGCAATGCCTTCAGGGCTTCCTTTTCACCTTTCCAAATCGCTGGTTGGTTATGAAACTGACTTGTGCTTATAAACAGGTGTGCAGTTCTCAGTTAGTTCCATTTCATAAAACCTTGCATTTTAATTAATACATTTTTTTTTGAAAAGTAACAGATTTTTCTAGGACTATTTTTTTTTAAATGAGAAACATTTCACCGTTATTTTATGACAAATTCTGATGCTCTGTTTAAAAAAAATACTGTTACCTTTTGCGTTTGCATCACATGATCGGGAGCCTTAGAAACAACTTAATATTTATTGTTTTTAAATTATTCTTTCTGACAGTTATACTTGGACGCAATAAGGAAGAGCCACATTATGTCACAACCTTTTTCGATAATCTGACTTGTTCTTTCATCTTTGTAAGTCCTAAAACTTGATTGAGATTATCTAAACTGCGACCACCATCGCTGTTGTCATCCCAACATCTACATGAGCCTGTAAATGTAACGATATAAAAAAAAAAACCTGAAAAGAGGTTCAGAGAAGACCAAACATATTAATGATTAATTTATTGAAGGGGAACAAAAACTGAATCCCATTTTGTCTTTTGGTTTAAATTGAGATGTTAAACTTTTAAGTCAACTTTATTGTTTGAAGAACTTTTTTTTTTTTTTTTTTGGTGAAGACACGACCTCATCTGTGTTTACCAGACTAAATTTGGATGCTACACGTTGCTGTGTTTTGTTCATGTCCCATCTTGCTGCATCTCGATATAAACTTATGAGATTATCTGTTATGATACTTGAAGATATTTTTCTGCTATCACTGGTCTAATACAGTAAACCTTGACAAGTATAAATACACTGTGTTTCAGGAAAGTACTTAAAAACCTTTTGAAAGAAATTCCAGTCATTTTCAGGAGTCCACTGGTCTCTGTCTCTTCCAGGCCTTTGACGAAGCCATAACCATGCTGGACACCCTCAACAGCGACTCGTACAAAGACAGCACACTGATCATGCAGCTGCTCCGTGACAATCTGACAGTGAGTGTCTTAACATCACGTTTACTAAATATTTTCTCCTGTGAAGGAAACTTTCTAAACCCAGTGCTTCTCTGCAGCTGTGGATGTCGGACGCGCAGGGAGAGGGTGAGGGCGAAGGCGAAGGAGAGGAGACGGAGCCGGCTGCAGAAAAGAACTGAACATCAGAACAGAGAAAAACAAAAAATGACACATTTTTTACCACTCACCAGCCTAAGTTGTGTGCTTGGTTGTGTGTGCACATACATGCACAGTTTACACTTCAGTCACAATGTGTAAAGTAGAGTGTGTGTGCAGATACATTGAAGTGTGTGTGTGTGTGTGCGCGCGTGCTTTATTCCAGATGAGATCCCTTCTTTAGACCTGCCCCATGCTGTTTAACATTATCCAGTGTAGCAAACTGCAGCTGTTGCAGGAAAACAAACACACAAACCTCTTAAACTGTCTCTTTGGAGAATTAGTATGTTTTTACTTGAAATGAACATTTACAAGCTTTGCAACACTTTGGTCTACAGTCCTGCAGTCTGACCTCTCCTGTCTGACTGTAGCAGCGTTTTGGAAGGTGTTACCTTGGTAACAATCTGTTTCCATCATGCTTGTATCCATCCCTGCCCTGTTGGTGTTAAGTGTAGCAGGTAGTGTTTTTTATGGATGGTACATGTCACGAGTCAGTGGATTCTACATGTTTTCAAACAAGTGTTTTTGTGTGAATGACCAGTTATACTTTGACTTGTTGAGGATTATAGTCCATGATGACATGTTTAGACTCATTACCTGAATAAGGTATATAATAAGAACATGAACAACTTGATTTGGATAAAAAATGGCTTGATACTGTAACTTTTTGATATTTTATCTTTTCAGCGGTGCAGAGGATACTTTTTGCCATATGCTTCGATGTGGCTTTCTACTTTTTCTATTCAGGTATTTTTTGTATTTTGGTTTTGTGTATTTTATTCCCTTTCGGTTGACTCCCGGAATGTATTTTGTTCTCAGTAGTATGGTGTGAGGGTTAGACAGTTTTTGCTTAGGATTAATCTTAACCTGGTGGTTTAAAAGAATCTTTTTTTTTTTGTTTTTGGAAAGATAAACTAAAACCACGTTACTAGATATAAAACAGGATTATCAAAGTAACTTGGTGAAACTTCATCAAAGCCATTTTGTAGTCTCAAAGTCGTGCCAGTTTCTTATTACGCTATCTTAGTTTTAAAAAAAAGGTTCGTAAACAACATTCACAATTGGAAAGTTTTGCTTTGAGTGCTTTTTTTTTGGTTATGTGCTGTCATGTAAGTGGAATTAAAACATTCAAACTCTATGCTGTGTTTTATTTGTAACTTTTTAAATGTATTCTGGTGTTTTAAGCGAAAATTGTCATTTTTCTGGTAATCTGGTGCTCTAACTTTAGTCCAGTATGAGGTACACGAGTTGGATATTAAGTCATATCCTTTTACAAAATCTAACTACATATGTGGACTGGAGAATTAGGTTTATTATGGGTGTATCATAAGAACAACATTCTGCAGCATTCAGGTTTGTTCTTTAAAAAGGTGGATGTTGCCATCTGCTGGTGAAAGAAAATATCCCAATCATGCATCATTTGGAGTGTTGAGAAGACCAACATGTAGACTTTTTTTTTTTAATCAAATTTGAAGACCCCATACAGAATCCATGTGATGTTTAATTGTATTTAGCCCAGTATAATGTCTAAACAAACAAATTACGTCAGTATTTGTGTACTATTTGTCTTTAGTTGTAAGGGGTAATTCCCCCCCCCCTCCATGGAAGCTGAACCCGACAGAAACCAGATACTGGTGAGATTTCGGGGTGTAGTACATTCCAAAAGTCTTGAAGGATCTCACACTCTCTGATATGTGGTAGTTAGTGTAGGTTTTCTGTTTATTTATTGTTTTACAGTAAGAAACAGTAGGTGCATTTATGCCAAGACTAGAAGACCCAGATTGGAGATTTTTTTCTGGGCCATCTGTTTCTCCATATGCAGTTTTTTTTAATCTCATTACAGGGAAATATATTAATTGTATCAGCTAAAGTTTTTGATAATATTATTCTAATAAATTCTGTTTTGGGTCATTTGACATTATTGTGCATTCTTCGCAACGTGTAAATTTGATTGTCGTTTTTTTTATACGAACTGTTTCCTCTGTTGCATTGAGCCTTTTCTATGAAACTTCAATTCATCACTGTTCTTTATTTCCCCTCAGTGGGCTGATTTGTTCATTTCATTTGAGTCTGTCTTTATTTCTTAATTACTGTTAGGACGTTAAAACGATAACACAAGTTATTTTCAGTAACACGTAACTGGAAAGACAGTAAACTATGCAGTAAACCATTACGTTTTAAATGATTTCATCATCATGCGGCTAAGGTCAACGCCCCCTTGTTGACTTTTTTTTTTCCAATCAAACTAAAAGCTCATTGGGCCATTGTGTGTGATGTCATCACCAGTATATAAATCTACAGCCTCCCATCCACTTCCTTCCCTTCAACCCCGGCTGTCAGTGCTGTGTGAGTGCGCGTGTGCTCTGAGCTCGCTCGGCACACGTTCTAAAAAAAATAAAAATACAAAAAAAATTTAAAATATCAAAAAAGCCAAAAAATCTTTCTTTTTCTTTTTTTTGCAACAAGTCTGTGAAGCAGGAGTAGACATTCGAGGTGTGGACGGTAACGAAAGGGCTAGCTAACGTATCGAACGACTCGTTTTTCAGCAGGGCCAAGTAACACTAGAGTTATTACCGCCTACGTGTCGGGTTTTAATGACAGTTTTAACTCTAACGAAAACCGACGTTGTATTGTTTTAGAGCATTCATTCAAAAATTTTTACCCAAACGTTCCTAACTGACCAGCCAACGGTCACATCTACGTTCTACCCCAACAAACGTGACGCCAGCGACCGTTAAGAAAATCAAGACGTTAGCAACTTTTTTCCGTCAAGAACAGCTCAGTACGAGTGTCGTCCGATTATACTGTTAGCTTCCTCAGCTAAAGGAGAAGATGAACCCCAGCGCTCCCAGTTACCCCATGGCTTCCCTGTATGTCGGGGACCTGCATCAAGATGTAACCGAGGCCATGCTGTACGAGAAATTCAGCCCAGCCGGAGCTATCCTCTCGATCCGGGTCTGTAGGGACATGATCACCCGGCGTTCCCTTGGATACGCCTATGTCAACTTCCAACAGCCAGCGGATGGTAAGTAGTCTATTAAAATAAACCAACTTAAATAAAAGTGAGACTGTCTTCACTACACGTGACTGCGGCCGACATTTTTTCATGTGAACCTCCCAGCAGGGGCGTAGCGGAGCCGCACCGCGTCCTCTTGCCCTGCCCACCTCAGTAATGTAGCAGTTTACTACTAACTAACACAGAACATTTTATCTCCTTTCTATTTGGACAACGCCCCAACTGAAGTGCTGAGAAATGGATCTAAGTGTTTGCCTCTCCCCCTCTCTGCACTCTGAGGTGTTTGTGCACAAATCATTTGTTACTGTATTTAGTAAGACTCTATTTTTGACAGAAAAAGGAGGCTATATATTATCTGAGTTATTTTAATGAAGCAGCATGTGTAGAAAATTGAACAGGCAGTCTTATTTTGGGCATTAATGAACATTAACTGGCTTTATCTCTTTCAGTTATTTTATTTATACCATCGGCTTTGTATTTTAGCCCCTAAATATTCTAATTGGAACCATTTGATCTGTTCTGAAGGATGTTGGAATCATATTTAAGCTTTAAAAAAAAGCTAATTTTTAACAGATCACTGAAAAGATGACTGATTATTCATTCTCTGTGCTCTCAGTTGGCTAGCTGCCAGCAAATAGAGGTAATTAAACGTATAAAACAATTCTGTTTCTCCTTCACAGCCGAGCGGGCTCTAGACACAATGAACTTCGACGTGATCAAGGGGCGACCCGTACGCATCATGTGGTCGCAGCGTGATCCGTCATTGAGAAAAAGCGGAGTGGGAAACATTTTCATCAAGAATCTTGACAAGTCCATCGACAACAAGGCTCTTTATGACACCTTCTCTGCTTTTGGCAACATCTTGTCATGCAAGGTAAAAAAGCTACATGGGGCAAAGTCCCAAAAATTAGAGTGACATTTCTAAAATTACAGTTTACTGAGTTTCCACAAATCAGTTTCCTGTCCCTGATGTAAGCGGTTCCACAACAAAGGTTCTATTGAAGGCAATGGTGCTGAACTAGAACTGGAACTGCCTGTTGTGATTGTCCTCTGTCTGCTTGCACATTGTTACTTAACAGGCATGTGAAAGTCCTTCTCTGTAACTAACAGAGATTTTAATGTAGTGGTTAATGCTAAAACACTAATTTGTAAAACCAAAGGCATCTGTTGCATCACAGCTTGGATCTGCAAATGAAGATGTCAAAAAAAAAGCAGTCACGAGGGTTGGTTGCAGCTCTAAAGCATTTGATGAATATGTCAACAAACAGTTGCTGTTCGTGCATGTGTGTGTGTGTGTTAAAGCAACGTGTGCGTTCTCTCTCTCAGGTGGTTTGTGATGAGCACGGCTCTAAAGGCTACGGCTTTGTGCACTTTGAGACTCAGGAGGCTGCCGAAAGAGCCATTGAGAAAATGAACGGCATGTTGCTCAATGACAGAAAAGTGTAAGTGAATATTTTAGACACGTATTGATGAATTGGATACAACGACTGGCGTAACGCTGCACCTCGTTTAAAACTGGAAGGTTCCGAATTATATTAGAGTTGTAATTATTTTGCAAAGAAAACCGAATAATAAATTTGACTCCAATTATTATCAGTGTATTTTGTGAAGTTTTACAGTGTCCTAATACCTAAATCCTAAAACTGACTTGTCATGTGCATTTTGTCAATTAAATATATTCAAAATAGGTTAAATATTTTTGTTATATCTGTTTGTCCTTATTGTGGTTTTGTTCAATTTTGTGTACCGCAGGTTTGTGGGTCGTTTTAAATCTCGTAAAGAGCGTGAGGCTGAGCTGGGCGCCCGGGCCAAAGAGTTCACAAACGTCTACATTAAAAACTTTGGTGACGACATGGATGAGGAGAAGCTGAGAGAACTTTTCAGTAAATATGGTCAGTGAAGGTGTTCTTATTTCCAGCTGCTCTTTAAACTCTCTCTCAGGATGAGTCTGTAACATTTTTGATGTGTGTTGCTCAGGCAACGCGCTGAGTATTCGGGTCATGACGGATGAAAATGGAAAGTCCAGAGGTTTTGGTTTTGTCAGCTTTGAAAGGCATGAGGATGCCCAAAAGGTAATTGATTTTATTGATTTTTGGATGTTTTATTGTCAGTTTCTATTAACGAGTATTTATAATTCCAGGCAGTGGATGAAATGAATGGAAAGGAGCTGAGTGGAAAGCCCATCTACGTCGGCCGAGCCCAGAAGAAGGTGGAGCGACAGACGGAGCTGAAGCGCAAATTTGAACAGATGAAACAAGACCGCATGACTCGTTACCAGGTCAGTTGGTTTTTGGTCATAGACTGATGGGATTTCGTGATCTGGGGCTGCATCTGCAATATCATGCAGCTCGACTATGAACTGTAAAATATTCAGTGATATTTGTGTCTCACATTCATCAAAAGACTGCAGCTTTGTCAAATTCGGTGCTCCTTCCTCAGTGGGCTGCACTGGCCAAAATGGCTGCAACAGAGACTCTGTAGTTCATGGGCCCCGCTTTTCTTTACTGTGAATTTTGGGGATAAATATGTACTACAGACAAAAAACATGACGTCTCCTGGATGTTCTCTTATGATGGTGTATTTTTGCTGTCTGTTTTTTGTTTTCCAATGAACTTGAGGAAATTGTTGACTGTTTATTGTAGGGTGTTAACTTGTATGTGAAGAACCTTGATGATGGGCTTGATGATGAGCGCCTGCGAAAAGAGTTCTCACCATTCGGTACCATAACCAGTGCCAAGGTATGACTCCAGCTTTTAATTCATCTTATGTGATAAACTGGTGTGACAAACTTCCTGATGACCATTAGCTGATTTATCCGGCTTGTATTCTTTCCTAGGTGATGATGGAAGGCGGGCGCAGTAAAGGTTTTGGCTTTGTCTGTTTCTCGTCTCCGGAAGAGGCCACCAAAGCCGTCACAGAAATGAACGGGCGTATCGTGGCCACCAAGCCGCTGTATGTGGCTCTGGCTCAGAGGAAAGAGGAGCGTCAAGCTCACCTGACTAACCAGTACATGCAGCGCATGGCCAGCGTACGCACGGTGCCAAATCCTGTTATCAACCCATACCAGCCCGCCCCACCTTCTGGCTACTTTATGGCAGCAATCCCTCAGGCTCAGAACCGTGCCGCTTACTACCCGGCTGCTGGTCAGATGGCTCAGCTCCGCCCGAGCCCACGCTGGACTACCCAGGGTGTTCGACCCCAACGTGAGTGTTTTTCTACAACACGTGTACAAGGTTACGCCTGACTCTAGAGTTTCTGCTTGGAAAAGTACAACTAAATAACATCTCTGATACTTTATCAAATTTTATCCTGTTTGTGTTCACAGACTTTCAGAACATGACGGGTGCCATGCGTCCCTCAGCGCCGCGTCCTCAGACCTTCAGCACAATGCGGCCTGCCTCGCAGGTCCCCCGCATGATGTCCACCCAACGAGTCGGTCAGTCATCTTAAACACAAATGAGACACACTAACTGCACAGTAAGTACACATCAGCTGCTGTGTGTAACGTTTCTTTCCTCTCTGGCTCATCCTGCAGCCACCCAGAATGTTGCTCCTCGACCAGCTGCTGCTGCTGCTCCAGTGCGCGGCGTGCCTCAGTACAAGTACGCGGCTGGAGTTCGCAACCCCCAGCAGCACATGGCCTCTCAGCCACCAGTCACCCTGCAGCAGGTAGCGATGCTGATGTCCTTTTAATGCCAGAACCAGATTTTTTTCTCCTCTACATCTGAGGAGAGTTTGACTGTCGTTTCAAACACTGTTTATTTCCTTTCAGCCTGCAGTCCATGTTCAGGGACAAGAGCCCTTGACTGCCTCCATGCTGGCCTCTGCTCCACCACAGGAACAGAAGCAGATGCTGGGTAAGACTGACTGCGTGACAACTCTCCCTTCATTTATAACATGTTTACATGGCTGCCTAAAAGTCTTGGTGGGTGTCGATGGCTTCCTGTTTGAAATCCTCTGTTGATCCTGTAGGTGAGCGCCTGTTTCCATTAATCCAGAACATGCATCCCAGCCTGGCAGGCAAGATCACCGGCATGCTGCTGGAGATCGACAACTCCGAGCTGCTCCACATGCTCGAATCCCCAGAGTCTCTCCGCTCCAAGGTCGAATATTCAGTTTCTTAATACACACAATGAATAATTCTGTGATGGGGGCATCTGCACTGTCCAAGTGTCTCTGTGTTTAACATACAAGAGGGAGCAAATGGCGCACTAACTGTTGATATTAATCCTGATTTACCTGTCCAGGTGGATGAAGCGGTGGCCGTGCTGCAGGCCCACCAGGCCAAAGAGGCAGCTCAGAAGACTGTGACAAACTCAGCTGGTGTCCCAAGTGTCTAAACCCAAGGTAGCAGCATGAATGTTCATCTTAATGAACTTCATAGTTACATGTGAAAAGGTTTTCAAAATAAGACAAACTGTTGCAGCTTTAACTGTAATACTGTTTGTTTTTTCACAGGAATGGGGAAACCTTGAGATGAGCTTCACAGATACAGAAAAGGCTTTGGAAAACTAAGTAGAAAAAAACAAAACAAAAACGCACAAAACAAAGTAAAAAGAAATTAATAATAATAATAAAAAAAGAGAAAACAATGGTAAGAAGTTTTCAACCAGACTTAAAATCAACAGAATAACAGCAGGTCTGGTTTGGGTCGAAGAGAAAATGCAACAAAAAAACAGAAAAAAAAAACATGAAAATAAAAACTGTTCAGTTTGAGGAGTTTTAGTGGAGAATTCTGTGATAACATCGAATTGAAAGCATTCCTTTCTCTTGTTTTATCCCTTTTTAAATGTTTGAATGTTCGAGCTGTCGAAGGCTGTTATTGTGAAATTTCCCTAAATTTTTGCTTGCTTGAATAAAAATTATTAAAGATTCACCGTGTTTGTGATTTTGAATTGTTTTAAGAATGAAACTTACATTTTTAAACAACTTGAAAACAAAATAAAACTTATTCTAACAAAATGAAACAGACACTGAAATATTTATCTTTTTTTATTATAATAATAAAACAGAAATCCAGCAGCAGTAAAACACAGCTGGATCTCAACACCTGGAATATTTCTAACACCTCCAGAGAGAAAAAAAATCACTAGTAATAGTGATTGTTGGTTTAATGGCCGCCGTGTCTCGACTGCTTGTCCATTTTCTGCATTAAGCTCTCCAGCTGCATGTGGATGTCGTCCATCACAGGCTGGACCCGGGCCTTCAGGTTGGAGGCAGCCTCCCTTACACGACTCTGGATTCCAGAGAGCTCAGATTGTTTCTCATCCAGAAAGTCCCTGTAGTGCAGAATATAATTAAGCCCAACCTTCAATTTACTGGATTAAATATGCTACATGATTAAGAGAGGAAGGAACTTTTTGATCATAATGATCACGAGGTCATTGATCCTAGAAGTGACCCATGTTATGAGCCTGGTTGGTACTCACTCTGATTTCTCCGTGGTTTTAAGCAGCATCTCTTGCATGTTTTGCACATTTTGATTAAATGAAGCCTTGATACTTTCGATGTAGTCTCTCAGCTTTTGAGCATTATCTTGACCGTGTCCAAAGCTCACTAAATTACAAAACAAACAATGAGTTGGATCATTTTTACCTCTCATTTTAACAATTTCTAAATTCTGATTATGAATGTACCTTGTGTCAGAGCGAGAAGGACAACAGCTGCAATGATGATGGACTTCATGGCTTCTGATTGGATAAAACCTACAGAGAACAAAAACTTTTAGACTTAATCTGAATGATTGCTTAAAGCTTTATAACTGCTTATCTCGCGTCCGTTTGATCGACATTTAAACTTCTAAATTTCTAAAACCCTGGATTTTAGTTATAAAGATGAAGCATCAGCATATTTAAGCAACACAGTGTCTATTTTTCTTTGTTTATGTTCAAAGATTTCTCATTCATGTACATTTAGAAATTAAAAGTTGAACATTTTTGGATGATTTAAATAAAGTCTTTAAATCTTTAGTTAAAAAAATAAATAAATGAGACAGACTTATAAAGTCAGTATCGTCACATTTCTTCTTTTATTTACTTTTATTTCCTGGTTCTGCATCAGAATCAGTTTCACTTTCAGAAAAACACAGAAAAAATTTAGAATTTTTCGAACAAAAAGAGAAAAACTTGAAATAAAAACCTGAAACATCAAAGTAAGTTTTCAGTTCAGGATTTAGTTCATTAGAAAATGAGACTCACCCGTTTCTCCTGATGGGATGTCTTTGGAGAAGATGATGTCTTCATGCAGGACTCTCGCCCTTCTTATACTCTGGTGTGGTGATGCAGCTCAGTCATGTGATTCTGGATGGATAAGATTTAAAACACAGAGATTAAAGAATAACTGAATGTTCCTGATGTGTTGGTCCTCGCTGGTTTTAGCCTGCGGTGCCTCCGGTGACTGACCCACATCCTGCATCTTATCAAATGGACGTCTAATCACCAGAGACGAGCGCAGTCATGAAGATGTTCAGGTCAAGCTCAGGAGAACTTCTGATACTGTCGATTTTCATGACAGATAATCGACGGGACATCTTGTTTCAGTTTATGTCAATGTTGTATTTGTGGATTTCAGAGTAAATATCCATAAATCCCTTCAAGTTTTGGCCTTCCAAGAATATTATTTGAATATTTAAGATTTTATGTAAGAGAAAAAAGATGTTAAAAAGACTCTTAACTACTAGTTTTGGAGAGAAAATTCAGAAACAACAGAAGTCATTGAGAATCTGGACACTCACAAAACTAAAGAGCCTATTTTTGATGTATAAAATGTAAACAAACGACAAATTTTGTGGGATTTTTTTTGGCAGAAATGCCTCAAAAATGCGTAAAATCTTCACAAATCCTAAACTTAATTTGTGTAAAACCCCGAAGAGGGAGCAAAACACCAAGACCGTCATGTAAAGTTCAATTTTATTTAATTAGTTAAACTCTGAATGATGTTCTGATGAGCTGCAGAGCCCCACAACGTTCGGTCTTTTCTAACTTTTTGATTGTAAATCCTTTACCAACAGGGTTTTATTCCTTTCACTACATCCTTCCAATTACTGTCAAATTATTACTTCTACTCTTCTGCAGCTTTTCTGACTTTTGGGGTCCCCCAGGGGTCTGGTCTGGGTCCACTCCTTTTTTAATCTGTACATGCTGCCGTTGGGCTCTATTTAAAAAAAAAAAAATTACATCCTTTTCCATCTTTTTGCAGATAACATCGAGGTTAAGTTCTGAGTCACTCAATCCACTTCAATTTAAAACAGTTTAAAGTATATTGTATAAACCTGGTTGAAGTGGAACTAAATCTGAAGTCATCTAACACCTTCTCTCTGATTCAGAGATCTGGATTTTATTTTGCGCGGCTCGTTTAAACAGGAGAAACTGATCTCAGTCCAGTTTCTACCATCTGAGACTCGTTGCCAATGTGAAGCCATCATGAACCTCGTGAACAAAGATCTGCATCACCGTTTAGATGTTTGCAACATCCTGTTTATTGCTTCAGACCAGTCATCAATTCAACGTTTACAGATAGTCAAAAAAGATTGATCACATGACTCCAATCCTGGTTTTTCTCCACTCGTTCATCAGAATTGACGATTCTAATGCAGATTTTTAGAGTTTTACGTGACCTAGCCCCAATATTTATCTGATCTTACTGTGTATGCTCCTGTAAGACACAGATCTAAATTAATAATGATAAGGATTCAGGTGTTTGCAGTTGCTGCTCTAAAACTTAAATTCAGATGTCTGAGAGTGTCGAGTATTGCCTTTTGGTAGATTATCTGGTTTTATCATGTTTTTATTGATCTTAGACCAAATGTTTTAATGTGCTCTACAACGAAATATGACATTTTCAGTTGCATTCCACTTCAGTCAGCAAAAAAACAAAAAAAAATCAAGTCATATGTTTGGATCCAAATATGTTTGAAGGGAACATAAACAACACAAGCTGCTTAATACACAAACATCCTGAGCTTCTATTCATCTGCGGGCAGAGTGGGAGTTTGAGTTTCAAGAATTTGATTCAGCTCTAATCCGAACCAGATGTGGGACCATGTTTTCAAGTCCACATTATTCTTTGTGTCCGGGGTCTCTGCTCACCACCAGATCTGACTCTTCTACTGGAAATAAGAAAAAAGAAACATTTTGGATGTTTATGCTTGAAAGATGGATCTCTTGTGTGGTAATGCAAAGGCATGTGAGAAAGCCTTGACCCGATTAAATCATCAACATCTTTCCAGTGATCACAAAAACAAAAGAAAGAAGGATGTCTTCTCGTTAAATATCAGTGTTTTTAAGTGAAAACCAAGATAAGATGCTAAACAAGGTCACGACCATCTTATTTTTAAGATAAAAACAAAAGGATCTTTTTTCAAACATGTGACAGATTAAATAAGTTTATCAGAGTGAGACACGTCCCGATGTCCAAGACTCCGTAAAGAACAGATCGGGTCTTTGTCCTAAAATTAACATTTTGTTCTCGATAACACTCTTTATAGTCAGATAAGGTGACACTACAGAGAACCACTGCTCCGTTTTTGTCATAAAAACTTTCACTCTCTGTAAAAGGTTGTTGTGTTAAATGTTTATGTTTTGTTCTTTTTTAAAGTAACTGGATTTAATAGTCGAGTAAATTGTATCTGATCTGTATGTACTTGAAATAAAGAGAAGATAAACATTTAGAACGCTGTAGAACTACAACAATGACAGAACGTCAAAAGAAATGTACATAAGCCTTTACTCAAACAATCAGCTGCGTCTTCACTTTGTAATAAACAGTTTTACATGTGTGTGTTTCCTCTTTAGGTCCAGAATTTGCTAAAAGAAGTGAGTTGGAATCTTTGCTTTGATGCAGATTTATGGTTTTATTTAAAGATGTGTTCAAATGCTTACACATAGTCGTAACCTTTTTTGAAGGAAGCACAAGACGAGGTCTCATTTCCTCTTTAGGTCTTTGTTCTGCCAAAGTAGGTGGTCCATGAGACGAGTTCCACCCAGGTGTTTTACACTTTTGATCAAATTAAGTAATTTAATTTCTGTAAATGATCCTTTTTATAACCTTCTTATCAAGTAAACTATGTTCTTCTTGCTCCAGGTTTAATCACATGTTTCAGACTGCAGAGCTGGAGCTGTAAAGTCCCTCTGTAGTTGTTCACTGTTGCTGCCAGAGGAGAAAAGTGGAGGCTCAGATTTCTTGGCCAGATATTCCTATGACTTTCCACTGCTGCCTTCATGACCTGTAGGGAAACGTGGAAAACTCCATAACTGCACAGATCTGGGTCATTAACTTCCTGATAAACCACATGGATGAAACGCTTCAAATCGTATTTCAGATGATTAAAAAAATATTTTATTTGTATATATTTTGCACATATACTTAATAAATAATACAAGACATCAGAACAACAATGTTTTCATGGCTGGTACAAAATGTGATATATGCCAGTCAAGGTCATAAGTTTTTTATTTTTTTATTTCTTTCATAGCATTTAAAATTTGTAGATTAAGCTTCAGAAAATGTTTTAAGGGCAGTTCGGCAATGCTGTGTCAACAAAAAAGGATTATGAACATGCTTTAGATAAGATTTTAAGTTTTAAAGTTAGGTATGATGATACTGGTTATAATGAAATGTGCACTCTGTTAAACCCTTCAGATTAAAAAAAAAAAAGATGTTAGAAAGTTAAGTGTTTCTTCATTTATTCACAGTTACTCTGTTCGGATGAAGAAACATACAATCGCAAAATAAACTGAAACTAATAAAAGTAGCAACTATATGAAATGTAAACATGTTTTTTAAGAAGAAATCAACTCCAATGTAAAAAGAAAAGGAAAATTGGACCAACCAACAGAGGGCATAATAAAATGGGAACTATAATTAAGATACAAACACAAATTTTTTATTAATTCCACAAAAGTGAGCAAACAAAGATTTAGAAAACAATAACGTGGATCCTCGAATGAAGAGAGAGTTTCCGAGGAATCCCTGAAAGCACCACGGGACTGCCAATCGAACAACCTAATCCAGCGCGTGAGGATGTTCAGCAGCGTGAGTCGAATTAACGTCCCGTAACTTCTTAATTCGGCTGTGAATGTCGAAATCCAGACTGTTTCTGTCTGTTCACGGTTTAAGGTTGACTCTTTCTGCGTCGACAGTCGGTACAGTCCTCCTGAACCGGACTTTGCAGACGTTACGTCGGGACAATGGAATCTAACATTATCCCGGACAGTATCCGCCCTCCGAGGCTGCAGCCGGGGATAGGATTCGGTTCTGGATCCACCGGGACCCTCCGCTCTTCTCTCCGGCCCGGGGTAACGGTCCCCATCGCGCCGCTGTTGCCCTCCACGGCCTCGCTGTCCGCTTCGTCCGGGCCTCCTCCTCCGCTGCCGCCGCTCCAGCTCCACAGCCTGTACGGCGGAGTGGCAGCGGGGCTGGGGCCGGGGCTCGGAGCGGGGCTGGGCGGCCACTGCAACCCGGGGAACCCGGCGGTACTGAAGGAGGCGGTGGAGGCGGTGGTCCGCAGCTTCGCTAAACACACACAGGGTTACGGCAGAGGTAACATCCTGCAGTGATAAAGATAATAAGTTTAGTTATATAGTAGTTTGGACTTTCAGTTGCAGCCCCGCATGTTTCTGTAAAACAATTCTTCCATGTTCAGTCAAGATTTGTCTCTTTATTTAATTACTTTAATGTTGTGATAGTTTATTAAAAACTCCCAGATTTATAAAAACTCTAAACATTTACAAAACATGTATAATGAACTTTCTCAGGTATGAAACTAAGACATCAGTCTTGTGTTCTGGCAACAATTCAGTGGGTTCTGGCCAGTTCTGGTCCATTAGTGGTTTTTGGGTCTGGCTGGTGTTTTTTTTTTTTTTTTTTGAGGGGGGTTGGAAATCCAGACCTGTTCCAGTATCAGAATCCAGACTGGAACCAGAACAGTATGTGAAGCTTATTTATCAGTTGTATAATGTCAAGTGGTGAGTAAAAAAATAAACAGGTTTGTTTTTCGTTTTTTCTAATAAATGTGTTCCCCTTGATAAAACGTCTTACTATTAATAGCACAAAAACAATCAGTGCTGTTTACCTGCAGATTTTTTACCTCAAGCAACTTTTCCAGGGGACATAATAATAATAATAATAATAATAATAATAATAATAATAATAATAACAAAGTATATTTGGATTTACTGTTACCATTTGAGCCACATGTCAAACTGTTTGATCAAAAGCTGAAGTTTTTCCTGCATTTAAAGCTCATATAAGCATTTCTGCTCAGTACTAAAAGGATTTATTTCCAAAAGATTGTCCCTGTTTGGACTGACTGACAGTCGTGTCCCTCCTCGATCCTATTTAGGCTTCTTAATACCCTCAACATAAGTAGAGGATAGTAGTAGTAGTAGTAGGATTGGTAATAATACCCCTCTGTTGCATTATGTTTTAATTAGGATGTTTTAAATTAACAGGGTTTTGTTAAAAAAATCAGTGTTATCAGTATCTTTGTGTGTTTGTTTTGAGCAGAACTGATGTCACATGCCTTGACTGTCTTCCGTTGTTTCCTCCCTGTTTCTACTTTTTTTTTTTTTTTTTTACAAAGGAAATACACACACATGAACTTGCACACAGTTTGTCAGTGTCTTTAGTTTCTCCATGTTCAGTAATCTCAGGCCATAATGTTGAGATCTGTGCCTCATTTGGCGGGGGGGGGGACAGACCATCTGCTGCAGGAGTTCATCCCGTTCTTGAAGTATCTTTAAATCTGGCCTCTTGTTTGACACATTTTCTCTCTGCAGAATGGTTTTGGGAGCAGATGCCTCCCTCATGGTTGTGTTGGACGAATAAGAGTCTATAAACATCTCCAAAGCACATAAAGTTTATTTTATGGCTGACTAACAAGAAGATGAGAGCGCTTGCTGGGTGTTTCACTGCTCCTCAGAGGGAAGCGATATTTGGATTGTAGTTTAGGGATTTATGTTTCTGATGTCTGGGGCACGCTTTAGAGTTTGTTGATGGAGTTTTTCGTATTTTAATTCGCAGAATCAAACAGTCGGATCATCAAGCTGAGCTAAAAAAAAAACCTTTGTGTGTGTGTGTCTTTCAGTGAACGTGGTGGAGGCTTTACAGGAGTTCTGGCAGATGAAGCTGACCAGAGGTGCTGACCTGCGGAACGGAGCTCTGGTTGTTTATGAAATGGTCCCGTCCAACAGCCCACCATACGTCTGCTACGTCAGCCTTCCAGGCGGCAGCTGTTTCGGAAGTTTCCAGGTAAATCACCTTCATGTTTATATTTTTAAAACAGATTCTATTGTGTGTGTTTGAATGTGACGTGATGTTAACGTGTTTATTGTTTGACAGTTTTGCCCGACGAAGGCGGAGGCCCGGCGCAGCGCTGCCAAGATCGCGTTGATGAACTCTGTTTTTAACGAACATCCATCTCGTCGAATCACAGACGACTTTATTGAGAAGAGTGTGAGCGAGGCGCTGGCGTCCTTCAATGTAAGTTCTCCTGATTAATAAACACATCACTGAGTCTGTGGTTAATACGTTTAGGTTACAGTTTTATTTGCTTCTGAATCGGGTTTATGTTATAGAAATAAATGTTGTTTGGCGTCACTGTTGAAGTAGCTGTTGGTGTTAACAGGGAAACAGAGAAGAGGCCGACAATCCGAACACAGGCATCGGAGCGTTTCGCTTCATGCTGGAGTCCAACAAAGGAAAGTCCATGCTGGAGTTCCAGGTGGGAAATCATCAGTGATAATTCCAATTACTGTGTTTAAAACCGGATGCTGAAGAGGTTGTAAGTTTTTGGATATTTTTTTTATTTTTTGTTGGGGTGGGGGGGTGTTTTTGGACTGCAGGAGCTGATGACTGTGTTCCAGCTGCTGCACTGGAACGGAAGCCTGAAAGCCATGAGAGAGCGACAGTGTTCCCGACAGGTACCGTTTCCGCCCCCCCCCACTAAACCACTTTCACAGACTTTCACAAGTACAGGGTTGATTTTCAGAACAATTCACCCGCCCACACAATAAAATTACATTTTGGGTCTTTGTTGAAACAAATGGGCTGTTCCAGGTTACTTGTACTTCTCATCCTGAGTGGCAGCAGTGGTATTACAGCCAAAAATCCCCAAAATTAATAGTTTCAAAATAATAAAATTGACACTTGTAGTACTTATATCCTCCACCAGAGGGCAGAAGACATGTATAGGATAGTGTTAATCCTGTTTAAGAGGTAGAGCTCTTTTCAAATAGGAAATATTTGTTGTTAAACATGATTTATTTCTGACTCTGTTTGATGACTGAACCTCCAGGAGGTGCTGGCTCATTACTCCCACCGGGCCCTGGATGATGACATGCGTACCCAGATGGCAGCCGATTGGGTGAACCGGGAACAGAGTATGGCGGGAACCATCGCACAGGAGCTGGCCCTGACGGAGCGAGAACTGGAGGACGCCAGGCTGGCGGGCAGAGAATTGCGCTTTTACAAAGAAAAGAAAGACATCCTGATGTTGGCCGTGGGTCAGCTGAGCGCAGCCAATGCCGCCACTCTACCGTCACACTAAGACACGCCCTCATCACTCCTCGGGATTCCTGGTAATAGTGTTGAGCACTCCTCGAAACTATGTAGGTTTTGATTTGTCACGGGGACCAGGTAGCAGAAAGCACATGAGTTCATAAAACAAACACTTACCGCTATAGCCGTTACCTTTTCGTGCCTAGTGATCACATGATGTTTCTTTTTAAACATCTATTAAATAGTTCTCCTGACATTTGTTCCTACTATATTCAAAGTGGACATGCAGAAACAGTTTTAGCTGTTGATCAGTGAATGTAGTCCCTCATAAACCCAAATGAAGGTAAGATTAAATCCTATTTTTGTGTTTTTTTTCAAAAGTTTTGAATGCGATGCCTGGATCTTAGGATTCGCTGAGCTCTTATTTTGAAAAACGGGCTTAACATTTCTAAAAGCCACAGACACGGGACATCATCCCCAAAATCTGCAACTGAAAGAGAGAAGAACAAAAACTCCCAGTTTTGATAGAAACATACTCAAAATCACCAGCTCAAATAACTCAGAAGTTGCATAAAACTTAATAATTTAAGGGTACTTTAAAAAAAATAAAATGTCCACAGCTCAGGTTTTACAAAGATCAGAGGGTAAACCAACTCTATGTTGTTTTTAATTTTGTTTGTGAAGGTTTTTCACTATTTTAGAATTTGTTTTGTGATTGTGACACTAGCTGAATGTATTGTTTTTTTAGATCCCAATCAGCTGAAACCAACTACAAAGCAACTCTGATACGCTAGAATTTTACTTGTGACATAAATCATGTGACTTGTGAGCATCAGTGAGGAGGAGTTTAAAAAAATCGTCACTTGTTTGGACTAAAATGTCTCACGAATTCCCAGATTGGTATTACCACATTGTTAAAAATTGAAATCTTTCTATTTTTCTGTGTTTATAAATATATTTTAATACATTTGGAAGAAGAAGGCATTTGAAAACTGCATGTGAACAAGGTGACTGATGAAACGTGGCTCTAATTTGAGGGAAATGTGGGCGGAAGCTTGGAAAGTCAAACAGCACGCGGGCACGTTCTTGTAAATTATTACCAGCTGAAACGTATTACGCAGAATTTTACTAGAAGGCAAATAAAAAACACAAGAAGGAGTATTATTAAAGGCAGAGACTTTCCTCTAAGATTGTTGTGCCTTTATGAAATTGACCATTTATGAAAGTGAAATTTGATGTTGGATTTAATGGATTTTTTTAAAGGACGAAGGATTTTCATCTCCACATGTTTGGATTAAGAATGAAATTTGGGGAAGAAGCAGATGAGAAGATGGATATCACACATTTATTACAACAAGACTGTTAACCAGTCTCAGCTTATCTCAAACAAAAACAGCTGGTCCAACTAATTTTAAACTTCCTGACGTATTTGGTTGCAGAGCAACTGGTCCAGATTATTCGTTTTCATGTCAAAATGTCAGATGTGATGTGACATGAGATCATGAAGGATTTATTAAAAAGCAGATGTCACATCTATTTACACAAGTTTTTGTTTAGTGCAGCACTTTGCTTGTGAAATGTGCATTAAAGACAAAAATGTTACAATATTATTTGGTGTTTTTTTGAAAGAGTTTTCCGTATTTTTAGGAGCCAAAAAAGAATGAAAACTAAAAGTGTTGAAGTGCGCAGGTTTAAAGAGTTTGGACATCCTGTTTGTTTTTTCCTGCAAGCCATTAATCTCAGTTCCTTTCATACGAAAGCCTTAGAGTTTTATTTACGATTATTATCGATGAAGAATTACCTTACCAATAATTCTTGCTATTCTTTTTTTTTTTTTTTATAAAAGGACAATGATTTTATCTTTTGGCTTTGACGTGTTACGTTTTGTTTTTTATGTTTCCTTTTAAAAACAGTGTTTTTTAAAAATTGTTTCTCAAGACTCTAATTGTTTGTATTTTCTATGAATATTTTGTATTCCATGTTTATACTTTTAGTCGATTTATATGCATATGTAATAAAGCAATTATAAAGAGGATTTGTGACTTGGTTATGACTCTTGTTTTTAATTGTTTATAGTTATAATTTACTTAATTAGCTTTTACTGTCTTTTAACATTGTTTCAATATTTATTTGCACTCTTAATTTAGAAACTTCTCATCATGTTCACATGATTAGAAGAAGTTTATTTCATTCTTTTTATTCTGTTTTGCTTCATTTTATTCATTAAAATAGTTTTTTGGGGGTATTTACTTAGTTTTGTCTTAAAATAGTATTATAGGAGGCGATTATTTTCATCTCAATTTTTTTATTCATAAGTCTTCCACTCACCTATGTATTTATTGTTCAAAGTTACATATATAAATTCAGCTTCTAATAATAAAATTGTAAAAGTAGCATCTAATATACTTGTACATAGCGTCTACTTTTTGCTTATTTTATTTTGTTTAGTTGCATTTTATTTTGTCGAGTTTAACAGGAAGAGGCGGAGCTTCGCTTCACAACGCTCCCCCTGCGTTGGTCATTCAATATGGCAGCGGGACCAATTTCTGAAAGAAATCAAGGTAATTAGGTCATTTAAACGTCTCTTTGTCTCGTTTGTTTGAACATATTCGCATATTTTAGATTTTAAACTCTTAACCGTTTTATTTTATGCGCCATCAGCTGCTTAATTAACCAATAGCTACTGATAAACTACCTCAAACACATGGAAGCGTTAAGTATCATTAGCTTAGCTTACCGCTAATTCAGCCATCTTCTGTTTATTTAGAGTCATTTAGCTTTATGTTAGAATTAACAATAACACGCTGTTGTTTATACTGTTTATCTATGCAGGAATGTGCGAAAATAATAAATGTTTAACAATTTAATTTGCATTGAAACCTTGAACGTAGCATGTAGCATACTTTGACATCTTTTCTGTAGTTTTCAGTATCATGTTCTAATCGAGAAATAAACGAATCATTAAGGCTGAAACATGTTTTCCGACTTATAATTACCATAAAAAGATAATATCAATGGAA
Source organism: Pachypanchax playfairii (assembly GCA_006937955.1). Classification (NCBI taxonomy): domain Eukaryota; kingdom Metazoa; phylum Chordata; class Actinopteri; order Cyprinodontiformes; family Aplocheilidae; genus Pachypanchax; species Pachypanchax playfairii. The sequence goes on from SSNP01000031.1 coordinate 1,642,988, forward strand.
ATGAAAACACTTAAAACATTTGAATAATTAATTTATGTGAAACTCAATGATTCAGACGTTTAACTGAATGAAGTATTTTGTATTAAATGAAACAGGTCACCAGATTTAAACGTTTAGATTTGTAAACCTTTTCTTGTTTCTTTAGACGCCACGGTGTATGTTGGTGGTTTGGATGATAAGGTGTCGGAGCCGTTACTATGGGAGCTTTTTCTGCAGGCTGGTCCTGTGGTCAACACACACATGCCCAAAGACCGGGTCACGGGTCAACATCAAGGTGAGAGTCAGCAGCTCTGTTGTTCTGGAAGTGTTTCTTTTTAAAGTACAGTGTTTTCACAACATCGTAAACCAAACGGTGTCTGTTTGATCCAGGTTATGGCTTTGTGGAGTTCCTTAGTGAAGAAGATGCAGACTACGCCATTAAAATCATGAATATGATTAAGCTCTACGGCAAACCGATTCGGGTGAATAAGGCCTCAGCGCACAACAAAAACCTGGACGTTGGGGCGAATATCTTCATCGGAAACTTGGACCCGGAGATTGATGAGAAACTGCTGTATGACACATTCAGTGCTTTTGGTGTGATCCTCCAAACGCCAAAGATCATGCGAGACCCAGACACCGGCAACTCTAAGGGTTACGCATTCATCAATTTTGCCAGCTTTGATGCGTCAGACGCGGCCATCGAGGCCATGAACGGTCAGTACTTGTGCAACCGGCCCATCACGGTGTCGTACGCCTTCAAGAAAGATTCGAAAGGAGAACGCCATGGCTCGGCTGCAGAGCGACTCCTCGCGGCACAGAACCCTCTCTCGCAGGCAGACAGGCCTCATCAGCTGTTTGCAGATGCTCCGCCTCCTCCGTCTGCACCCACACCAGTCCTGACCACGCTGGGAGCCGGGATGGCCATTCCAGGTTTGACCGGAAAACAGTTGTATTATTATTAAAAACCGTGTTTAGTTGGGTTTATTGAAATATTTTGCACATGGTCTGATGATTTTATTATTGACATATTTTTTCTGTTTAGGTTTACCTCCTCCTGGTGCCTTTCCTCCTGTTCCTCCTCCTGGGTCGATGCCACCATCAATGCCTCCTTCTATGACCATGCCTCCGACAGCAGGGACACCAGGTCCACCAGCTAGTATGGGTGGACCTCCAAATGTCCCGCCCCCCTTCCCTCCTGGCAGTATGCCTCCAGGTAAGACTTCAATGCTTTAAGTTAGACGTGCAGCTCTTTAACCCAAACCAGTAGCTGGTTTTAGAGAGTCAGAATCCAAAAACTCAAGTTTTGATTTTAGAAATTCTGAGAATGACTTTAGAGCACAACAATGCCAGATGATCTTTTCTAAATCTGAGTGTCTTATGTGTCGTAATTAGGACGCGTTTTCTAAAAGTTACATTTCTACGAGCCTGTCAAGTTGTTGCCAAGTCACAAAAAAATACCTGAGACACGAGGTGTTCAGATCAGATCTTAGATTACAGAAGCAAAGTCAAGCTGAAGTGTGTTCAAATGCAGAGATTGCCAAAGATCTGGGTTTTTATTTTTATCCACCGCAGTCGTGATCTGCTGAATAATTTCACTGACGTTATTTGATCCAACATAAAACCAGAACTGAGTCACTTCGTCTCCGTCCCACAGGTATGCCTCAGATGCCCATGCCACCTCCTGCTCCTCCTGGCATGGTGCCTCCCCCTCCTCCGGGATCGGCTCAACGGGCTCCGCCGCCCCCCAGCATGCCCCCACTGCCGATGGGCATGCCTCCCAGAGCACCTTTTGGACCTCCCATGGGTGAGAACTGTGGCACGTTTTCAGTTGTTTACTGCAGAGTAAAGAAGAATGACTGAAATTAAAAGTGTTGATCAGTTAGTTTTAAGAAACTAACATCAATATTTTACTTGTTCAAATATAAATTAAAGAGACATTTTAGTCACAGCGTCTGGTGTCTTCTTTGTTTAAATGTGTTTGTTTAAAACCATCCTTTTCTCTTGCAGTCCCCCCCGTGCCACCGGGTATGAGAGGACCACCGCCCCCCATGCCTCCTCCAGGTTACGGTGCAGCTCCTCCCCGTCCACCTCCTTTTGGTTTCCAGAGAGCTCCTCCGATGCCGCCGAGGCCTCCAGGTGCCCCTCCTCGGGTTCCTTGAGCACGGCTGCTTCTGTAATCCAAGTCAGACAACAAACTTGTTGCTGTTTTGTTTTTTTAACAGAAAATTTATGTTTAGATTCTGGAGTTTTTGTGAAACTGATTGAACCGCCTGTTGTTGTTATCACTGTACAGAACAGACTTTGGCAAATAAATCTTTTTAGTACAACATTTTGGATTTTTTTGTTTTCTCACACTAATTTTAAAGTATAAGTTTGCAATCTTTTTTTTTTTTTTTTTAATAAAAACAGAGAAGTCTTTTTTTGGTCGTGTTATTTTGTCACAACAATGTTCATTATCTGGTGGCTCTGAGTCGGTGTCGCTGTTCATCCCTTTGACATTTGAAAATGTCACAGGACGTGTTATTAAGAGTAAGAGCTTCATTAACATGTTCAATTACGTGGAGGCGGTTTGTACATGTTGGATAAAACCTGATCGCAAAGGTAACAAATATTCATCTTTGTCGGTTGCAAACAGCTTATTAACTGTTGACTCTTGACTGGTTTTTATTGGGTGATTGAAGTCTGAGGAATCTGCGATTTTGGTGATTTTACTATTTATTTGTTTAATAAACAGAACTCAGCTGTGAAGGAACCAAACAGAGGCAGCATCCTGGCTCAGGTTGTCCTGAGAGCCATCGGCCATATTGTCTGTCAGACCTAACTAATGTGTGGACACGGTTCCTGTATCCTCATGATGTCATCTCCTTGGAGCGCCCTGTCTCTGACATCTCTGCTGCTCAACCTATAAATGCATTATCTATCCAACGTCAAATAAACAGACTTTATCAAGAGTCAATTGTTACAATAAAGTAATCAACCAAAGATAAATCTCATAGAATGGTTCACCTTTTATATGGTAATGTGAATTCTACAGGTTACAGTAAAGAGAAGGTGGTCTTATGATTTGGGTTTTGACTGGATGTGAGATGCAGCAGGCAGGAGAGACAGGTAGGGATTTAAAAGTAAAGAGTTTTTTTTTCACACACAACAAAAACAAAAGCAAACAAGGTCCTTTAGGAGCAGCACAAAAACCAAGTTGGTCCATAAATGAGTCCAAAAAAAACAAAACAAGGAAAGGCAGTGGTCACAAAAACATTGAGAACTTGACATGAATCTATGACACAACAAGGCATGAATGAACAAACGATTTGGCAAATAGATGTGAACAGAAAGCTGCTTTTATGTGAGGAGTCAAAGAGGTGAACAGAAGAAACATGGCTGTCGGATAGAGAAACACAGGTGAGACAAACGGTAGAGGAGAAACAACATGACAGAGGAAAACACGCCTGATCCAACATGACGTCTGCACACCTAAAAATGCAGGAAAAGCTTCAATATACATTTAGAGATAATGCATCGATGCAGATTATTGATTTCCTGGAGTAGGCTATATTTTAATAATAATTGTATGAGTGATTTATGTTGAACATCATTAAAATTAAGAATAAATGGAGTTGAAATTACATTTCTACTTACCAACGTTTCACAAAACTCTGTTAGAATATTTAGGATCATCTTTCAATAAATTTGAAGGCAAATTCCAGGTTTCACGTTTCAGCGGGAGAATCTCCACGCAGTTAAAGGAGTGATCTGAGTGGTTGCCATGGCAACAGCAATCAGGTGTGCTTGCACGTGCGTGTTGCCCGTACACGCAATTTGATATCAAGAAATTAACACTAAGAGATGGCAATCATGCGCAAATTAGAACGAAACGCTGCGGGAAATAATAAAAACGGCGTAAAATAGTAATTAAAAAAACGCGCAAATTGTGTGCAGATTTGCGCCAAGCCCCTCCAGATATACTATCACGATGGGCTCGCGTGGGGGAGGGGATCCCTGAGCATCACTCAGCGTGAGTGGATGGCGTGGGCTTCTCTCCTCCAAAGCGCGCAGCATCATCACTCGGTTCACAGCAACAGCCTGTCCGCATCCTCCTCCTCCTCCTCCTTCATCCTCCTCCTTCATCCTCATCCTCACCATCTCCGCTCTGAAGAGGGACGCTCGCAGGATCTAAGGTGAGTTTAGAAAAAACAAACAAACGCCGGCGATGGTTTGTTTGCAGCTTCCTGGAGTAGCTGCATTTTTCGATTTTTCCATTAAGACGTCTTGATGGGCGCGCGCACCAACCGAGCGCTTCACGCTGCAATTAAGATGGATTTTGTGAATCGAGACGCGGGGCCGGTGATCTAATCCGAGTCGTGACAAGCTGGTGGGAATTCTGCGAACGAGCGCACGAGGCTAGGAGACTCTGGGCTGGTATTTGGAACAGAATTAGCTGTATTTAATTGGCCTGTTCGAAACGAGGCCCTTTGATTTCTTGATTTTTCTTTTTGCGCTGATTGAAACGGCCGCGCGACTCTCACCCTGTTGCTGTTCTGCCAGCAGCTCGAGGAGGTGTTACATTAACACCTTACACGTGTTCATAATTCTGCAGATAATCCAGCCTTTCAGGAATATTCCTGTCTCTGTTTTTGCCTCAATGCTGTCAGGTGTCAGGTGATTATTTATCGGCGTTGTAACGAGCTCGTGCGCGTGAAGAGAACGTTCATAGCCTTCTGATCAAACGCTGCGATTGGTTGATTTAAAGCCTTTATTTTTTACCAGCTTTAAAAGGGTGTATTTATTCAGTGGTGGGAGGAGGAAATAATTTAAATGGACCAAAGGGAGCAATAAAAACCAACCCTCTTCATCTTCAGGCCTTCCTCCTCTTCCTCATCTCCTGTTTCAGCTGCATCTAGTGAGCTGTGGAGAGGCTGTCAGCACTGATGAAGTGAGAGAAGTTATCTATCTATCTATCTATCTATCTATCTATCTATCTATCTATCTATCTATCTATCTATCTATCTATCTATCTATCTATCTATCTATCTATCTATCTATCTATCTATCTATCTATCTATCTATCTATCTATCTATCTATCTATCTATCTATCTTAGTCTATAATTGTTCTTTGATGGCGCACAGTTTAATGTTTTATGGAAGATTATTGCCATAACCTCAGACATGCCACTTATTTTACTACCTGATGCTTCACATTCAGTGTCGTGGTCTTAACTCCAATGTTTTCACAGCTGAAGACTGGTGATTTTAAAAGAGAGATTTTTATTTGCCCTTATTAGGATAGAGACAGCATGAACCCTGTTGTTGATCCTACGTCAGTGAAACCAATGGAGCTGCTTTGTGAAGACGACCAGTAGAACATGGTTGTGAAATAGTGCTTCAAATGATATTTTGCTATTAGTTTGGTATAACAGACCTAATTGAGCCAAAATGTTATTAGGTTTGGGTTTAAAACTTTCTGCCTGGCCGACCAGACATGTATGGTTTTCTTTGATTTGTATCGTGCCAACAGTACAAGATCTGCTATTTCATGACAAAAAGAGATGCAAAATACAGCCTAAGGGTCAGATCCTGATGCCCTAAAATTCAAATAAAATAATTTAATAGAAATCAATAACAAAAGAAAAACAATGTCTAAATTCAAAGTGATCTTTTGTTGGTGCTATTCTGTGGAAAGGTTATGAATTAATATCCTGTTTTTATTTCTTTGAGCATCCTCAGTTTGAGAAATAGAGAATGTCCAGCTAACAGCTAGCCTGAGCTAACAGCTGGCCTGAGCTAACAGCTAGCCTGAGCTAACAGCTGGCCTGAGCTAACAGCTAGCCTGAGTTAACAGCTAGCCTGAGCTAACAGCTAGCCTGAGTTAACAGCTGGCCTGAGCTAACAGCTAGCCTGAGCCAACAGCTGGCCTGAGCTAACAGCTAGCCTGAGCTAACAGCTAGCCTGAGTTAACAGCTGGCCTGAGCTAACAGCTAGCCTGAGTTAACAGCTGGCCTGAGCTAACAGCTAGCCTGAGTTAACAGCTAGCCTGAGTTAACATCTGGCCTGAGCTAACGGCTAGCATGAACTAACAGCTAGCCTAGCTAATGGCTAGCCTGAGCCAACAGGTTGTCGAAGTGGGGTAAAGACAAAATAGACTGTTGTCATCTTACAGGTGTTTTCAATCACTTTGCTACAATTTTCACAACCTTTGTTGTAATTTTTCACAACTCTCGACACAAAACTCACAACCAGTGATCAATATGCAAATTTTTTAAAAACTCTAACCATTTTTTCAATTGCTTGGATACAACACATAAAACTTAGATCATGTGTTCATTCAACAACAATCACCTGTTCAATTTGATACAGCTTAATATCAAACTACTACTGTTTCAAAATGCAATTCACATGTTACATGTCAAATGAGTGTCTATTCATTTGCTTTCAATTATCTAATTATCAATTGATACAACTGCTCAAAATGATAAATAACTGTTGCAAAATTCTCAATGCTGTATGGATATAGACAAACAATCAAACCATATGTTACTCTAATTTACTGTCTAATTCTGCCAACTTGTTACTGATGATTGGGTGAACATTGTGGAATGAGTATATAAAGAGTTGATGTGGTTGTAAGAGCATGGAGACATGGAGCCAGCAGGTCATCCAGGCTACAATGGAGGTCAAACAGTGGTGGGACGAGGACGATATGTTGGTCTTTTGTTTCTCACTGTACAAACAAGCTGAGGAACACATCATTTGATGTTTTACAGTGTCGTCTTTTCTATTCACAATTACTATAATTACTTTTTCTTTGATTCAAATGGACCTATGTTGTCATCGCACTGTGACATTTTGCACCAATATATTATAAAACTTGTTTATTAATTCCACCGTATATTCTCTTTACTACTGCAGTACTTTTCCAGAGATGTGTTGACTGTACACGTAGTACCATAAAGGTGGTTTTGTTCTGCGAGGTAGAGTTGTAAACTTGAATTTCTGGTTCAATTTTTTGTTTCTACTTTTTTGTTTTGACATCTACAGGAAGCAAAATAAGAATTTCAATGTACAGTGAAACATTTTTCTATTGTCACCGTGCATATGATAATAAAGACTTTGAATTTTTGAATCATGAAATCTGTATCACCTATTTTGTTGTACAATATTTAATGATTGTACGAACAATGAGTTAATGAAACTATGGGTTGCTTGTGTTTAGGTGATCTAGAGTTTTGTTTCAACGGTATTTCACAGTAAATTTGTTTTTTGGAACCAATATTTGTGCAAGCGCAAGATGTCTTTAAAGATGTGAATGCACAATGCAATGTTTTGAACACTTGATAGCCTCCTGTAACAAGTGAAGACCGTTTTGAGTTTTGCATATAGAGTTGTAAAAAATGACATCAAGGTTGTGAAAATTGTTGCAAAGTGATTGAACGTTGAGGGAGATAGGGTTTTTGGGTCTCTTAACACAAACGGGGAAACACTCCTTCTCAAGGCGGAAAGTAGTGATGTGCGATACCACTAATTTTCTTTCCGATCCTATTCTAAGTAAATTTCAGACCAGTATCAGCAATACCGATCCGATACCGATACTTTTCAAAAAATGTTCTGTTTGGAAAATTACATTATAAAATTAGTGTATTTAAGGCAGCTGTTCCCATTAGACTATCACAAATAAATACCTACATATATACCAGATGATTTAAATCATTTTCCCCAATTTAGAAATTGTGCAAAAGTCTCAACAACTCCACATTCTGTCCTACCCGGATACCTGAAGGATTTCAAGAGGGATGTCTGTTTCACCCTTGCAGCACCTTATCTCTCCTCTCCTCTGATCATGACATCTTCATATTCTGTTTTATGATTTATTTTTAAAAGTTTCAAGATGTTTCTAGTGTTTCCATGTGTTGGTTTAGTCATTTTAAGGGCAGCTGCAGGAACACTAAGTTACTGCATCCATTTGGAGATGGAAAGTTAATATTCCACACACCATCTGTAACGCTTGACTGGAAGTTAGTGCTTTTATTTTGATAGTACATCCAGTAGACTTCCTCCACAGATCCTGCTGGTGTAAAAGCACATAGCATGCTACCAGTGAACAACTTACATACATGTTACATACTGCATTGATGCTGTTTGTGACACTAAAGTTGCTCTACACACGACGGTGTTTGTTCTGCCGTGTTAATTCTAGCTGACAGTAAGCGCACTGCAGCAACAGGTGAGGAGCGTCCTTCTGCTTTTATATTGTAATGTCACGCACTTTGCTAAGCGGAAGAAGAAGTAGTTGACCAACTGAACATGATTTGCAATTTTCCAGTTAATGACAAACTAAATATTGGCTTAAAATTTCTAAAATATCGATAGATTATCGATTCCAAAGCATAAAAGCTGGAATTGGAGGTATCGATCTTTTAGTATCGATCCGCACATCCCTAGTGGAAATACCCAGAACCTTGTAAGGACGTGATGGTGCTGACTTTGTGAATAATAAAAGGCACCTGAATGAAAAGATTCTTTGGGCAGGGCACTTCCTTTCGGGGGTGCTCTGTTCCAGACAATATCCCAAAATTGAACCTGTCTCTGGTCTGAGTTATTTCTGGGTGTTTCCAGGTTGATCTTGGGGAGAAAAGGAGTAAACGAGTTGGTATCGTTGGTGGTTTGGTACTACAATGGGGTTAAAGGAAATCAGCCCGACAGTTTACAGAAACCTTTATGTTCACAATTGAGATTGTTTAAAATAGCCGAAATCCACCTTGGACTTAGCCTTGCTGGGACAAGCTGTGAGCTTGTCAATCTGGTAATAATTCATCTTTGTTTCTCCAAATTGACGTACCCTGAAAATTAGCTGATGAAACTATTCTTTTAAACATCTTGAAAGTTTAAATCAAGACTGAAATGAGCCTTAAAATTTTCCAAGTTTGTCAATTCAGTGTTTGCGTTGAAAGAACTAAAGTAAAAATCCATCAAAATGTAATAATATGGATACATTTTTTTGGAAATGGCATCTTTAAGATGAAATCTAAATATTTTGTCTGTTCACAGTAACATATTTCAGATGGAAAGAGAGTACAGCCATCAGATTTAAACATTTGACCGTTTTTAATCAGACACGGTGATTTAGAGTCACAGCACAGTGAATTTTTATGGGCAGCACCAGCTTAATGCTATCAACAGAAAAGCCGTCCCATGTCTTCCGTCTTGTTTACGATCATCGATCTGGTTTTATATATCTAATTTCCATTAAAATCTCTGTCAGGTACGTTAATTACTTGCCAAAGTTTGTTTATGAACCGCTGGTGAAAGTAAAACGACTTCTCATCATCGTCTGTCTGTTGTTTCACCACACCACAAATTCAAAGTGACGTGTTGTATTATTGCATAATCCAGAAGCATATGGATGTGAGTCTTGCCCATCAGCTGAAGGAACATTTCAGAGTCCTGAAAGGTTCTTTAAAGCAGTGTTTCCCAACCCTGGTCCTCAAGGCACACTGTCCTGCATGTTTTAGATGTTTCCCTGCTCCAACACAGCTGAGTTAAATGAGCAAATTACAAGACAAGTTGTTTGGTAATTTGCTCATTTAACTCAGCTGTGTTGGAACAGGGAAACATCTAAAACATGCAGGACAGTGTGCCTTGAGGACCAGGGTTGGGAAACACTGCTTTAAACAACAGGTTCATCAGAAGGTGCAGCGGTGCTGCAGCAAACAGGTTAAACACGTATTTTCCTGCTTCTTTTTCTTAATTTCAAGCATCATTTGCTGTTGCACACAGCTTAGTAGGACATGTTGGTTTTCATCTGTGCTGCTAATGCATTACTGTCAAACCTGATGCTTAATTGCATAAACAAAGTCTGGTGCTGTGAAGCTGTTCTAATTGACTTCCTTTGATGTAATTATTACCTCCGCCAAGAAGGTAATGTTTTCATCAGAGTCTGTCTGTCTGTTAGTAGGATAACTTAAAAACATATCCATGGATTTTGATGAAATTTTCAGGAAAGGTCAGAAATGACCCAATGAAGAGTTGATTAGATTTTGGGGGTGATCCAGATTACCGTCTGGATTCAGGATTTTTTTTTAAGGATACAGACATAGTACTTTCTACAATATGTCCACTTGGCGAAGGTCTGCGCTCTCTGAGTGCTTTTCTAGTATTAATAATGTAACATTTCTTCATTTCCATTTACTGGAACTGTTTAGATCCTTAAAAGGATTTCTGCCTCCCACTTTGAAAATTCCTGTTATGTAGACTCTCTAGGAAACCTCACACACAGCAATAATCTTACAACAATTAAAACAAAAAGAAACGAAAACCACAAAAATTAGTTGTAGCTCTTCATCATGAAAGGAAGCACTCAAGGCGTTCGGGCTTTGAGAAGCCTCCATCAGAAAGCACTCAGTGTCCAAGGCCTAATGTCTCACCTCGTAATTACAGCTCAGAACTTCCTGTGACTCAGCAGAGAGAACGTGCGGGGTGGACATTAAAGGTCAACAATATCAAAAGAAACTTACTTATGGGTAAGGTAGTTTGGTTTGGCTGTGATGGACTGGTGACCTGTCCTGAACCCTTCACATGAACAAATGTGCATGATGGATGTTTTGTTGTATTTCCAACTGAAAATACAAAGAAACATTTGAGGCTTCTGTTTCTCATGATCGCTGAATCCTTTAAAAAACCTGCTGTAACTTTTTGAAATGTCCACTCTCTCCATAGGTTTAAGAAGAACCTGCTGTCAGTAAGTTCTTTGAAGCTTTGGAATACATCCTGAGTAACCTGAAGGATATTCAAGGGGCTACTCAGCAAGACCTTTGTGTTGCTTCTTCTGCAACTTCTTAAAAATGGAGGACGGCTACCAAAATCGGACTGCCTTCATTAAAGGTGCCAAAGACATTGCCAAAGAGGTCAAGCGGCAAGCCGTCAAGAAGGTGGGCCGCTCGGTGGATCGGGTGAGCGATGAGTACAGCAGGCGATCCTACAGCCGCTTTGAGGAAGATGATGATGACTACCCCATGCAAGGGAGCCAAGATGGAGGATACTACCGCAGCGACAGTCAGGCAGCTAACGACGACGAGGGAGGACACAGCGACTCCACAGAGGGTCATGATGAGGAAGATGAGATCTACGAAGGCGAGTACCAAGGAATTCCCAAAGCTGATTCTGGTAAAGGAAGTCTGTCTGGAGGTCCGGAATCGATGGCGGCTGGAGCGCAACAGTTCAGAGACATCGGGGTGTCCGAGGCTGAGAGACGGAAGGACCAGGAGGAGCTAGCTCAACAGTATGAAACCATTTTACAGGAATGTGGTCACGGGAAGTTCCAGTGGAGCCTGTACTTTGTGCTGGGGCTGGCTCTCATGGCGGACGGCGTTGAAATCTTTGTGGTGGGGTTTGTTCTCCCCAGCGCAGAGAAGGACATGTGTCTGTCTGAACCCAACAAAAGCATGCTAGGTAAGATGCTTTAACTGGGCAGCTGCAACAACTCTACATGTTTCCTCTTGTCAACAAATGCACAAAGTATTAGTGATGCAACCTTCTGTGCTGTTGCTCCTCTTCTACAAGTGCTATTTAAAACACTTAAATGAGTCACTGTTGCTCTTGGCGACAAGCTCCTTTCATCACACTGATCACACGTGCCGTTTATTTTTGAGCTAATCCCACATACATCACGCGGAGCTAACAGATATCGGAACATTTGATTGTCCTCTGAATGCTAATTGCACCCAATTGCCAAATTTATTTATCTACATTTCTTTGAAAAGAACACGAGTCATGCGGTTGACATTTTTGTGATTATCTCTGTGGCGTGAACACACCAAGAAATGCAGGGATGACTACTTCTAACCCTTCAACTGCCAAAGTAGCAAAATTGCAGCTTCTCCAACCTCTGAATAAAAGTATAATAAACAGGTTTTTAAATGCATCATGGGTATTTTTACTTGCCACCTACAGCTGACAATGATGTAGATCTTGGATTTTAACACAACATTTAAGTGCAGTCACATGTAAATGTTTGCTGAGAACTGGCAGTTAAAGGGTTACGGAAATATACGAACAATGCAGATGTGACCCATTTATTAAAAAAATAATTAGGGATGCAGCGATACCGATACTGGTATCGGTGCCGATACCATTCTAATGTATTCGTATCGGTATCGGTTAGTTAACCGATAACATGATCCGATACTTAAAAAGTGGAAACTCTGCAATAATTTCACAGAAATTTTTATTTTTCACTTGAAATGTTTGTTTTGTGGTCATTTTTTATTAATATCTATTTTTTGTTGTTGTAACAAGTAAAGAAGAAAATAAAACTTGTCTTCCAATTCATTACATATTTTGTATGGTAGGAGTATTAGCATTGGTACTCGGTATCAGCAAGTACTCAGCTCTAATTATTGGTATCGTGTGGTTTTGAGGAAAGTGGCATCGTTGCATCCCTAAAAAGAATTTTTGAAACAGTGTTTGAGTAAATTATTTGCTTTTTACGTGTTTTCTCAAAGAGCTTGAAAAACTTGCAGTCCTGCAGGCCAATATGAATAAATCTGATTGTTAAAATTAAATCCTTAGAATTAAAACTGTAGTCCAAAAAACAGTAAATTATATAAGAGTCTTTTATAAACATACTTAAACTCTTTTGATACTCATCACTGCATTATCTACTTCTATAAATACATTTACTAGTACATTCTAATTAGAATAAATCTAGAGTATAAAAAGCTTGGTTTAGTATCTTTGCATTCTATTTTTTTCTTTCTTTTGCAGCTGGTACACGGTGTACTAAGCTGTAAAAATGACACAATACTTAAAAGTGTTTAAATCTCACCTTAAAAATCATTAAGACTCATTGGTTTTTATGCAATATGAGGACTTTTAAAAATCCATTTTAAATATAGATCTCACTTATTTTACTGTTTTTATTGGTTTATATCCTGATGTACAGCAGTTTTTATAAATTGTGCTCTATAAATAATTGAATTCAACGTTTGGATTTGAAATGTAAAGCGACTCAAATAATAGGTATCTGTGTTGTTTGCTCTTTTCACAGGTCTTATCGTTTATTTTGGGATGATGGTCGGGGCGTTCCTCTGGGGGGCTCTGGCCGATCGAATAGGCCGCCGGCAATCTCTTCTCATCTCGCTTTCCATCAACAGTGTCTTCTCCTTCTTCTCCTCCTTTGTTCAGGGTTACAGCACTTTCCTGTTTTGCCGTCTCCTCTCAGGTGTTGGGTAATGAAAAAACCTTTTTTTCCTCGTCTTAAACTCAGATTTTTGTTGTATAGAATTCCCATCATTAATATCACAGCTTCACAATTTAAATGTGCTGAATAAAATGTTCTTAATTTGGTCACTTCAAGCCGAGTATTTCATTGTAATTAGATTAATAGGAGAAAAATGAGTTTTTCAGTTAATCTGTGTAAGTCACAGACTCATTGCACTTCCACAGTTCAACAATAGAAAACAACAGAATAATTACAACTTGTTTTTTATTCTTTAGTGAACTGGTAAATAAAAATGCCTAAATAACCGAGCTCACACCAGTGACTTCACCTCTAGAGAGAGATCCACGAGGGTTGAGCTGCAACTTGTTTTGTTTTCTGAGAAATTAAATATTTAAAAGGTTTCTTCAGCATCTCAGGTTTCAAAAGAGTTATTATGAAATTAGCTGTTTTTTATACAAATTCCTCAGAAATTGAATGCTTTTTTTTAATTTCATGTTTCTTGAGCGTTTTAACTGACAAAATCATTCAACCTTTAAAGTGGCACTTAACTCAAGGGATGAGCCAGTTTGAATTATTTTCTTCAGGTGCACAGACTGCACATAAAGACATGAGACACAGACTGCATGGATCACACATCTCTGTCTACTTTCACTGTATACAAATATTAATGGTTTTAAAAATGTTATATTTTTTATCCATAAATATTTTTGGAGCCAGAGTCTGTTCTCTGGCTACATGGTGCTCACCTGATCACAATCATGGTAACTGGTAAACAACTACTTATGGCTAAACATATTAAAAAATGCAAATTCAAGTGAGATAACACCTGGAAAGAAATACCTAAGTTGTATTTTAATTTCTTAATTAGGACAGTGACCTATTTGGTGACATGGAGGGTGCAGGACTTAAACACAATACTGTAACCAACCACTAGGAGGCGCTTGGTTTGCTTTGGGCTCAACTTTTACTAGTGTGACAGTTATTCGTGTATTATTTAAAATCCAATTTTACGGATAATTTCTTCAAAAATAGACACGAGACAGTTTTTTAATTAAAAATAAGTTAAAAATCTGACACATTCACTTGTTTGGATTGTATTTGTCATTCTCAACGTGTATTTGATGCATTCTGAAAGCAACAAAAAATGTCAAAAGGTACAGTTTTATAGAAGACAATTAATTTTAATAATAAATACAGCAGTGGCAATTAGCTTTAAACCAACAACAAGACTAAAATAATTAACACAGAACAAACTAAACATGAGGTCAAAAACAGTCAATGTCCAAAGAAAACTTTAATGATCTTAAGAAATCCTTAAAATATTGTTGTTAAAGAGCACCAAATGCTGTTGCAGAGCACTGTAACAACAAACAAAACAGTTAATTTCTATGTTTTCTCTCATTGTTTTGGAATAAATAAATGATTTGAACATCCTAAAGGTCTCAGTGATCTTTGGACTCAATCAGTCTCTGATTTTCTTGCAGAATTGGGGGTTCGATTCCCATCGTGTTCTCCTACTACTCTGAATTTCTTTCCCAAGAGAAAAGAGGTGAGCACCTGAGCTGGCTCTGCATGTTCTGGATGATCGGGGGAATATATGCATCTGCTATGGCCTGGGCCATCATCCCGCACTACGGTGAGTACAATGATGAACGTATTGAAGGTCAAACATTCTGTCAACTAGTCACAGTTTCAGATTCCTTAGTAAATATTCCTTCTTGTTGTTTTACAGGAAGCTTCCATGTTTACCTTCAAATTAAAATTTTGCACGTTCTTTTAAATCTGTTCCTTTTTCTATTCAACATAATAAAACAATCAACATATCTGTCCATATCCACTATGAGTTAAACACAATGTTTTTAATGAGTTTCAGGAATAGATAGTGTATAAAAAAATGTTTATGAACAATAAAGCCACTTATAACACCCACTCACTATGAGTCAACAGCCTCAGATTGTATTTGAAAGTTCTAAAATTGGTGTGTAAATGGGCCAAAAATGTGGGTGGAATTATGCAGAAACAACAACAATTAAAAAAAAACCCTCTAATTTGGGTTAAACACCATCTGGGTAATTAGTAGATCTTTCACATTAAAAGCTTTTATAAGTTTTGGATTCATATATTTGTCAGTACAGAAACATCGTCTGTAAAATGTTTGAAATCTTGTTAAAATAACGACTTCAGTCAGTCAGTGTTCTGCTTCAGATCTGTAGATCTTTATCTTCCAACACAAACCTCAGTCACTCTGTTTTCTCTGTATCTATCTAGTCTGAATTCCATCAAATTAGAATATTTTTTAACAAAGTAATTTTATAAAATAGTATTTATTTATTACTTAAACTGTCTGCCCTTTATATAAAAATATACTTGGCAACACAGATTGGAGTAAGGTTTTATCAAAAAAAAAATCTGAATATAACATTTAAAATGACATGTGAAAACCCTTTCAAAATAAAAGAAACACAAGCTTCATAATATGCACCTGCTTTGAATGACTTAATACAGGAACACCTAGGAATGTATTTGTGCATATTTCTTTGCATTGAAATGTGATTTTAAAAATTTTCATCCCAGGTTGGAGTTTTCAGATGGGCTCGGCGTATCAGTTCCACAGCTGGCGCGTGTTTGTGTTAGTGTGTGCGTTTCCTTCAGTTGCAGCCATCGCAGCTCTAAACGCCGTGCCAGAGAGTCCTCGCTTCTACTTAGAGGTTAGCAAACGCACCTGCTAACATTTAATCATGTTTGGGTCCTTGCTGCCACAAAATAAGTCAAATTAAAATAGATTTTCCAAATAATAACTTAACGGCTTGTATTTATTTTTTATTTTTTTACAGAATGGCAAACATGATGAAGGCTGGATGGTTCTGAAGCAAGTTCATGACACAAACATGAGAGCTAAAGGTTACCCAGAGAGGGTGTTTACTGTGAGTATTTATACGAAAAACATCACAGGTCAAAAACCAGAAACTTTAAACAGGTTTCTTTTTCATGTAACGTTACTTCAGACTAATGATATTAATAAAAGTTATCAAAAGTGTTAATTAGTTAAGTTTTGGAGGTAAAACTGTTTAAACTCTATCTGTTCTTGAATTGTTTACTATAATATGAAGTCAAAGCAACACAAGAGAGAATTTACGTGAATATTATTTAGAAAGATATGTTTATTTTCACGGCTGCTAATAAAGCCTGTAAATGACTTGTGTGTGTTGAATCAAAGGTCACCTCGATCAAGACGGTGAAGCAGATTGATGAGTTGGCGGATATTGGCACTGACACGCCGATCTGGCAGCGCTACAGAATGAAGATCATGAGTCTCTCACAGCAGGTCAGTGAAACTCCAAATACAGATTCAATGATGTAGGAGCTGTTTGCCATTTGGAAACCTTTCAGGAGTCGTTTGGAAGTATTTTGAGGTCCTTTTAGAAGTTGTGTGGGAATTAGTAATTTGGGTGGAACCTAGGAAAGAGTTATAATTCCCATCCATAACTGTTGAAAGCATCATGACACGGTTGGAACTGTCCTGAACCAGCAGTGTAATTATTACTGCACAAAAAGTGTTTTTTGACTCAAAACTGCCTGTAAAAACATTTGTGGAGCTAGTAAAATCAAACAGTGTCGATATGAGCACAGTTCTTTTTGTTTTGTCATATTGAATCATATTGAGAATGTTTTCATGGACTTTTTTTTTACTGCTTGTTTTTCTTAAACTTACATCTGAATCCAAACTTCTCTCCTTCTGCGCTACCGCTCACTTCGTCCATCATCGTTTTAAACTCCCTGCCGAATTGCTGAAAAGAATTGTAAGATAGGTAGGATGTGAAAGGATACATCAGACCCATCTTTCAAATTTGGGGAAAAGCAGGACGCATTTCGAGGAAGTGTTTGAAGAATCCTTGGAATTTGAACACCCTTTGTCACGGCGCTGTGATGTAACATCCTTCAAATGAGACCTTGGAAGGATGCAGACCTTGAAGTTGGACACAAAGACTGAGGAAAAGAAGACTAAAAACTGAACTAGTAAATCAAGAACACAATGAAACTCAAGAGATCAAATGATAAAAACTAAAGACAAAACATAACAGAGATCATTAAATTACATAAATGGAACAAAAGATAAAGGTTTACCCTGTAAACCAAACTGAAGTAAAATGTATTATATGTTAGTAGAATGAATTTTAAAGTATGTTACTTACTCTTGCAGCTTTTCTGCTCTGTACAAAAAGATTTAAACTAAAATTATGTCTAATGTTCATCTGTATTCAACCTTCTTTTTGCTTCGTGCGTTCACCTACACTCTCCATCCACCCACCAACCATAACTAAAACATCCTGACAGTAAAAATTTTAGTTTGACGTAAAGTTCATTGTTAGAACTTAGTTAAAACTCAGGAATCAATTTAAGTGTTGGATTAAAAAACAATCTTTAGGCTCTGATCTTTAACCCTTTAAAACAAATCCACAAAACAACATCCTCAGTGTTCAACAGCAAGATCTTGCATCAGCTGTTGGCGCTTGCAGTACGTGCTGTGAACGACTGTCATCTGCTAACGCGTGAAATTTAACTTCAATATCTGTAACATGGAATGTTTTGACATCGTGTAACATTGATTAGCTATTGGATGCTGGATTGAATAATCAGAACTTTGAAAAAGTAAATCAGTTAAATACTTTTTGAGAATTTCTTTTAAAATACGTCCCTGATTCACGAGATATTTTTAAAACAAAGATGTGGCAGGACGTGAAGAGCTCAGTGAGGGAACTATCATCTTATCTTGAATTTGAACAAGACAAAGGAGATGATTGTGGATTTTAGGAGCAGCAGCAACATGCCAAAACCAATTTCCATCATGGTAAAAGATGTAGAGAATTATTAGCTGTAAAATTAACAAAATAGAAGCTATTTTGTGGTTTTGCTAATGGTTATTATCTGTGTAGCCATGTAGCCTGTAGCCATGTTGAATTGGGCTGTCCCTAAAATAATAATCAGCTGTTGATGTTCATCCAAAGCTGTTTTTTCATGGTTTCAGATACGGAACAACATTCTCGCCTGTTTCAGCCCAGAATATAAACGAACAACCTTCATGCTCATGGCCGTTTGGTTCAGCATGTCTTTCAGGTAAACAAACCTCCGGCCTGCAGGAAATCTCTCATATATCACACTCACCTTTTGGTATTTTTCCATCTTTCTTTTTTTTTCCCAACCTTGCAGTTATTACGGCTTGACGGTCTGGTTCCCAGACATGATCAAGTACATCCAGAAACAGGAATATGAATCAAGAACCAAGATCTTCACTAAGGAAAGAACGGAACACGCCACTTTTAATTTCACCCTGGAAAACCAAATTCATCGCGAAGGACACTATTTCAATGACAAGTACGTTTTATTTCTCCCCAAAACATAGTTAATTAGTCATTATTTAATTTCAAGCTGCAGTAAAGAAATTAAAATCTATCCACAGGTTCCTGAATCTGAAGATGAAGTC
The DNA here is from genome assembly GCA_006937955.1 of Pachypanchax playfairii. Taxonomy (NCBI): domain Eukaryota; kingdom Metazoa; phylum Chordata; class Actinopteri; order Cyprinodontiformes; family Aplocheilidae; genus Pachypanchax; species Pachypanchax playfairii. The sequence continues at coordinate 1,661,663 of SSNP01000031.1, forward strand.
CATGGTGTTTGAAGACTCTGTGTTTGAGGAGTGCTACTTCGAGGACATCACCTCAACACACACATTCTTCAGGAACTGCACCTTCATTGCGAGTTTGTTTTACAACACAGGTAAACTGAATTTTGCTATTTGTTGTATATTTAATGCAACAAATGAATTTGACCTCACATGGTTGCCATGAAACCTAGTATTTGTTTCCAGTCGTTATCAATCCTCCCCGTGTGATTAGATCACTGATAGCGTCGTGGTTTTCTGAGGTGTTTGTTTGATTAGATGTTGTTTATGTCATTTCAGCTGTTTAGCATCAGCTAATTAACTCACCCGCACTACATTCAGTTATCACCGTCCCATCCAGTTTATCTGTTCATCAGTTCTTTATTTTTGTTACTTTGTTTTAAACAGTTTTTGCTCATCTACTGTTTGTGCCAGATCTATGTGTAGCCCCACCTCTTGTTGAGTTGGGGACACACATACATCTGGAACCGCTCCATTTGAAACCGTCCATAACAGGGAGGGACATCAGGTATTATATTTTAAGCTGATTGGAGGACGAGCCAGCAAGTGTCTGCCTTTGATGACTTGTCTTTAGCCAATCACAGTAAATCAAGCTCTTGCGACTCCATTCGGGAGAAAAACACACACATCGTTACTACTAAGAAAAGGAAAACACATCTTTACTATCAGGAAATTCACAAAGTTCTTACCTTTGATCATTTTTCAATGAAGAAATCGTCTCTAATTCTCCTAAAACAGATTGAATAGTCGCTTTTATGCGTACATCCACCGGCGCAGCCATGTTTGTTTTGCTTTGTCTGCCTGGACACTTGCTGCCAATCATACCTGAACACCCGCCCCAAAGCACAATGCTAACACATGATTGGTCTGAACATTTTTTTGGACCAAAATAGACGGTTTTCAATGGAGCGGTACAGGACGGATTTTCATGGGTTTGGAAAACTCCAAATCTCACGAGAATCCATCTTGCAGCGCAAAGCTAGCTTGTGGTTTTAGCTTCTGCTTCTTATGACCAAACTTTACAGATAAACACTTTAAAGGCATACTGTGTAGAAATTTCAATATTATGCATTTTAAAGATCAAGTAACATCATAATTAGAGCGCTAAACAACATGTTGCTTGCCATAATTCCATATGTGATTTATTTTAATAATGTATTTATCTTTTTAATTTTTTTGTCATTTTTGCCATCTGATTTTGTCCTGAAAGAAAATAACTCGTGGATTCTGTAATATGTGACGCAACATGTTTTTTCTATCTATTTAAAGAAGACAAATTACAAAAAAAAACATATAAAAATGTGGATTGAGAAATGACTGGGCTTGAAAACAAACAAGAAAATCAGATTATATTAAGAATGAAAAGACAGCGTGGGAAACTGATGAACAAGCAGCTCTTTTCTTATTCAACATATTTTTTTTAAATACACTACCAAAACATTGTGGTACATTTTCTTGGATATTTTTCTTTGTGGTCTTGTCTCAGCTGGTCAGATGTAAATGGCTGGAGATTAAGAGCTGAAAGCAATTAAACAGCAGAGAGAAAACAGTGATCACAGAAATGTTCTGTTTCTGGTAACCAGGGGTTACGCTGCTGCAGCACAGCTAGCAACCAAGGCAACACAAACAAATCTAGACCAAAGATTTACAAAGTGGAGTGACGGATCCGATGAAAAACAGGGTTTTAGGATTTAGAGAATAAAATGAACATCTTCTGTTTGTGGAGACACTCTCACTTAAAACCAATATATTTGTGCTGGTCGTGGTTTTGAGTCAGACTTTGGAAGCAGATCTGGGAGGTTAAAACAAAACAGCTTCTCTGCTGAATCAGTGTCTCAATATTTTCTGACAGATTTATTTGGGCTTAGTTTTCAAATGACTTGCAAGCCTAAAGCCAGAGATGCATTCTTTCACATCTGTGTCAGTCGTGCATTTAAATGTTTATAGTCAGCAACTTACAGCTAAAAAGACCGATATGAGTTATTGGTGTTGGCTTAAGTTTAATAGCGTCATCAGAAAACATTTAATCATCTGCAGGTGGTAACTGAAGAGGCCTTGTGATCCAGATGAGAATCTGCTTGAACTTTATTAATGTTTTTGTCACTTTTTTTTTTTCACATCCAGTCAAATAAAAGAGTCTGAGAAGAAGAAACACTTGTTTTAATGTTTATTTCAAACCAGAAGTTGAAAAACAAAGTCGTTTTTTTTCTTTTCTTTCTTTTTTGGTCTGAGATACAGCAGAATCAAATGAGTTTCACCTAAAAACGTGCACAAATCAGTCGTTCAGTAAAATCTTCTCCAAAGACTCATAGTTTGAGGTCTGAACCCTCCCATTCCACAAATAAAAGTACTCGCTATAATCCCATTACATCAGTTCAGTTCAAACCCAGAGAATCTTGATGTTCTCATTCAATGTGAAGGTTCTTTGTAGGAGCGTCAAGCTGCTCACTTCACCAGCTGAGATTAAATAACTCAAATAACAGCTGAAACACATAAAAACACTTGTTTGGTTATTATTTGGGACTCGTTTCGTGTTTATTCTTAAAAGTGATCATGTACAGGTCGGTATGACTGATGATGAAATCAGTTTACTTACCACAAGCCTTGTGGGGCGTTTCAGGGATGATGCATGTTTATCTGCTAATGCTACTCATCTGGAATCGTTGTGTAACTTTATTTTCTCCCGTCTGTTGAATCAAGATGGAGACGTGAGCACATCTATTGACTATTGTTTCCTTTTTTATCTTTTCTAAAATAATCCTACAATAGCAGAAATGTGAGATCACATCAAGTCTTCTGAAAAACACACAATGGTGGTGAGGAAATTACCGGTACTTTCCACTAGCTTGTGCTCATGTTAAAAAAGAAAATGATCAAAGTGACATTTGCAATAATTAATGAATTTCTCTAATATTTGAACAAAAACAGCTCTCACATCATTACCTCAAATTGGAGAATCATGAAGATGTAATCATGAAAGTTAAGCTAATTTCGACTTAGTTCATATAAAAGAGACTTTCTAACATTTAAAGAGGCCATTTCATACAAATTTCAGGACTTTGTGGTTATTTCTTAAGGATTAACCTGTAGTATGAAACATTTTATATCTAAAAAACGTCAGGAAACACTGATTAACAGACCTTTCAATCTGTCTACATTAAAATTCGGCCCCTTCCGTCAGGTCTCGAGCAGCAGCTCGTTCATATTCATTATTCGAATTTGCTGGACTCAGATTGGCTAACAAACCTGCCTATGAGTGCAAGTTATACTGTTTCCTGCCCCACTGTGCATGGCAACGTCAGACGTAGTCTCTTCCTGTTTGCTATGTCTTATGCTAACAGCTTTTAGCCAGCAGCATGCTAGGTGTGGTTTCAACTGCGGGAGCTGCCGAATACTAACGAACAAAGAAGTTGTGACGAAACAGATACAGGCCGTTTGAACTCGGGTTTTATCACCACCTGCGTAGTTTGAGAGATTAAAACTGAAAGAGAAGTTGTTGACCTGTTTTCACACCCACTATGAAGGTAAGAACATCTGTGGAGCTAAAATATTCAACAGAAACCTCAGAAAAAACGTTTTTAATGGAAGGGCCTCTTTAAAGCAACACAAATACCAAAAACTTCATGGCAAATCAAACAAACATTCTTCTGTGAATAACCCAGCTAAACTCACCTGTGTAAATAATTAGCTCATGCAAAAGTAACATGGTATAAAAGTTTACTGTGAAACTTTTACTTGAATAATGTTTTAGGTTTTACTACCTCTTATCTTTTCATTATTTTTTGTTTCCTCAGACTTGTTCAAATACAGATTTATCAACTGTAAGCTAATCAACAGCACGTTCCTCCACAACAAGGAGGGCTGCATGCTGGACTTCAGCGATGACTTCAACAACGCCTACATGATATACTTCGTCAACTTTCTCGGTACTCTGGCTGTGCTGCCAGGGAACATTGTGTCGGCTCTACTGATGGACAAAATCGGACGTTTAAGGATGCTCGGTCGGTGAATCTATATAATCTGCAATATGTTCATGTGGAACATTAGAGGATGTTTTGTAATTTATTCTCATCTCTCCAGCGGGATCCAGCGTGATATCCTGCATCAGCTGTTTCTTCCTGATGTTTGGTAACAGTGAGTCGGGGATGATCGCTCTCCTGTGTCTGTTTGGAGGCATCAGCATCGCCTCGTGGAACGCCCTGGATGTGATAACAGTGGAGCTCTACCCCTCGGATAAAAGGTAGCTGGAGAACAGCTGTTACCATATCTATCTATACAAAAACTTTTGTTTGGTTAGTTCTGAATTTCCATACCTTCAACCCTGGGGTTCAGATCACGAGTTTCTGATCTGATTTTTGTTTGGAAAAGATCCTGAATCTTTGAATCTTTTCACTTAGACTCCCTCAATTGGGTTTATGTTGGGACTTTTAATAAAGACAAAATTGACATTTTGCCACTAGGTGTCACCACATTCTAAACATTGGAGCTTTAAAGGTCATATATCATCCAAAATCAACTTTTTGGAGCTTTTAACCATGTGGTGATGTTATTTCCTTATTAACCCCCCCCCCCTCCCCCACAGTGGTTTTTGGCTTAATACATGCATTTCTCAGTATTCCTCCTGAATCCTGCTCTCTGAGCTGCTGCTTCACTCTCTCCGGGAAATCGACTGACTCGTAACATAATGATGTAACAATGTAAAACCAGGAAGTGCCCCACCTCTTCAGATTAGACACACACACACCCTTATCCACAGGTGCGAGCTGCGAGAGTCCGAAACAAGAAGCATCTTCGTTTTGTAGTATTTAACTTTCTAAAAATGTCTCAGTGAAAATGCGCATTTGGCTGCGAGAGTTACAGAAATATTTTCACCATTCCTAAAGAGTTCCTCTCCGGAACCCTGCGTCTAACCAGCTACAGAATGTTTGTATGTGACTGTCATTTTACCGATGGCTGCTTCCTGAACCTTGGCCAGTACCAAAGCAGACTGGCGGAGACATTAACTCTTGCAGCCGGTGCAATTCCAACAATAAAGATGCTTTATGGAGCAGCCAGAGCAGTAAGTAAACAGCTAGCTACATGCTAATGATAATGTGTGTTATGAAGCTTTCACTTCAAATTCACTATCAGACTCCAGGTCAGGGTGGTAAGGCTCCACACTACGCTCCTCCATCATTACTGAATTGTTTACAAAGTTTTGGGGGCGTGGCTGTTGCCCATGCTGCTCTGCTGCAGCCAGACCGAGGCTCGAGGCTACGTCATGAAATGGGCGGCACTAACGGGGGGGAGGCGGGATTTTAGGTAAACCGAGCTTCTTCCTATCAGGTTGAAGAATAACTCCAGGATATGTTATATTTCAGGACAGATAAAGACTTTGCAACACTAAGGATAAAATTTTATCGTATATATAGACATTGAAAGCTGTAAAATATCATGATACAGGATCTTTCTGTTTTGATTGGATGTTGAATCTGTTCGCTCAAACTGTTTTTATCTTTGGCTCCAGGACCACAGCGTTCGGCTTCCTGAATGCCCTCTGTAAGGTAGCGGCTGTGCTTGGCATCAGCATCTTCCAGTCCTTCGTCGGCATCACCAAGGCCGTACCCATCCTGTTTGCTGCCGGTGCACTCGCTGCTGGCAGCTTCCTCGCAACGAAGTTACCTGAAACAAGAGGCCAGGTGTTGCAGTAAAACAGGATGACCAACAGTGGGCAGCAGAGTTCAGCCCAGAATCCTTTGAAATGTGGATCACATCATTCCGCGTCTTTACGGACGCACTGAGATCATAAAAGAAAAGTAAACGTTTGCAGAATAGCTGCACCATCATAACACTTTGAGCCTAATTTCACCTGCCCAGTCCAACAGGTGTTTGTGGTCAGAAGACGGAAACATCCAGTTAGAATAAAATCCTATTCAGGAGGGTAAAACAAATCTTTTCAGGGGGGAAGATTGATTTGAATGTGTTATGATCACAGATAAGATGGCGGTGTTATTTCTTTTGTGTCTTTGACTTCAGTGCTGTTGTTTAGTTTACTGTGACACTAGTAAAAAAATATCCTTGCAGACCACCGCGTGTCGCTGAATCCAGACGCGATGAGTCGTACGATTATTATTGATCACCACCTCAAATCTCAGACAGGTGTTGACGCATTTCACAGGATTCTCTGTCGTACGTGGGAGGAGTCAGATCCAGTTCCTCCGTGTTAAACCAGTGTTTACCGTCCAGATATTTGTCAGCTGTTTCATGTGAGAGCAGGGCCCGTAGCGTGATAGCGTGTTTCTCAACAAGTTTAAACAACTGTTTGTTTTTCGAGGGAGATGGGTGCACAAGGGTCTGCGTGACAGCATGTGTGAATGTGTGAAACAGTGTTTGGTTTATTCTGTTAAATCCCACCATTTTATCACATTATTTTATTGGGCAGTAGGATTTTGTCTCATTTCATGAAACTACATCACCGTTCATGCAGTTTATAATCATCCATAATCCCTGAAAACAGAATGAAAGGGCGGTTTTGGACTTTAGTTTTACTCTAAAGTTGATTTGATTCATTATATTCATAAGCACAAATTATACGGGACCAAAAATAAGTAATAGGAAGCAGTTACAGGAGCTCTAAAGGAAAACATTTTTATTTGAAGGGCTCCTGTTCGGTCATTCTTCACTCCATAAAAACTGTTAGCTGCTAAGTCGTCTACTACCTGAAGCTAAAATACCTGTCGTGACTTAAAATTGGAGCGAATCATTAGAAAATGATTAATGATCATGATTCATCACAGAATTTCAGTGTGTTTGTACATTTATTTGTGTTGACAATCAGTGAGGCAGTTTATTAGCAGAAGAAGAAGCGCACGTGGGTGTGTGTGTTACAGTATTGTTGTCTTGGAGTCACAGATGCCATAAAAAACCAAATCTGCAATAGAACATGCAGAATAATTTCTTAAAAAATAAATAAATAAATGTATAATCATTGGAAAATTATATAAAATTAATATGATTAACATGTTTATTTCACCTCGTCTTTTAAACTGTATTTAATTCCTGAAAAACACGTTTTTTACATTTATAGAAAATCTAGCTAGTGTTTATCTTTGTTCTCATTATTTTTACTTATTTTATAAATCTTATTAAATATATACTGTATCAGCTAAATAGTCATTTTAAAGGAAGCTATTTTAATCTTTTGAAGAATATTAAAAGGGAAAAAAATTGGACAAACTTTAGAGATTTGAAAACGTAGCAAAAATAAATATAAAATGAATAAAATGCATTGAACATAAAATGTGCACAAAATCCTGTTTTTAAATTTAGTTCCTTTTTAATGGGCTTTCTGTTTTTGTTTTGTAGATTTACTATTTTTATGGCATTTTTATGACGTTTGAGGTCCTTTTCCTCTCAGCCCTGTAGAAATGATGGATATGCGTGTGTGTGTGTGTGTGTGTGTGTGTGTGTGTTGGGGGGGTGTGACGCCCATCTTCTATCTGCTTTTGCTCCTTTATCAAACACCTCTCAGTAAACTCCAGACTAGAATAGACTGTTCTCTCAAAGCATCACATGATTACTTCACGCTCATCAAATTAACCTTTAGATTTTTTGGCTGTGTGTGTGTGCGTGCGTGTGTGTGTGTAGGGCCGGCCCTGAGGTGCATGGTGCCCTAAAAAGGACTTTGGCGCCCCCTACCGACCAGAACAGAAAAAACATATCAAAAACTGCATTATGTTGCAATAAATATTTATTTATACTAAAATGAATAGTACAGACTACAAATAGAACAACACACTCAAAACATTATTAACAGTAAACAATTACAAAAAGTAACAACAGATGAAATGCCTTTACTTTATTTAAATAATAATTGGGATTTGGAACCTTCTCCAGCAGATGGCGCCCTACGCAATGGCCTGAGTGGCCTATGCCCTGTGTGTGTGTGTCAGAGCTGACTAAACCCAATTTTTTATGTCTTTATGTCTTGCAGTGCTTTTTCATCCCTGCGATGGAAACAATTAGGATAAAATAAATTCATATGCAGTGTAGCTTTTAAATTTGAATTCTTCATGAAAGACTCGGGTGCTTGTTTACTGATGCAGTTCAGTCTTTGAACGATGTTGAAGCCAGTCCTAGAGAGAAGACGACCTCTGGTTAGCTCCTCCGTTTAGAAAAAAAAAAAAAGCCTTTCCCAAACCCAAAAAGATGACTCCACCCACCAATCTCTGTATTCAACAGACGCATGTTTGTGTTGTATTGTCTGATTTCTTGGACGTCCTGTATGCCGGTTGTTTTTGTCTAAAGCGAGAACTCGTATTTTCATTGTTGATGACATAGATTTGTTGCCTGCAGCAATTGTTCTTTTTCAAAGTGAGGTTCAAATTGGTGAAAATGTGTCCTGAAAGTAAGTTATGGTGACTGTGCTCCTTGTTTACCTTGGACCCAGATTACTTTTATGCATATATATACAAATATGTATATATATTTATACATATATATGTATATCCTTGAATATCTGAGAAGGAGGCTTGAAATAAAGCAAGTTTACCTTGTTGTAGATAGTTAAGGCCGGGAAAAGGCAATAGTTATGGGAGCCAAAAATGTGCATAAATGATGTATAAAAGTCTGATCTGAGCTTGTTTGTGTGAATCTATAGAAAAAAAGTGGACATTTTCCACAAATCTGAGGAAACCGCAACATTTTTTAAACCCAGAAAAGACAAAAGTTTATCAAAAGAGTGCGTCTGCTGAGTTAAAGCTCCTGTTCAACGTGTAAAACTTCAACATTTATTGTTACCGTGGTTGGAAAAGTTGTAAAAATGATTGAAATGGTTGGTGGTTTGAGTTTTATCTGCTCCCAAACAGTGGATATAGTCAAACAACGCAGCAAACGCCATCTGTTGAAGGAGCTTCCGTGGCCTGATTGACTCCCAACAATACGCTGGAAACAAACTGCGAACACATTCCAAAAAACTTTCATCCTCAGAGAACTGGGAGAATCCTTCGTTGTAAGTAGGACAGAAGGATTTTTTTTTTTCCGTTTGTGTTTTTAGTTTGACTCGGAAACTCTAAATGTAAGTTGACTTCAAAACTCAGTGTACTGTTTGTGAAAACTGTAAATGTTTGTATGTGAAAATATGAAATTTATGGGAAAAAAGGATCAAGTACATCAATTCCAAAAAAAAAAAAAGGTTCTACCAGAAAAAAAAACAACTGTGCGTTGTCTTTGTGTTTTGTAAACGAAGACTAAAAAAAATGGTAAATTTAGTATTTAATATTATGGATATTGAGACTATTTTAGTGATGCTGAAAAGGTGATGTATGTATTTTCTGTGAGAGTTGTTCATTATGCTGGAATCTGCACGTGTCAGTTATCCAGTTCTAAGAATATAAATTATAATGGAAATAAAACTTGGAGAAAAAATATATTGTCATGGACTGTATTGGATCAAAAGAAAAAAAGCAATTTTAAATATTGAAATACAAATTTGTTAAAAAACAAAAACACTACAGTATATTAATGTTTTTTTTATCCCCAGATTTTTTTTCCAGGATACATTAATTCTATTTCAGCAACTTTATAGTAGTGCAAAATAACTTTAAGCTAATGTTTTAAAACTTGTGGATATTCACCAAAAACATGTTCAGCTTCATATTAAACACTGTGTGTCTCTGATGGCTTTACAATAGATTAAATAACTTCAGTAATTTGGATCACAAGTCAGATGGTGTTCTGATGATTTATGCTGCCCTGATGAAAAATACCCCCATATTACAAATTAACAACTTATTTTATCACAAGATGTCAGAAGTTTATTCTTGTTTATGGCTAGTGTGTCCTGTTAATTATTTATACATATTTTTATGATCCTTCCCTGATTTTTCTATATAAAAGCCCTCTGGGTCCTTGTCGGCCATTGTTCGGTCCTTCTCCTCTGGATGTGTCCAAACATTTGCCTGACGCTCTGATAATGCAAAAAAAGTAATATTGTTTCTGTCCTGGGAGAATTTATTTAATAGGCAAAATGTATTTATGGAAAAATATAAACAAAAACAATAAATCGGTTTATTGAAGTAGAGACTGGAACGGCACATGTGGAGAAGGAATCAGTAGCACAACAGGTAGCATGTTTCAACACCGGTTCCAGCAACGGCTGTCTTACGCCGGGCTCACACTGCCTACGGAACGGCTTCGGTCCGGCTTCGGTGCGGTTTTTCCGCAAGCTACCACTCACATCTGCTCCGGATAGGGAGTGCGGTCAGCTCCGGTGCTGGGTGCGTAAAACGTCACCCGCGAGAACAGAAGTTCACGTGGGTTATCGTTTTGTCGGGACTTCACACGAGAACACGTCCATTATTTAGCAAATGTGTGAAAATGTGTTGTGCTGCAGGCTTTCGGGACCCTGTGTCACCGGGTGTGATGTAATGTTTACATTTCCTATTAGCGCGTGTGCTGTCTAAAAAGAAGAGTCAAGTTACAATTGTTTGTACACTCGTTTATTTTGAAAAAACACCAGATATTCAAGCCACACTTCCTGTATAGTTCGTCAGATTTCATCAAACTTGACGCGGAGTGACTCCGGCGTCCGGAAAAAATTGATCCTTGCGGATTCTTTCCGTAGTGCCGTACAGCCTCCGTAACCGGACCCGCACCGCACGGAGCTACTGTGAGCCTTCTAAAGGGATTTTAATCTAACGGAATACCTGCGGGGTCCGCACCGGACCGGATCCGGATGCAGTGTGAGCCCGGCGTTAGACACTGTTACATAAAAGTTATTTACTACTGCTTTGTTTTAGTCCCCAGAATTTTTTTTTCCAGGGTACATTCTTATATCAGTAGAGAAATTTTCTAATCAGATCATGTTGGGTTGTCACTATAATATGACTTAATGAGCCCACCTGGTGGTTTAATTAGTGCTGCTGAATTCCAAATAAAACCAAGAGTTTGGCAAAATTGAATCAGGATATTAAAAAAGGATTTTATTCAAAATAAAAGCCACTGAAGGCTTTGAGCCATTTCCTTATTAAATCTCAGATGTGACAGTCAAAACATTCGAACAGGATGGGTTGAAGGGTTTCTAACGCAAGAGTTAATCTAGATTCAGGATTAGTATTTAATTTGAACCAGGTTCTCTACAGTTAACACTATTCTTTCAGCAGAATTTTAAAGCTCATTAAACCTAAAGATGGTTTACACTGAAGTACAACAGGCCTCTTTAAGCTTCGTGAATTTTTCCACTTTACAGACATGAAATTTACTAATGTTAGAAAACCAGCTTTGACTGAAGCCCTTAGAAGAATTGGGTCACAATCTTTATTCTAGATTAAAAGTATGCATGATTGCATTTCTTCTCTGACTTCAAATAACCCAAATCAGTTGTTCAAACACTGAAAACATGCAACTGCTGTTGAATCAGGCTTGATTTTTTTTCCTGAAATCAGGAGTTTAAAAACTAAACACCTTTCCCTAGAGGTATTAGAGAAATTAGTCTTCAAATGTAGCCATTAAATTCATCAACTTCCAACTTAAAGATAAATTTATTTAGAAACAAATATTGTGATTACATTACAGGAAAACAAGCATAAAGAGCAATGCCACACTGGTCTTTTTTGTTCCGAGCCATTTTGATGTATCCTTCATCTCCATATCGTTCACCCCAACTACAAACAGATAGAAAGTCATGATGTCCTGGTACAACAAAGATTCTGGAACAGATTCATCCTACAAACCTGTTTTTAACCAGCCAGTAGTCTTCACCCCGCTCGGTGCCGTATCCCACCACCAGCACACCATGGTTCACATTGTGAGTGCATGTGTGGTCCTTGTACACACCTGTTGGATCATAAGATCAGCAACAACCAACACACCTTTCCAGTATTCCAAGCAGTTGTTTTAACTCACCATGACGATAGAAAACAAACTTTGGCCTGGAGGCGTCGATCGCTACAGAGATAGGGCCAATGGTCGCCAAACCCACTTTGAGTGCAAACTCATCCCCCTTTGGTAAGAAGCCGTATCCCGAGCAGTTGGCAGCCCGATACTTTGAGTTGTACTTGCATTGACCACGCTGGAAGTGTAGTAAAAGAGGATGTTCTGACATTAAGCCCAGATATTTGGTGTTTAAGAGTTTCTGACTCACCTTTCCAGTATACGGATAAGCAGCATCAGAGTCGATGCCGTTGTTGTTCATGACATACTGGAAGGCATTAGTCATGAAGCCACCCCTGCAGCCAGTGTTGCCATATTTTGAAGTGCAGTCCAAAAGATTTTGGGGACTGAGGGACATCAGGATGCCTCTGGACTTCTTTAGCTGTCCCTCCAGAGCACCAACAGCACTAAATGCCCAACAAGAGCCGCAAGAGCCCTGAAGGACACAAGAGTTGTTTAACAATGCAACAGAGAAACAAACCTCATACAAACTGCACTTTGAGATGATGTCACCTGGGTTTTGACTGAAGTTACCAGCCCTTCATCCCTCCAGTCCAGTGAAGATGGCAGAGACCTGTTGACCTTAATCAAGTTGTAAGAGACCCTCTCAATGTCTGACGGTACAATCGTGCCAGTAAGAGACCCAACGATCTCCTCAAAAGTCTGCAAGAAAGGTTGGAACACGAATGATGCAGCTGTTTGGTCATTGAGTAGATTAGGACTTTTACATATAGTCTTTCCAAGTACTCAACCAGGTCTCCCAGGTGGTTCATTGCCAGCTCATAGGTGTGCAAGCCGAGGGACGTTTCCAAGTTATGGACATTTATTATATCAAGGTTTTCTTCCCATAATCGTCTGCGACCCAGTTCTTCAACCTTAAAAATGGCAGTTCAAATGAACATGGGAGTCAGAATTGTAAGACTAGAAATTATAATTAAAACAGAACATGATTACCCAACTGTTAAAAAAAAAAAAAAAAGCGTTTGAGCAGGTGAAAGACTTTATTACCTGATGAGAATATATTTTGTTGTGGGTCTTCTTCCACAGCTCCCAGTGCTGATCCAAATGTGCGACGGCCGATGCAATACCACATAAAATTGTGAAAAACAGGCTCCGAAACATTTCCAGATCTAGAAAACAAAGTATTCAAACAGAGCTGGACAATGAAAACAAGACCTTAGATAAAAAGCTGAGGCCTGTTTGTGTAAATTTGTTTAAGTATAAGAGGGCTGGCATCCCACAGGTGGTAGATATTTGCATTAAAAAGTAATGAAAAAGCTCAAGTTTCTATATTTTTTAAATTCTAAGAGAAATTTGTATATGAATGACATCTAGAGAAAGATCCTTTTAGTGCTCAGGGTTAATTTGTCACAGTTTATCTAAATAACAGCTTCAAAAGGATAAGATGTTTAAAACATTCCTTACCTGAGCCACTGACTGAAGAAAAGATCACCTTGAATTGTTCACAGAAAACTTCCTCAGCATGTATTTATCCACACGTTTAGTCATTGACACACCTGCAAATAATCAATCCCGTTGTAATACCACCCTTGTCCACTTGGTGGCAGTAAAAACAAGCTGCAAACACAAAACTAACAGGAAGTCTACTCAATAACTTTTAGCTGCAGACTGTCTACGCCACTCTGAGGCCCCAAAGCCAGTCTGAGGTTCACGCATGTGCAATAGAAATCAAATGATAATTTTAAATTGACTAAATTGAGTCTGTCTTTTGCTTTATTGTTGTTTTTGATCTACACATAATAAGGGGTTATAGTTATAGGGTGGATTTGAGGTAGATCCCCATGAATAAACATCTGTTCATCAAGCTGTAGCTGGGTGGTGGCCTGAGAGTGGCAGGGTTTGGGTTAGTTCTGGTCAATATTTTCTGCTACAGCTGTGAAAAGATGCAGAAACTAAATAATTCATCAGATTCTGTCCTAATCAGAGCTTATCTGCAGATTACTACAGTGATCAATTTTCCAGAACTTTGGATTTATTTGGATTTTGCATGTCAATGACATGTTGTATTTGTTGAGGTCAAACATCAGCCAGGTCCTTTCTGCATGGAGTTTGCATGTTCTCATGCATGCGTGGGTTTTCTCCAAGGACGTGGGGCCTTGTGATGGACTGGGGACCTGTCCAGGTGTGGCCCCGCCTCTCAGCCAATGACAGCTGGAGATAGACACCTGTGACCCTGAACAGGAATAAGCAGGTACAGATACTGACTGACTGACAAATACTGACACATAAATCACATTTTCTTATAGATTGGATTGTTTTTTCTATCCTGTTTTATTGTGAACGTCCTTCCTTCCATCCATTTACCTGCTTGCAGAGTTGTAGAGCAGAAGGTGTCTCTCTCCAGCTGTCGTCAGGCAGGAGGCGGGGTTACACTCTGGACAGGTAGCCAGTCCAGGGAAATAGAGAACCTAGAAAAAACTTACACATACATGTGGAGATCATGAAACTCCATGCAGAAAGGCTCCAGCAGAGTTTCAAGCCCAGAACCTTGTTGCTGTGAAGGAACAGTGAAACCAGCTGCACCACCATGCAGCCCTATCCCTGAACATTTCCAGAGTTTCTACATTATATTATTAATTATTTATATTGTTAGTCTTGTTTTAAATTATTTTGAGTCCTGAAATTTCTTCTTCTGTCTACCAGTTATCCACCTCCATCGTTTTTATATGTCATTGTCAAAAATCTGCTGAAACTTTCAACAACCATTAGAAAACCTGAAGAACTACCTTAAAATATTATAAGTTTATAACTCCATCAAAACTGAATTTAAAGAAATTAGTTTAAAATTTTCTAAAGACATGAAACGTGAGTGTCATTATTTATAAAACTTTAAAAGAATTCAAAGGTTGATTTAAGCAATCTATGAAATGAGAGAATCAAATATTTCAGTTTTTTTAAGGATTTAAGGTCCTGCCCTGTGAACAAGTCCCAAAAGGCTTTAATGCCCCTTTAAGCACAATTCTTCCAGTTGAAAGGATTTTAATTACGTAAGCAAGGATTATACAGTACACTTAAAATCATGTTTAGGGTTAGAGGTTGGAACTGTGAGCTGCCATCTCCTTCCAAGCAGGAAAAATAGGTTTGGGCTCTTATGATCTCAGATTTCACAGGGGACCAGTAGGGGGAGATCGAGAGCAAAACTTACTTAGTTCTGCTTTAAGATGATGATCTGATGTAAGAATGCACAAAACCTTTATAACAATTAGCATTGTCCCAATACAAAAGTTTCAAACTCGATTCGATACTGGAAAAAAAAACTA
Organism: Pachypanchax playfairii; assembly: GCA_006937955.1. NCBI lineage: Eukaryota > Metazoa > Chordata > Actinopteri > Cyprinodontiformes > Aplocheilidae > Pachypanchax > Pachypanchax playfairii. The sequence goes on from SSNP01000031.1 coordinate 1,676,869, forward strand.
GATACTAAGGTGATTTAAAAATACCAATTTATTGAAAAAGTAGATATAATGAATAACATTCTTTTTATCTAGCTACCTTAATAGTGCAACAATTTAAACAGTTGTATAGTATTGTAGGTATCAACAATTCACAATTCTATCAACATCGCATCTCCTGTGCTGTCGCTCTCTGTTTCTCTCTCTCTCTCTCTCTCTCTCTCTCTCTCTCTCTCTCTCTCTCTCTCTCTCTCTCCCGCCCTATCAAGCATCCTACTACCTTTACTTGCCCAACCTCTCTCACTCACAGACATCAGTGCCGACACGTGAACATAACTTCAAAGCAGAGTTGCTACATTTACAAATAACTGCCAGGATTCTTCACCAATAAAAAACCTGCAGCGAACATTTTACAGCTGTAAACAAACAAACAGCTGATCTGTCTGATAATAATCTATGGCAATTTGAGCCTAAAGAAAAAAAGTCAAAATGAAGATAGTCAAGAAATGACGCAATGAAAATACTACAGCAGTTCACAGCGCAAATGAAATAAAAAAGTACAACAAAGCCAACTGGGATAATATGATGCGGCCGAGTGGCAGATTCTCCTTCTGCTGATTGCAGCAGGATGCTTTATGACACCTGGCTGCTTTACGGCACCTGGCTGCTTTATGGCACCTGGCTGTCTGGGAACCACATGTAAGTTTACTCTAAAGAAGGTTGTGTATATGCGAGACTTCAAAAATATCAATACCATTGGAACACAATATCTATCTTTAGATACCAATTTTAAATCGATTAATGACTAGGCATAGATTATTTTGACAACCCTAATAGCAATGTGGTGATTGCTTATCATCATCACATCTGCTCCTCTGCACTCATAGTTGAAAATTTAAATGGTAAAATTAAAATATGACTAGCCACGCTGGTCTGAGTTTTGCTACCAAGTAAGTTCATCCTTACATGGTCCAAGAGAATCTTTCCATGGTGAGACTCAAGGTCTGATGCAATCGTGGGACTGTGGGTCTTAATTCTGCCAAAAACTTTAATTAACCTGTAAATTCTCTGTCCTAGGGCTGCACGGTGGTGCAGTTGGTAGAGCTGTTGCCTTGCAGCAAGAAGGTCCTGGGTTTGAATCTGGGCTGGGACCTTTCTGCATGGAGTTAGCATGTTCTTCCTGTGCATGTGTGGGTTTTCTCCGGGGACTCCGGTTTCCTCCCACTGTTCAAAAACATGCAAGAGGTTAATTGGCAACTCTAAATTTTCCCTAGGTGTGTGTGTGTGTGAGTGGTTGTTTGTCTGTGTGTGGCCCTGTGATGGACTGGTGACCTGTCCAGGGTGTCCCCCGCCTCTTGCCCAAAGACTGCTGGAGATAGACACCAGCTCCCTGTGACCTTGAACAGGAAGAAGCAGGTTTCGAAAATGGATGGATTCTCTGTCCCATTTATGAGATAAAAGCAATAAAAACTTCAACGAGTCCCAGTTAAAGTACATCATTTTCCAGGAGGTCAGGAAGTTTGAGTGACTCCAGGTTTTTATTGAAGTTTTGTTTTAAAATCCTTTCCATCAAATAATGATAATAACATAGATTTCACAGTGTCGGGTAGACTGCTAATGTTGCGATTCCACAGAGGTTCCTCTTGTTCCTCGCAATTCGAATGAATCCTCTTTCTCCCCACTCAGTTCCCCAACTGAAACCACCAAAACATATTTACAGTAGAGTCAACATTAGATCAGATTTATAGGTGAATGATTTTCACTTTCAAGACAGTAATGATGTTTTCACCTGTTTTTAATGAGCCAGTATTCTTGTCCTCCATCAACACCGTAGCCCACAACCAGGACGGCGTGATTCACAAGCCTGGGGTTGCAGCTGGGCACGTTGTACAAACCTGCAAGATTTGTGTATTTAACCGAATAAAATGCTTTTATATTAAACCAGTTGATGAAGTTGTCTCACCTCCTTTGTATAGATGAAAAGAAGGCAGCATGGCATTAACAGCCACGGCGACCGGTCCGACAGACGCCACCGCAGCCTGCAGCGCTTTCTCGTCTCCCCGTGGAAGGACGTGGAAGTTGGAGCAATGAGCAGCTTTCCCTTTGACTGAATAGCGACACTTTCCATTCTACAAAGAAAAAAACAAGAGATTTCCATGAAACATCGCCTGAAACATCAAAAAGATTTCCTGAATAGTTGCTGGAGGAGTTTTGAGTCCGACCTGGTGTTCGTAAGGGTAGAAGCTCTCAGAGTCGACGCCTTCGTTCTGAATGATGTAGGTGTAGGATTTTGTGATGAAGCCTCCTTTGCAGCCCAGATTTCCATACTTGGTGCTACAGTCCACCAGGTTCTGTGGACTCAGCGTAACAAGGACACCTGTTTTCTTTTTCATTTGCCCCTCAAGAGCTCCCAAAGAGCTGAAGGCCCAACATGAGCCACACAATCCCTGAAAACACCAACAAAAACAAAACATCAAGCTTGTAACATTAGATCCTCTCTTTTTATAGTATTAAGTGGCAGATTTGTCACCTGGTTTCTGACCGGCCCTACCAGACCGTCTATCCTCCAGTCCACACTTGCTGGCATCAGTAATCCAGATGTGTCTTTAAAAGTATCATTCCTGAAATCAAGAGGATCTTCCAGGTTCAAGCCGTTTAGCCTCTCATTGATCTCCTCAGCTGTCTTAAAGCCGACAAAACACAGATAAAGATAACTTTAAAATAAGTGATGTCCACATCAGTGTTGCCTTTGTGGGTAAAAAAACAACACAATTTACTTAAAGGTGGTATATGAAACATTTTCATTAAAAGCTATATTTTTAATAAAATAATGTCTCCATGGGGTGTTCAGAGGATTCTAGAATGAAAATACAGCATTAATATTATAAAATATTAATTTTGGCGGTATACGATGTTGGCATTTTGTTTACATCTACCAGTCAATAGCTGGCAGAGCAGCGGGCACCATTTTGGGTTGCCTAATACCGTAAATACTCCAGCACAGTGAGGCTGGTGCTGTGGAGTCTGCAGGTCAAGCAGCTGGAAGCACCGGGGACATGTGGTGATTATATACCTTATTTGCTTGCCATAGGTGATTCCTCTGGAGTTTCCCATGTGACAGGCACGTTCTGTGTGGAAACATTTTTCATTAGCTGCTAAGCTAACGTGGAGCTACATGTTGGTGAAGTGAAGGAGCTTCAGGCCACCTTTTGGACTGGAAGACACACCGTGGAGGATTCTATTGCTTTTTTTTACTTTATTGGATAAGTGAGGCATCCAGGATGAGGTGTGGGGAGGAGAGAGGATCTTAGGAGGAGACTGCAGGAAGTTTTGGAGCCGCGGGGCAACTGTGAACTCTTTGCCACGGACTGAATCGATGACTGAGCTTCAAAGAGGTAGGAGCTGCTTTTATCAGAGTCAGTGTGTGATCAGCGGGGCTGGAGAGCAAGATTAGTGAGCTGAACTCATGATATTTTACTCGGATTGTGGATCAGAGTGGGTTTAGAGAGGAATATTCGCCTGAGCGTTGGAGCGCGCGCGCACGGGGGGGTAAACGAGCCTGGCACCCGGATGGTTGAAGGCTTTGTGTCGTGTTATTGTGTTCCGAGTTCCATATCCCACCTTTAAGTAAAGCTAAATTTATCTTATTTGTCAAGCCTATTTCTGAGAACTCTACTGCTCTTACAGGATCAGCACTTTCCCCAGAAACCTGCTATCTGCCGCCCTCTGGTGGAAGGTGGAAGTACTACAGGTGGAAAGAGCCAATTCCTCTTTTCAAGCAGTTAAATTGATAAAATGACATAATTTTCTATTTTTTATTTTTAAAGGTTTGATCAATATCAGATTATATGTTTTAGTAAAGTCCATCACGTTTTCAGCAGCCTTTAAAAAAGGCTGTGTTAATAGAAATTCAGTCTGGTTGTACTGTATATGTTTCAGGTACTTTATAGAGAGTTGTCATGGCTATGAAGTGAGTTTGTTGCATTTAATTATAAGAAAATTTACAAACATACGGGTTTGACTCAAATCCTTCAACTTCTTCTTTGTGAAATCAATCAGAAACACATTGTTCTTCTTCCTGACAGTAAAACCTTTTTAAATAATAATAATAGTAAAAACTTTCCAGGTTCTTTTACATTTGTCTTCATACTAGTCAAGCTTTGTTAAATCCTTCTTGTACTTCTTCCAGCTTGTTTCTGACTGTGTTTCTAAGTCTGATTCATAGTTTGTGGTTGACGTCTCAATCTAAATCATTTTCCTTGGTGATTTGTATTAATTGGGACTTTAAACTCTTGCTGGTGTCCCGTTTCCTTCCATTAGGTCCATATTTATGAACAGTGACGTCCCTCTCCATAGCCACTGTAATATACTGTCCTCTGACAGCGAGCCAGAAGCTGGTGTGTCTTCCAAACATCTCTGCCAGATTCCTGCAGAGAGTTGACACGTCACACCCTTCCAGGCTTTTCTGCTCGGACTTCCTGTGGTCTTCATCCGCAAAATAAACACCATCCACCATATGATGCATTTAAATGCCCTTCATATCCACTGTATCCTTATATATGCTGCTATTTTTGCGTGTCCAACAACCACAATACAAGATGATATTCCTCCCTTTTTTTAATGTTTTTTTTTTTTTAATGTAGTGGAGTGGATGCTGTTACATGATGCAAAATTCCAAATTTGTTTTGTCAGTTTATATCCAGCAGATGACACCAACATCTCTTAGAATTTATGAATTTAATGAGCTACTGTAGCAAAAGCTAGAAAAAAAATCCAGTTTCTGTAGAGATTTAGACACATGTGAAACAAATCTTCACATGTAAAATTACAATCAATACTTCTTTGCTATATTTCCCGTAAAAACTGTTAATTTGTGGGTTATTATCCAGTCCTTTAATCTGAGACCAGTTTTTGATCAAATTACTTTCTAAATTTCACAACATTCCACGTTAAATCCTCACAGTTTATCACTGCTATACATTTGATAACCTTTTCATAAAAGCCCTTTTTCTCTCTTTTGAATAATTTAAAAATACTTTTTTTATTCCCCTAAATTCTGTTTGCATCATACAATAAACCAGAAAATAAATAGAGGGAATTTAACGTAGATTTGGGTCTAACCTAACACACTTTATTTATAAATTTAACAAAATATGTATCTTTGGTGAATTTAATGGAAAAAAACTTGCTTAAGTACAGTAATTCTACCATGTCAGCCAGGTGATTCAGGCCCATTGTGAAGCTGTGTTTCCCTGCTGACGTCTCCTGGTTGTGTTTCAACACCATGAGCAGGTTTTTCTCCCATACTGATCTCCTGAAGATCAACTCAGTCTGAAAAAAAACAACAAGATAACTGAGTTTCTACCGGAGACGACACAGACCAGAGCTTTTTACAATGCTGTTACCTGATTATCATAAACTTTCTGATGTTGGTTTTTCCACTCGTGCCACAGTTTGTTTTTAGCGAATGAAGAACACGTGAAGGTCAGAAAAGCCAAGAGCAACGTGATGCAGAAGATTTGCATCCTGTAAAAAAACATGTTTTGTAGCAGATTGGGCTCCCAGAGTTAATACAATTTGTTTAATTGATTAAGATTTTATTCAGTCTTTTATTTGAAAAGATAATGGATTGATTTTTTTTTCTGAAAGTGAACTTCACAAAACCCCAAACCATTTAAAAGACAGATTTTTTTTAAATTACAAATTTTCTCTTAATAGAAACGATAGAAAATTTTTTTAAATTAAAACAACACGACTAACTTTTATCACTATAAAGAGATTTTTTTTAAAAATATTTGCTAATTTTTAAAAGTGTTTTTGTCACATCAGGGCCACCGTACAAATCCTTCAAACTCATGACCCGAGCATCTTCTTGCAAATCATGTTTACAGATAACAATCACGATGCATGCGGCTTGCACTGCAAGCAGAAATCTTTGTAGAGTAAAGCGTTCCACGTTCTTATCGTCGGAACTGAGAAGAAAAACTTCAGAAACTATAAAGAGTCAGATGATCTCAGCTGTTCAAACCCAAGATCAGCCTGAGAAACATTCATGTTAAAGAAGAAATTTAAGAGTTTTCTCATCTCAAAAAGGAGATTTTACACTATCATGTCTAAGAATTGTAGTGAAACTTTTGACTTCCTCTATTCTTTCACACACAGTCTGGAAGTTTATCATCCTCTTAAAAAAACTGATTCAAACAATCTAAAGTTACACAAACAAGATCTGGACTCACCTTAACGCAGAAGGATCAGCAGGTTTACGACGTTCCAGGAAGACAGTGTTCTTGTTTGTAGCATGTTCAGTCTGAAAAGAGGAAGTTCAGCTCGTCATTTACAGTTTGTCGTTGGCCGGTTCCCCTGTTAATCTGCTCTGTGGCTTGTCATGTGAATCGAATCTACCACCAGCTGCAGACGCCCAAAATAAGTTTGCAGTAAGAGAAGAGCTGAAAATTCCTTGTGGTGGAATTTCCTGAGAACAAAGAGGTCTAACACTGAACTTTGAAAAAACAAATCTACCTTGGATTTTTGTGAGTCGGTACCTGTTTGTTCCTGTTCAGGGTGTTTTAGAAGTTGGTGTCTATCTCTAGCTGTCATTGGGTGAGAGGCGGGGGTCACACCTGGACAGGTCATCACTCCATCACAGAGACAATCACTATTTAGATTTTTGGTCTCCACAAAAAAAAAAAAAAAAAGGAAATGTGAAGTAAAGATGTTAATTTTATAGTTGCTGGTGGACTGATTCACCTTTAAACTCATTTTGGAACTGCAGAGTCTTCTGCTCTGATCATAATGAAAAGATCATAAGCAGCCAAGAGACTGTACTGTCTGAGAAAGTTGAAGAAATTCACTAAAATCCAACTTCTCCTGCTTGATGCAGTAGAGGAGATCATTGCAAGTAAACAGCATCAAGCAGGAGAAGAAATCACAGTAATGAAATCAGCACAGGCGGATCAGGAGGTTCTGCAACATCATTAAATTCATTAAATACAAACCACACTGCAGCAGGTTTGCTTCACTTCTTCATCACATTGTCTACTGCTCTGTTTACTGTACTCCACATCTCCAACAGGAAGCAGTGATGATGAAACACATATTAGGAGAATATTACGTAATGTTGGACTTACGCTGTTGCTACCATTCACCTCTGATCTTTCCCCCTTCCTGGATTCAGGTTTTGGACAGATTGCTTATGATTGCACATCCCCTGAGGTACAGTAGCAGATGGTAAATTTCTGACTCAGCACAAGCTCTTCTTCAGCGATGATGGTGCAAAATCTGTGCGTCAATAAAGAAGAGGCAAGAGGCTCGGCTCTCACACCTGCTTTATTCTTCAGCTTCTTCTGGCTCGTGCATCATCTAAACAAAATTTCAACCAGTTATGAAATCAAGATGTTTATTTTTCACAATCTACGGTATATAAAGTCTTATTGCATCAATTTGAAAATATTCAGATTTATAAATTTGTTCTGAGTTCTTTCAATAGAAATCAGTATGTAGCACATTATGGATGAAGTCTTAACAGGAACATATTTAATGATAATAATGAAGTTTGGGTTATTTAATGGTCTCCTGGCTGATGGTTCATCACTTCATTTGTTTTACATTTTGGTTCTTTGTTTTTTTGGAATCTGAGGGATTAGGGTGATTGGTAAAATTTAAAGTTTCCAATGAACCTCATGAATGTTTTTGGTTTGTAGAGTCTCCTGAGAACGTCATGCATGCACGAGAATAACATGCAAACCATGCAGGAAGTTTCAGTTTCAAACCCAAAACCTTCTCGCTGCAAGGCCACAGTGCTAACAACTGCACCACCGTGCAGACCCTGGATGGATGGATGGATGGATGGATGGATGGATGGATGGATGGACGGACGGACGGACGGATGATGGATGGATGGATGGATGGATGGATGGATGGATGGATGGATGGATGGATGGATGGATGGACGGACGGACGGACGGACGGATGATGGATGGATGGATGGATGGACGGATGATGGATGGATGGACGGATGGATGGATGGATGGATGGACGGATGATGGATGGATGGACGGATGATGGATGGATGGATGGATGGATGGACGGACGGACGGACGGATGATGGATGGATGGATGGATGGATGGATGGATGGATGGATGGATGGATGGATGGATGGATGGATGGATGGATGGATGGACGGATGATGGATGGATGGACGGATGGATGGATGGATGGATGGACGGATGGATGGACAGACGGACGGACGGATGATGGATGGATGGATGGATGGATGGTGGGTGGATGGATGGATGGATGGACGGACGGACGGACGGAGGATGATGGATGGATGGACGGATGGATGGATGGATGGATGATGGATGGATGGACGGACGGACGGACGGATGGATGGACGGATGGATGGATGGATGGATGGATGGATGGATGGATGGACGGATGATGGATGGATGGACGGACGGACGGACGGACGGACGATGGATGGATGGATGGATGGATGGATGGATGGACGGATGATGGATGGATGGACGGACGGACGGACGGACGGACGGATGATGGATGGATGGATGGATGGATGGATGATGGATGGATGGATGGATGGATGGATGGATGGACGGTTGGTGGATGGATGGATGGATGATGGATGGATGGATGGATGGATGGATAGATGGATGGACGGACGGACGGCTGGATGGATGGATGGATGGATGGATGGATGGATGGATGGATGGATGGATGGAGGGATGAGGGATGGATGGACGGACGGACGGACGGACGGACGGATGATGGATGGATGGATGGATGGATGGATGGATGGATGGATGGATGGATGGATGGATGGATGGATGGATGGATAGATGGACGGACGGACGGACGGACGGATGGATGGATGGATGGATGGATGGACGGACGAACGGATGGATGAATAAACAAGTACATTTGGAAGCTGATTGATGGTTTAAAAGTCTAAAGTTTGTGGTGGATTATTTAATCTCAGCTAGTTAAATGAAGAATCTAAATTGGTCCCTAAAGAGAGTAAAACAGATTACTGTTCTAATCCCTTCAGATTAGTCTGCCAACTCTGTCCAGACTGTAGATTAGTCTGACAAATAATTCAAACAAACAAAAAAAAAAGTTCTTAAAACCAAATCATAGCAAGAAGTTAATTTTAAATCATGTGCTGAATCATTTCAAACTAAATTGCAAAAATATTTATTTGGTTAATAAACAAGTATAAATACTATAATCCAAAAAAGTTTCCTAGATTAACCAAATAGCCAAACCCAATCTGTAGGAATTTAATACTCAAAACACTTTTTATCTGCATTTTTATCACGATGAAGCAACAATAAAAAGTCTTTTTCAGGTGTCAGTGTTCAGATTTCCTCCCATCAGGTAAATCTCTGCGTTTGGCTGACCGGCACCATCTCATCCAGTGCAGAGAGTTGGACAGAGTCCAGCAGCTAGTGCATATAATCCCCCAGCATGCACCGAGCGCGAAGCATCCACAGCCAGGTTGTTGTTGTTGCCATGAGGACAGCCGAGCCACAGGGGAACCAAGCTGCAGCATCACGCTTCCCTCTGAGTTCAGATCCACAGAATGAAGCGCGACGAGGCTTCAGTGTTGCTGTACTTCAGTTTATTTACTCAGAATGCTCCTGATTTATCTGTGTTCAAATCAATCATTTATACAGAGGAGGGAAAACAGCAACAACAGAAGGAAAAGAACAGATTTGCGTTTGAAAAGTGGGTGAGCAAAATGACAAGCGCTTCAATCTGAACAGGTGAGTTACAACTTGTTCTTTCTTTGCTTCCATCTAAAATAACTCTAATTATGTGTCTCCTGTGAAGCCATTTTTTAAAAGTTTGAGTCACTGTCGTGCAGAAAAGAAGATGCTATTTTATCTCTGAACACTGTATTTTCAACGTTCTGCTTCAGGAGTTCAGAAAGAGTCGTCCTCCATTATTCTCTGCTGTAGTTACATCAGCAGTTTGACTCCACTTCTTACTTGAAAGAGTCTCAAGATTTATTATAACCCCTCTGAAACGCATCATCTCAGAGGAGCAGGTCATTTCATCCTGTTCCATCGAGGTTTGTCTGCAGCACTTTAGAACTGTTCAAGCCTACAACAGGTTTCAGATCAGATGTAAGTCTGCTCTCCTTCAGCTTTAATAAGCTCGACCAATTCCCCGTCATTTATTTCTCGTCGCTACAGTTTCTGTGTGAAGTGAAGGAACTGCAACAGGAATGATTCTACTTGTCGTCCTCCTGACAGGCTGCAGACTCTGTCACGTTGCAGCCTTCAGCTGAGCAAAATCTGAGCAGAGCTGCCAAAACTGTGGGTGTGGTGGGGGGGTGAGGAGGAGGAGGTGGGGGGGGGGCATCACTCTGAATGTGTCATTTTTCTCTTGGCATTCACATTTTAGTGCTTTTTCAACAAGTCACACAGTTCATAATGAGCTGAGCCATAACAGATCTGCAGCTTGTTTGCTTTCTGGGACTCTTGTTTGTTTATTTATTTATTCATTTGTTTGTTTGTTTGTTTGTTATGCACATGCAATCATCCCATGCAGTAACTTACCATTACAGCATATACCCGCGTTATGAAAAGGTTAGTTTTTATTTTTCTGCCCCCTGTTGATAGATTTAGGAACTGCAACAAACAAATATTGGGCTCCACGTTGATGTTGTTGTTTTGAGTTCTGAAGCTCAGAATAGATGCCGAGTAAAGAATTTGAGAATTGAGGATTCGATCTAAAGTTAAAGTTAAAGTTAAAGTTAGTCTAATGTTAAAGTTTATTCACTGATTCTTATTGTCATCCAAACATTTTTTAAAAATGGTTATGTCAAAGTTTGGGCTAAAGACCTGAACATGGTGTGAACTGTTTTATTACATAACTTCTTCCCTATACCTTGCAGCAAAGAGGTCTTGGGTTCAACAACCCCCCCCCCCCCCCCCCCCCCCCCCCCCCCCCCAGGACCCTTTCTGCATGGTGTTAAAGATGTTCTCTCAGTGCATGTGTGGGTTTTCTCTGTAGACTCAAGTTTCCTCCCACAGACCATTAATATACCTGTTAGGTTAACTGGTGAATCTAAACTAGCCCTGAGTGGGTGTATGTATATGTGTGTGTGTGTGTGTGTGTGTGTGTGTGTGTGTGTGTGGGTGTGTGTGTGTGCAAATGTGGCCCGGTCATGGTCCAACAACAGGTCCTGGATGTTACCCTGCCTCCTGCCTAATGAGATAGAGACAGAAGACAGCTCTGCTATGAATCTGAACATCAGCAAGAGAGTATATGGATGGATGGATGGATGGATGGATGGATGGATGGATGGATGGATGGATGGATGGATGGATGGATGGATGGATGGATGGATGGATGGATGGATGGATGGATGGATGGATGGATGGATGGATGGACGGACGGACGGACGGACGGATGATGGATGGATGGATGGATGGATGGATGGATGGATGGATGGATGGATGGATGGATGGATGGATGGATGGATGGATGGATGGATGGATGGATGGATGGATGGATGGATGGATGGATGGATGGATTTGGACAGAGTCACATTAAATCCAGGTTTATTGAGATCAACACAACCAGAACTGTAACTGTACTTGTTCTTTTCTTTTACCCAGAGGGGGATACTGTGTACAGTGAAGTAATCCCTGCTTGTGAAGCCTCCCTCACTGCCAGTTTGCACTCTCTAACCCTCGATCCACCGTCAGAAAGAACAGATCAAACAAAAGCACGATGAGTGCACAACCTGCTCTTGTTTTTTTTTTTTTTTTTTTGCTGTTTTTATCTTTATTCCTGCACAAGCTGTCAGCTGAAATAAAAAAACATCCACAAGGCTGCAGCATCCTCCATCTGTGTTACCATGGTGACCAATCCAGAAAACATTGTTGGAAAAGAAAAAAATAACCTTAAAAGAAAAAAAGAAAATTAGAAAATTTGTTTAGGCTTCATTATTTGTCTGAAGTGTACATGCTTCTGCCTAATTAATTAGTTTTAATTAAAATTTACCCATAAATTAATGTCAACTTGGGTTGGAATGAGAAGTTTAACGAAATGCTCAGAAGTTGGAGACAGACTTTAAAGTTTAAGGCCTCAAATCTGTCTGTACAACAAAAACCAAAACTAACTTCTGTTTAACAAAAAAAAATCCGGTTGGTTTAACGGTGAAACTTTCCTTTTATTATTTCTCAATACAAACTCTAGATTATTATTAAAGAGCTCCCCCTAGTGGCTGGCTGCAGTATATCTTATCTTACTGCTGTATGTTTAAATGTTTTCTTTTCTTATATTTTTGGGCATAATTAGTAATTTGATGTTTGAAGAACATCCTGATTACGAGTGGGCGGAGCTTTCTGCTCCCCGTCTCAGTATTCGACGACTCAACGTCAATATCAAGACTTCACTTTTGTACCACGGTCGTAGATAACGATGCACTGGCAATCTTTTTAATCAGTGATGGTGTACAAAAATATGAGGATTTGGCAGCTTTAGATAAATGAGAAAAAAATGGAAAAAAAAAACATATTTTCTATTTTGTTCCTACAGCAGTTTCTGCAGTAAATTAAGTCAAATTAATCGAACGTTTTGATGGAAAACCGTTTCTTTTTACATGTTAAAACACATAAATTTCATACAAAACACATTTCATATGTGTCACATGATAAACTGATGTTCTCTCATGTGACATTTATGTGGTTTTTCTATTAATGCAAAGCACATTTAAAATAACCAGAGTCAAATTATTTACAAAAAAAAACAGCGTATCAATATTTTCACTGACATTTAGTCTGAAAAACAAACAAACATGCTTCCATCACTAGCTGTTCAGTTGTAAAGAGCTTTCCATTTTTAATCAAGAAAAAAAGTCAATTTTGCTTTAAATCCTCACAAATAAAACCCAAATTCAAAAATCAACAGAAGAGGAAAGTGATTCTACTTTTATTTTGAAAAGATAATGACATGTAATGACTGAGTTTTTTGCTTTCATGCTGTTTGTTCCTCACAGCTCTCCTTACCTCACAGGCCACCAGATGTTTGAGGGGACTGCAGCCCACCTATGGATGTGCTGGAGAGCTTTCTACCTCCTAATTGCAGGTGTGGCATTGACATCTGAAACACGCTGGCTGTGTCCACAGTCCTGTCGCTGCAACACCACCGCGCTGGAGGTGAACTGCTCAGGTGGTCAGCTCACCTCTGTACCAGACGCGCTCCCCCAAGAAGCAAAACTACTGAATCTAACTCACAACAAAATCAAGACTTTGGTGAACCAGCAGTTTCACAATCTTTCCCAACTGCTGCACCTTGATTTAAGTGACAATCTTTTAGCATTAATCGAAGTGGAAGCCTTCCTCGGCCTCCAAAGCTTGCTGACGCTGCGTCTCCCACACAATCACCTGAAGATTATTTCAGTTGGAGTGTTTGCTGGCCTCAGAAACTTGCAGTTACTGGATATTAGCAGCAATAAAATCCTCGTGTTTCTGGATTTTACCTTCAGGGACTTAGCTTCCCTGCAGTTTTTCCTAGCTGATGATAATGATTTAGTTTTTATTTCCAGTCAAGCTTTTACTGGTCTAACCAGTTTAATAAGACTGGACCTCGATGGTCGTAACCTCACTGCTGTGCCAACAGAGGCGCTTAATCAGCTGAGTGTTCTGAAAATCTTTCATCTTCACCAGCTGGGCCTCATCACGCTGCCAAACTACTCTTTCAATCACCTTGTGCACCTAAAGGAACTTGTCATTTCTCATTTCTCCAAGCTGGAGAGTCTGTCAGGAAATAGTCTCTTTGGCCTCAATCTCACATCCTTAACCATCAAACACTGCAGCCTTAACGCTGTACCTTACATCCCTTTGCATCACCTGGTATATCTTCTGTACCTTGATCTCTCCTTTAACCCCATAACCTTCATTCAAGGGAACCAGCTTGGAGATTTACTGCGACTCCAGGAGTTTCACCTGGTTGGAGGCTCATTAACACGCATCGAAACAGACGCATTTAAGGGTTTGGCACATTTAAAAGTGCTGAATGTGTCGAGAAACGTTCTCACCACACTTGAGGCGGGATCTTTTCATTCAGTGGAAAACCTAAAAAGGCTGGGACTGGATAACAACCCACTAGCTTGTGACTGCCGTTTGCTTTGGGTTGTGCAAAGGCGACCGTACGTGGACTTCGATGGGCGTCCGCCAACCTGTACTACCTCGGTCCAGTTTCGGGGCTGGAACTTACTGGACTTTTCTGAGGACGAGCTCTCAAATCTTCTCACCTGTCGGCGACCTCAAATTTTAAACCGCAAACCTCAAGACGTGAGAGTAGATCAAGGACACTCTGTGGCATTTTACTGCAGTGCGGAAGGTGACCCTCAGCCATCTGTCAGCTGGCTTAATCCTCAGCTAAGACATATTTCACCCACTGGTAGGATACAGGCTCTGTCTAATGGCTCTCTGGAGGTTCGCTATGCTCAGCCTCTTGATACTGGCACTTATACCTGTGTGGCATCAAATGCTGCAGGAAACGATAGCCTGCCTGTCAGCCTTCACGTCCAAGCCTTCCCATCATCTTCTAAAATCTTTGTCCATCCCAAAAGTCGGTCTGCCTCTCCATCAGCTCCTCCAGGAGTGAATGGAAACCAGAGACTCCCGTTTGATGTAAAAACACTACTGATAGCGGCGACGATAGGATTTTTCTCCTTCTTCAGCTCGGTGTCCGTCTGTTTCATCTTCATGTTCTTCTGGAGCAAAGGCAAAGGGCAAATCAAGCACACAGCCACGATCGCGTACGTGCCACGGAGCGCCGTGTCCAACAGCAATGCAAGGACAGCAAATTACATGGAGACGAGCAGGTTCACCATGAAGCTAATATGATTCGGTTTGTTCAAAGCACAAACGTCAGATAGAAGTTTGCTCTGGACTAAAATACATTAAATAAATATTATTGCACATTTTTCTGACATAAATCCTCAGTGTATTATTATTTTCTCATAGCATGAATTTGCATTTGTTAGATGTGTTCATTATGAACTTTAACTAAGACAGAATGTACAATAATCTAATTTAACTGCACACAATGTATATGAAATGTAAAACTCTTAATAAGTCAGATTTGCCAAAGCTTAAATTCTTCATGCTTGTTTGTGTTATAAGGATATTGAAAAGTGATAGACCCACCTGGCTAAATGTCTTTTATGTTCTGTTCACTTGTAGTTTTTTTTTAACTGGACAATAAAATAGCAGAAATGTCTTAACTACTGGGCTATTATGAACCTTAAAAAAACTAAACTACAGCAAAATGAATGTTGACTTTATACCAAGTTTTCTGCAGATGACATCTGTATTTTTTTTTTTTTTAGTGATCATCAATTTTCTGTTAATATGTTATTATTCTTCAATAAATAAAGAAATAAGATATACCTGATTGCTTTAATTTGTTTTATACATTCTAGTCAAATTAATATTATTTTTCTGAAAAATGTTATTTGGATTTTCTTAGTCCAGTTTTGAATGAGAAATACAGGATTCAGGGCAATTACAGTAATAAAATTGTTGTGTAGATGGTTTTTCACATAAAGCTGAAAAAAGGACCAAGATGAAAAAGAATCCAGATCAGAATTAAACTTTGTGGAAAATATTTACCGCACTGCAGAAGTGAACTCCATTCAAGGTGAACAGTGAATGGAGTTAGCTGCAGACACAGAAGTGGTAAGTAAAATCTATATTTGTGTTTACGCTGTGATATTTCAACAGCAGAATGATAATAACGTAGGTGCTAAAATATAAATGATGTTGTTGCCATGACGATGCAGTGATTCAGCCACGGTGGAGCACCAGTGGGAAAAAAAGACTTCAGTGGTTTCCATAACAATATTAAACACATGAGACATGACAGGTGACTGATAAAATCATGAAAAAGGAATTTAAAACAAGTTTTTATTTCAGAAAAAAATTAAATGCAAATCCGCTATTAAATTATGCAAGAACAAACACCTGTGTAGGGCTAAAACCAGAGCTTTGTTTAATTAAACTATTACTGAAAGATTGAAATAAACCCCCCAAATTATCTGGAAGATATGAATAGGAAGATTTCTTTGCTTTTATTTGGAGAGCATTTTTATAAGTACACAATGTTCCAATATCTCTGAAACTTTAGGGGATTATTACTATAATAAATAAGATATTTTGTTTAAAACAAACATTGCATTGGATACTTTGTAAAATAAATAAAGTACATAAATGAAAAACAACTGAAAAAAATATTTTGCCCTTTGTCATCTTAAACCATTTAGGATATACCCTCTAAAAATCTCAGTGATAGTGAGATGAAAGTCTGTAAAATTAATTAAATCGAAATCGAGACGGAATAACCAAAACAAGCTTTTATTTTTAAAACAACCCGGAAGTACTATAACTGTCCCGGATGTAAAGATTCGCCAAAACAGTTGTGTTAGCGCTTAGCTTCATTCACGGTGTTGTTAAATTTAGCGACTAAACAAATTATTTTAATTCATAGTATTGTGGAATTATGTCACATTTACCTTTAAATTTATAGTGTAGATTAAACATGGCTACTTTCAGAGAGTTTATTGGACGCGGAGAGTAACGCAGCGCTGAAGTCTGTTAGCATTGTTCTTTAGAAATCCTAGCCATGAGTTTGGCAGTCGGACGCGAACCCAGAAAGACTGCGGGGAACCGCATGTCTAAACTACTGGATGCTGAAGAAGAGGATGAGTTCTACAAAACCACATATGGAGGCTTCCACGATGTGAGTAACTAAACAAACACAGACACCAAACGGATCCAGATCTCTCAATTCCGTTTCAAAACATCGTGCAAGTTATACTAAAAAACATAGATACATTTAAAATTATTGTTCTTGAAACGTCATATATTCAGGTTTTACTTTAATTTGAATAATGTGTGTTTATTTTGCCTATTCAAGTGTCAGTAAAGAGTTTTAGCTTTAAGATTGCCTGTTCTTCATCTCTATTTTTTATTATTATTACACCTTCTAAATGTAATCAAGGTTTCAGAGAGTTAACAGCTTGTATATTATAGGCAGCTTACAGGACAACAGCTGCGTTTGTAATGACCAAGTCTCAGTTTCGACTGTGAAGACAAAACTTCAAGTAGGTTTGTCATGCAGCAAGAAAACCAAGATGTCAGAATAAGCCAAAGAGGCTTGTGGGGCCACAAAACCCTGTCAGTGGACTACTGAAGACTGGAAGAAGGTATTATGGACTGAACAAATGGTTTTTAAAAATACCACAGCACTGTGCAAGCACCATGCGATACCTTCTGGTTTGTCAGAGGTTGATCCTACAACAAGATAATAACCCACAACACAGAGAAATACCTCAGGAAAAAAGAAAGTTGAAAATATGGAGTGGTGAGCACAGAATTAAACCCCATCAGGCTGGGATGAAAGGAACAGAAGCATTACTACCTAAAAGTGCCAGCGTTTTCAAGAAAAAAAAAATTGGAAAAATCTGACTGGTAGTGTACAGCAGTCAGATTTTTTAAAAAATGGATAAATGAAACAAGCTTTTCTTCTTGCTTCACACCCAAAATAGAAGAAAGACTAATTTTACTGTTAGTTTGAAGATTACACCTGATAGTAACATGCTAATGTCTTTCTGTAATTTCAAGTTTTGCTCATTTTCTTTAGACAGCTGCTGGTTTAAAGAGCAGCTTGTGTAGGTGTTTGGCAGCACCCGCTCTCACGGTTCAGACAAGAATTGCTTGACAAGAAAAGAAAAAAACTGAATAATACATTATAATTTGTCCCTGTTTGGACTGGATAAAACTGTGACAGTTATTTTTTCATGGCCAGACTTACCTAACCTGCACTGTAACATCATAAGTACAGAAAGGGAATACAATGGTTTGTTTTATTTCTTTAACCAGTTTCAGCTTAGAAGTAAACTGGTTTACCTGTTTGTTTTACTACTTCATATCAAACAATATTACATATAAAGACGTGCAAATGTCCAGTAATACAGTCAAATATTCATATTTATGGAAAATTGCTGCACAAATTTGAGGAAGGCACATTTACCAGAAGTGATGAAACGCAGATACAAAGTGATTTACTATGGAAGAAAGAATTGGCAGAAAACCGATAATTGGATCAAGAATCTGTCGTTTCTGAGAGTTTCTCTCTTTGTGAATGAAAAATCAGCTCAGGAGATGATGTGAAGAGAACCAGTTTTGATGAGCACAGTCGTATGTTTGAGCTGAAATCTGTTTCAAATGCTTCAAGTTCTGCTGATCAAACACAGTCTGTGTCAGTGTCATTGTGGATGCAAACGAATGTTACAGATAAACAGCCAGATCAGAGCAGAAGAGGGAGAGAAAGAAAAGAGACTAAAATCCACAGAAAAGAGGATTTCTGCACCGTTCTTTGTGCATATTGCTGCTTTTTATTCAGTTCAGTTTTCGATTACAGGTTGTGTTAATCATAGTAACTATATTTAATGTTTAACTCATGACTCTGCTGCATGACAGTGGGTTTAACTCGATCATGGCTGCACAGATTTATTCTTTCCACAGTTCAAAATCCAACCCACAGAGTCAGAACATCTATGTTTGGTCCTTGTGAAGTCTTTTATTTCCATTTGTGTAATTTTGTCATTCTCTAGGTCTGATTTATAGAGATACATAAATAATCGGTGTTACTACAACCGCCTACTGTACAGCGTTTCACGGTTTTATCAACAAAAACACGAAATGACAAACGCTTTTCAATGTAAGATGTAAAGAGGAGCGTTCCCACGTTTCATCACTTCCGGTTTTAACTTTGAGACTCGCGTGAAGCTCTTAAAACATTCACACTCGCCTTATAAGTATCAAGCAATACAAATTTGCACCATGATTCATTAAAAAAAGTTATAAAGCTTCTAAAAGTTTTATTGAGCACCTGAGTGTGTCAAAATCACTTTAATGTTGCTGATTTGTCCAGAACGTTATTTGTCTCTATTCTCTTATCATACCTTCTTCATCTCTATCCTGATGGAACATATTTAGCTTGTTTGAGGGCTGATGTTCAGACACACTAGTCTGAATATTATTTGGATTACTTCCACAGAAACTTTAATTCTGGAGGAACTTCTGTCTCGTATGCTAACTACTGCCATGTGTTTGCTGTCAGGAATCTGGAGATGATGAATATCACGGGGAACATTCAGACACAGAGGACGAGGTGGACAGTGACTTCGACATCGACGAGGGCGACGAGCCGGACAGCGACCAGGAAGAAGATGCACCTCGGAGAAAAAGTCGGGTCGTAACTAAAGCTTACAAGGTATTAAATTCATTTCAGAAGCCAAGAGAATAAACACATATTTGATGACATCTAAACACACAAACTGCTCTACTTTCGCACAACTTTTGCTATTTGTTTAGCCAAGAAAACAACATTTTCAGCTTTACTGTTTCATAGAATTATTACATTTCTTTAAGGAGAACGTCAATAATTCTTTGATAAACAGAAAAATACATCAGACGGATTTTTAAGCACAGTGAATAAAAAATAAAAGGGTGTTCAAGGTCAAATTCAGCATCTGTTCACTGTGTTGCTGGTAACAGATTTGATTTGGAACGACATGTTCTTTGTTCTTTTCATTGTGACTTGTCTTTGTTTGATCAAAGGAACCTATAAAGGTGGTAAAACCCAAACCTAAAAGACCTCACGAGGAACAGAAAAAGACTGAGAAAACCAAAGTGGAGCTCAGAAGGAGAATTCCTCAAGAATTCCAAGATTTTGCTGAAAGTAAGTCAAATAGAGTTTTTTCAAGTCCCCAAAATCGTACTAAACATGTGTCATATAGGTCGCTCTAGCATGTTGATCATTACAGTAAATTCTTTTTCCGATGTTCCTTCTGTAGCTCGGAAGTCTGTGCGACAGTCCACCAGCGAACATACGAGGAAAACCAACCTGCGCTTGCAAGAGCGTCAGGATGCACCTCGGAGGCGGCGAGGCGCTCACCGCGACCGACCGCTGAGTCAGGAAGAACTGCTAGCAGAGGCCAAAGTAACGGCTGAGGCCAACATTCGATCTCTGGGTGAGAACTCGTTCAGTCAGGAACAGACAGAACGACACGAACCTGAGAGGATTAATAATCTTTGACGACCCGATGCGACAGAATCTGATTCTGGTATTTATTTAATGTCTGTGTTCAGCGTTCTGGGTCTTTCAGGTCATTATAACACAGAACTGATATAATATTGAACAACAGTTGAGGTTGTTAGAAATAAGGATTAGATAACTTTAGTTTCTGCTCAACACAACACTGAATTTGTTATTTATTTCCTGTTCCTTTAGAGAACTACGAACGTTTGGAAGCAGACAAGAAGAAACAGGTACATAAGAAGCGACGTTTCGAGGGACCGACCATCCGATATCACTCCGTCCTCATGCCGCTCGTCTCCCAGTCTCTCCTCAAAGAAGAAAACGTTGATGTCGAGGGGTGTGTACCGTCACCACTTCACCTTAATCTGACACATTTCTGAGCGTGTTCTGGAAACGTCTTGAAACATGCCTCCTTCTTAGAGTTTGGCAGCTTAATAAACAAAAACGGTGTTAAAAATGTGTGAAAAATCAACTTGAAGATCTTCGTAACCCCTGGAGACGACTGATCAAGAAAAAGTCTGGCTCTTTAAGGAGCAAAGTGGTTTAAAACTTCTGAAGACTGCTTCAGAGATTTTTAACCCTTTAAGATTAGCGGATTTCAGGATGGGTGATGATGTTTAGCTTTTATGTATTTTAATAAAAATAATTATTGTGTATCTGTTGGTTCTTATCAAAATCTGATTAAAACATGAGACAAAAAAAGGATATATTTGTCAACAAGTAAATATTCATAGTTTAATCTTGTTTCCACAGTCTGGATCAGGATGTTTCTCAGACCGCCCCACAGAACCCCACCACGCTGTCCCAGCAGCCCGCTGGAGGTCTGTGCTCCAGGACCTTTATAACCTTCAGTGACGACGAATCCTTCGAGGCGGCGTTTCCTCGCGCCGCCCAGTCGGCTCCTCAGCTTCCAGTCCAGGAGGTGTGTCCCGTCACCCACAAGCCGGCGCTGTACCGAGACCCCGTCACAGATATACCTTACGCCAACGCTCGAGCCTTCCGCATCATCCGGGAAGCGTACCGGAAATATGTGGCAGCTCACGGATTTCCAAACACTTCAGGAGGGCCGGGCGGGGAGTCTTCTGGGATGAAGGGGGTCCGTCAGAAGATGATGGTCAAACAAACTGCTGTTACCACGTAGATACTTTTTTTTTTTAAATCACTTTTCTCCAACACAAACTTTGTTTCACAGGATTTCTGTCCTTACAGGATATTTTAGGACTTTGCAGTTTGTTTGTGTTAATATTAGATTTCTTTTTTCTTTTACTTGTAATTTGTCATTATGAAACATAAAACAACAATAAACATCTAAAACAGCATTTTTTGTTACTTCTGTCAAAAACCTATAAGTCTAATCAACATCTGGTCATCACGTGGCACAGAGCTGAAATATGGAGATTTAAGATAAAAATCCTAAATGCTGGAACAGTTAGAGACACACGAGGTCAACAAAGATAAAAAATATTGACGCAATGATCTATGAACTAAAAGAAATGTGAAAACTATGAGAATAAAAAGTGTTTATAAAATTTTTGGGACATTTGGTCTCAAAACTTAGTACGCATCATCATACTAATACTAAAACTTAAACTACAGTCAAATTTATTTGCTATTTTTTGCTAATTTCATCTGACGCACAGCAGCAAAAAGTGATATCACAGTCTATTTGTTAGAACAGAATTATTTCCTCCATTTTTATGTCCTTACTCTTTACAAATGATTTTAGTGGAACATTATTTCAATCAAATCTAAACTATCTGCTCACTGTGTTGCCCTGCAGACAGCAGCATTTAAATGAACCAGACACTGAATAAGCATTTATAATGTCGGTTTTCTTTATGCTTAATAGCCGGTAATACAGCCTCGGTGATTCCTCCGGGGTTTTAGATTAGGGTTTCTATTTTTATTTGTTATATACAATGACAGCGCTGCAAAGTCACCCCTCGGCACTTGAGTAATGTGGCACCTTTTGACCTCTTGCAAAACAAGAATCCCTCCCCTGCACTTTGTCCTGCAGCACTACGATCAGCTCCGCTAGCCTCCCTGGGGAATGTGTAAACATCAAAATAAAACTCCTTTTACTTTGTTTAGTGGAAGCAATATCTGTTTTATGGTGATCGATGAGGATGATTATGAGAAGAGTTGAAATACTGACCTATTGTAACCTATATTTTGTGACTGTTGGGGAAAAAAATAAACTAAAAATCATTAAGATGGAAAAAAAAATGTCCTGATGATGAAATTAGTGTAAGGATACAACTATACCACTTTTTTCAAACCGACACGATACAGATCTGAGTACTCGCCGACACCGAGTACCAATACCAATACTTCTACCACACGAAAAAATGCAATGAATTGGAAGACAGGTTTTATTTTCTTCTCCGTTTGATACAACAAATGATGGCGAACTAGATAAAAGAATAAAATATCAATGAAAATGATCACAAAACTAAAATTTCAAGTGAAAAATACAAAATTTCTGTGAAATTATTCCACCTTTTAAGTACTGGTTAACTTACCGATACCGATACGTATCATATCGGTGCATCTCATTCAGGGTAGACTTTGATTTTTTTAGGAAACTGAAGATGTGCATTCTATTTTAGGACAAGCTGCGTATTTGATCATAAAATCAAGATGAAGGAGCTTCTTTAGTGCATTTGGTCATCAGGCGCCCCCTAGCGGTTGGTTGCAGTATACATTTTAAGTCCCACCCCTTGAACAAACAGGACATTTTCCAGATTAAAAAACTTTAATACACCATTAATATGAATTTTTCCAGATGCTGTAAATCCAAATAATCCCCGTTAAAAAAACACCCTAATTGTAATATACAACAGAAGCAGTTGGAAATGGGTTGTCGCTCTTATTTAACCTTTGTGATGGGTTTCTTTTTAATTATTTATTCGAGCTAACAGAGCTGATATGACTTTGTGTCATTAATTTCAACAGTCTCAGATTTGCAAAGGAAATTTTAAAAGTTACAAATAGAAAAAAAGACAGTTACAAACATTTTCCTTTTTCTGGCTGTGGAAAAAAAAGGCAGCAAAACGTTGTATTCTCATATTAAAGATGGTCTTCAAAAAACACTCTTCAAAAACCCAAATATATCCATGTGTTGAATCCATCCAGATCTGGATTCAACACAAACGCTTCACACTCAGAATCAATAATGTTTTGATCGATCACAGTAATGTACCAAGCCAGACTCATCTCACATCCCTGGATGAACACGTTAAACAAAAACATCATTATTATAGTGTCACTTTACGCTCAAGCAGGGTTTGAATAAAAAAATAAAAATAAAAAAAACAGGCTGATTTCATTACGCCTTTTAAACTCCATCAACCTCAACACTGGTTATTTGAAAGCGACTGCTGCCCACACACTGAGCCGCTCGCTTTGGTGAAGGATAAAAAAGACCAAACATTAATTCAAAAATTACAAGTGATCCCTCAGAGCGACGGCGATGGATTCAGTTTCAGGTTACAGGCCGGCATCTTTCATGGATACACAGTTCTAATGGATGCAGTTAAATATTTACCCAGTCGTGTTATCAGTGATGCTTCTAAACATTTCTCTAATGTTCTCCTACAACAGTGGAAGCTTTGTCTCCCACATACTGCACACTGCATATGGTATCAGCTGAACAGTGTGCGGAATAAGGAAGAGAGGGAGCTGCATTTTCGCTCCTTCTCATGTGGTAGTTGCCATGGTGACGAGTGTAGGTGGTGTACTGTGCTGTACTCCTTCCCTTGTCCTCTCCCCTCTTCGGTTGCCCACCCTCCCTCCTCTCTTTCCGTAGCCGTTCTGTCGTCCGCAACATCCAAGCAACTTTCCTCGGATGTTTCATTCAGATTTGCACAGATTTAAATATGAGACAAGGTTTTTTTTAATAAAAAAAAAAAAAAAAAAGCAGGAAAAAAGACATAGTATGTTGAGATTAACCATTATTTTTGTGTGTATTAAGACCAAAAAAACAAACAAACACAACAATGTTATTTTTGCTTCTTCAGATCCACGAATATTTAAAAATTTTCCTTATCTCCCACGTTTTTTTTTTTTTTTATTATTAAATTTGCTGACGACCCAAATTCTTCTACATATTCTGCTGTGTCAATCTCTTCTTTTTGCACAATGGCTATTCTTTTATCAGTTTCCATGGAGATTTGAGTGTGTGTGTGCATACTGGAGACTGGAAGTGAGAACTGTGAGTGTAAGAGTAGAAATGTGTCATTTTCAGCTGATATTTTTGGTGGAATTTTGAGACAGTATGATTCGCCTGGTGTCCCGACAAAAGTGGCGTTGGCTGTTCTTTGCGTGTTCCTGTTAAAAATTTGTCTTTTACTTACTTTTTTTTTCTTCTAAAGAGAAAATGAAGCAAAGAAGGAAAACAAATTTGATCCTGGTGCATCTGGAATCACAGTGAGATTCCTGTAGATGATGACTTCCTGTAACGCGCAGATTCATCACCTAATCTCTGTTGAGTTTTTAGGCAGATCTAACTGTGGCTGATTAATTTGGAGGTCAATGTCATTATTTCAAATCCACAATTATCACTGGCACCATGTTGATGATGTAAAGGGGAATTAAAAAGAGTCACAGATTGTTTTCGAGGGATTTACGTAACACCATCTTTACATTTAATGCCCACGAAATGATCTATGACACGCTGAGGATTCGACAATTTATGTAATGTGTTTACAAATAGAAAAAAAACAAAAAAAATCGCTTTTGTCTCTGCACATCTGGCCAGTTTTATATTCAAAGCGACAAGAATTGAAACCCATTAGACTTTTAATGAGTCTGTTTAGGTTTTTATGACCAGGTGACTATTAAAAAAAATATTAACTTTGACAAAGTTCAGCCATATGAACTTTTTCATTCTATATTCTCAGTAGATTTGTCTCCAACACGTGATATAAACAATACACGTGCGGCTCTTTCTAAAGCTTTTAAAAGTGAATGAATATTAATGGAGTAATTTGGCCTTGTGGCTTGTTTTTCATGGCAGTAATTGCAGCTGCATTTAAACTGAGACGTACATGTTTTTTATTTGAAGGCAGGATGATTATTAAGCCAAATACAGATGTGTTATTCTGATCAAAGTCTGCACTTTTGATATTTCCTTTAGAATTAATGTAAATGTGGAACTAATGCTGCTCTTCAGAGAGTTTCCTGTCTGAACAGCCAATTGTTGTCTGATGATTTGGGACAATGTAAATAATTTTAAATTATTAATTGACGTGGTTTTTAGAATAATCCCAAAAGTGCCTCTTTTGTACCACAAAGATGGAAACTTGGAAATGCTTCAGGCACAATGAGAAAACACAACAATTAAATTAAATTAAGTGGCAGTTTCGACAAACATTAGCTGAAAATATCAAAGTCAAGACCGCATCTCTATTTCTATGAACTAAAGTCAAACCAGTAACGGTTTTTACCTCCCTGGTTTTACATCAAGGTGCAGAATAAGAAGCATGTCAAAAATAATTAACACTTCTGTGCAGTAATTTGATGTCCAAAAAAATCTCAGAGCTTCAAATTTGAATTTATCTTCTTTGAAATGACTTTGTTTAACCTTAAAAAATTGTGAATAAATATATTTGTAAGTGTGTTTGAAGGTCCGGCATCTGTTTCCATAATCCCAAACTCCAGTATGAGCTCACCAGCAACAAATTTGAATACAGCGATCCTGGGGTGTTTTTATTTATCTTTTACTTTTTAGCACCTTTGGGATCCTGTTATCCGAAATATGGTTGATTCATTGATATTCATTATGTGTTGTGTAA
Organism: Pachypanchax playfairii; assembly: GCA_006937955.1. Taxonomy (NCBI): domain Eukaryota; kingdom Metazoa; phylum Chordata; class Actinopteri; order Cyprinodontiformes; family Aplocheilidae; genus Pachypanchax; species Pachypanchax playfairii. The sequence goes on from SSNP01000031.1 coordinate 1,702,786, forward strand.
GTTTAAATATTTCCCATTTTGTTGCCAATCAACTTACAAGATGCTGAGGGCATCAATTTATTGAATCCACGGTAGCATAAATAAAACATTTAATAAGTGGACAGTCTCCAAAAACAGAAAATAACAAGCATCAGATCCCCAGAGCTCAATAAATTGAAAGCTGATGGAGCCTTTGATAAATATACAATAACTAAACCAAGTGTGTTTTCCATTGTTGAAGCCATAGGTGAACGCAGTTTTTAAACATTAAATAAAAATATGAGAAAAAATACAATTTGAACATACAGGACCAAGATGAGAACAATGAATTAGTGATTCCACATCTTAAAAATAATTCCTGATGTGTGATTTTTTATTTTACCTTTTAGTCAAGTAAATGTCCAATTTGTTTGCATGGAGGGGGCGGGACTTAAAACGTATTAATTAGTTGCGGTTTCCTGGTTCCGGTCAAATGTTTTGTAAAATATAGCAAACTTTATTTCCAACATTTTAAACCATCCTCAAAGAAGTATGTTCGTATTTACAAATAATTAATATCTTAACGTCTTGCGCCAGAGGCCGTGTGATTGACAGGTAACCTATCCATGTAACCCCGCCTCCCCTCGAATGACCGTTAGATATAGCCCTCAACAGAGAACATATACATGTATAAATGTATGGATGATGTAGCTTATATTTCTGTGTAAATGTGCAGTGTAAATGTTTATAACATGAGTTTGAATCAACAATTTCAATTTAACCTAACTGTCTGACGGCTACGTTCAGATTAGCTTTTAGCTTAATTAAGCTAAACTGTGTGAACTGAGGCCGCGCCGTTTAGCCACACCAGGTAAGATATTATTTCTTACTTTTATACAGAAACGTTATTATGATTGTTTTAGGTTTTCTGAAAGTTATTTCAAGTTTTCATTTGAGCTTTGGCAACTTTTATGTTTGGGCTGTTCCTGCTCCCCTAAAAAATAAATAAATAAAAAACTACGACTTTTCCGCGCAAACGAACTTTGCAGCATCACTTCCATGTTAACGGGTCTTTCTGCGGGCATCGGGAGTAGATGGTTCGGCTCTGAGCGGATTCGTACGTTTTTGGAGGCGTTGGTTTGTCTTCCATTCGTCCTCTATCTCCGCCCTCCGGGCAGAGACGACTTCTCTTCATCGAACACCTTTCTCTTTTTTCCGTTCATTAAATTAAAATTACATGGGACAGATCAGACTTCAGGGGATCCTCACCGAGGCAGTTCGAGACTAAGGTTCAGCTCTTCATTTATTACTATTATCATATTAATTGTGGATGATGGACGCGCCGTCGTGCCACGCTGGGTGAACTGCAGACACTTGCCAGATTAAATCACTCGAACAGGAAACAAAAACTAAACAAACAAATCTGTGGCTATAATTAATTTCTATGCTACTGCACGTTTTAGAGATTGTGCATGTGACAATCGATGTTTTTGGAGATTGAGCGGTGCACGAGTGGCTGCTCGGAGTTGGCACATCTCTGCAATCTTTTATTGGTATAATAATCGATTGAAGTGATCGGCATGAAGAACGAGCTGCAGCTGTCAGTGTTTATGAATGTTTGAAATGCCGCTCGGGGGGAGAAATGATGAATTAATCTGCTCCGTGGTCAAACGGGAGTTTGGATTATCCTCCTTAGACACAAACGCAGCGCTCAGACCAAACAATTAAGATGACAAAACCTGTCCCCATTGGAGGTTTGATTCGAGCAAGCTGCATCAGGATCGCGTTCCATTTTTTCCAGGATTTGAGCCGAGTTGGAGGAGAGGAGGCAGAGGAAGGAGAGAGGAAGCAGAGGAGAGCTGCTGAGCCGCCTCTGACGGACGAGCTGCGGCTTCAGTGATGGACTGAGCTTCAGCTTCTTTTCACGTGCGGACACATTTTAGCGCAGGTGAGACCGGAAGGTGAGACCGGATAGAGGAGGAAAGCTGCCATCACTGATCTCAACGAGTTGGCCTACAATGAATAACAGAACTAGCTTTTTTTGTATTTTTTTAATCTCATCTCTGATGTCTTCAAAAACTGATTCTGTCTGTGCACCAAGAGGCTGCTTCTGAACCCCCACCCCCTCCAAGTGCCCCGCAAACCCATCAGATCCAGTCTGCACCTACAGATGTAACTGATCTGTCAAGATTTTCTTCATTGGAGAGTCCTATCTTTTTGGGTAAGTGTTGTGTGGGTGTGGAGTGTGTGTGTATGTAGGAAGCAATAGATGGATCTCACAGCGAGGTGTTTTTAAGGAGTGTTAGTGACAGCAGCTCTGAGGAGAGTGTTAAAGAGACTTGTCCACCTTTTCCAGCCTGTTTGTGTTCAGCGTAGGCAGGAATCTTTGTGCACCAGATGTTCATGCTGCAGGAGGGAAACTCGGCTCCGAGAGGGCAGCAGCTTCTGCTTTAACTTGCTTGCCTCCACTCGGTGAGGCGTGCACCCCCCCATTAACATGGATTCAAACAAGTATTGTCTACATAACTCAACACCAGTTTTACCAGTTTATTCCAGAAACTGCCTCCTGAGCAGCATTTCAAAGCTCCCAGTGTGCAAAAATTCAACTTGAAACAGTTGCTCAGAAGTCTTGTGCAAAATACCTGCTGCTGATTGGTTGGTTAAAAAAAACATGTTGATTTTAAGCAGACTCAGCTGTCAAAATGTGTTGCATGAAGGTGGATTTTACACTAATAATGATTCATCTTTTTTATTTTTTTTTTGCTTCTGACTTGGGAGTGAAAAATGTTATTCATCTGCAGAAAACTTCAACTGAATGAATGTAAAATTGACTGTTTTCACCTACAAAGACTCTAGCAATCAGCTACTTAGTCAGTGAGACTTTCATGCTACCTGGAGTTTGTTAATTAGCCGTCTCTGCTCACAGACACCTGCACAGACCACAGGGAGGGGGTCCGCCAGCTGGATTATCCATCAGAGAGCTGATTCACTCATTTCCGTGTGCCTCCACAAAAGAAAAAAAAATGCCATTTAGTTGATGTATTTTAGTTTTTGACAGGTATTAAATGGATGTTTTATCGCCTGACTGTCATTACGGTGGGCGAAAATGTTTGCATTCGTCCCACTTGTTTCCCCAGATGTATCTGCTTGCAGAGTTTACATGTAATGAATTATTTATTCATTGCTGTGAACGTGTTCCTCCATCCCAGCTGTCATTAGATTTAGTTAATGTTTGGGTTCCGTGCACAGCCACCATCTTCATGCTCCATTATGTTGCAGTTATTGCACACAGTGGGCTTTTCCATTTCAACCGAAATAATAATGATAACATAAAAGCAGTGCAGGGGAGAGTGTCTTTGGAATGAAACATCTGAAGATGATGGAACTAGATAAGTCCTGCACCCTCTGACCCCCCCCCCCCAAGCTATCAGTGTCTTCATAGAGTTATTTTGTTGCTTTAGCTGAAATAAGTGAGGACTGAGTCACTGACATCAATTAATTTCTCCCGGTTCAATGAGAATCGGGACTATGTGCCACTCTGTCACAGCTGTCAGCTGGGAGTCCGACAGCCGGCATATACCAGAGTCTCCTCCAGCACAGAGTTTCCTTCATAATTCTCCTGTTCTTTAGCCATTGTCAGTGCCACGCACGGATGGGCCTTTATCTCTCTGCCAAGGACAGAAAGGCTTTGTCAATCCTCTTGAATCTTCCCTAAAAATAAAAAAAAGCAGGAACATCTTGGGCCCTACATTTTCTCCCTATCTTCGTTTTACTTTAAACAAACCAAGAGAAAAACTCAAGATGGTTTTATCAAGTAAAAGCCTATAAAAGACAACTTATTGTAATAATCTGTTCTCAAAATAACCCGTCTCATATTTAGCTCCTCCAACATTGGGGGAGGGGGGGGGGGTGATATGGTTTGTTTGATTCAAATTTTGTCATCAGGATGTCAGCGGGGTGTTTGTGATGATCTGTGCCGACACCTGCACTACTACTACAGCATTAGGACAGGAAGCCCACTTTTATTTTTAAAGAAGCTGAGCTTCAAGGTAAAAATGCAAATTGGATGTGAAGAAAAGCTCTTCAGTTGCTAGAGACGTGCAATTTCTCTTAAAAAGAACATAAAGACATTCACTTAAAGTACTTTTATAGAAAAAAAAAAGATTTTCGGGAATACTTAGAGGGCAATTTTCTGCTTATATACATAGATCCTGTCCTTGAAGTTTAATGTTCAAGGCCAGTTTCTGCTTTCATGGAAGTTTATCCTGATAGATTCTTACTAAACAAATTGGACCCTCCCATCTAAAAATATTAAAAAAAATAAATAAAACAATGATTTTTACATTTACCTATTTTTTCTATATTGTATTCAACAAAAAACGCCCTTGATATGTATTTAACATTCATGTGTTCTAGTCCTGCAGCAGAAACTCATTAGGGTCAAAAAGCTTCGCTCCTAAAAGATGTTCGGACGGCCTAAACACAAGCAGTTCAGTAATTTAGGAGTTCTTTCCTCTTTTTTTCTGTTCTTAATGTTTACAACTGGACATTTTTTCATATTTCTTTGGAACAGATCGAACCATTTCCGAGATTTCTTCTTTTAACCCTCCATGATAGGACCTCACTGGGCTGCGACTGTTGGCGACTAGTTGGAGACACAAAATTGTAAAAATTTTCACTCAGAAACGCACTCAATCTGAACTTTATGACAGTTTTACATGTTTCCAATCTACAAATAAATTGACTTTTGACCAAATGTCTTTAAGTGACTATTTTTCTTCTTCTTGGATTTCAAATTCTCTCTTTTGTTTTTGTCTCCGTTCAGCCATTCATTTTCTAGGCCCCCCAGCTCCTCTTAAAGGTGCCTCACAAGTCTTGCACTTTCCTGAGAACTAAACTAGGAGGGTTACTGGACACCTAAAATTACTCTTGGGACGATTTTAAGAATAAACTAGTTTAGCAAATCTCAAACATTTTGTTACAGCCCAATGAGAAACCAGCTTTAAAGCTATAGTGCGTAACTTCTGTCGCCCCCTAGCGGAATTTTGCGTTATTACAACAATGAAGCTGGCGCTTCCATATGACGTATGCCCACCTGTCCACCCCCACCCCCCTTCCCCCAACCGCTATCCCTCTGCCGCTGTGATTCGCGATTCCACAACATTTTTGTTCTGTTTAAATAAGGACAGCTGTTGAAAAAGATGGACTCTTCGGAAGAGGTAATTATTGTATATTTTATTTATTTTCCGCAGAAATGCAAATAGCTTATTACAAACGGGAGACAAGGTGCCTGCTAATTTGTAACTGACAGGTTAGTGAATGATCTCCTGCTACGAGACTCTCCGCTCGTCCTCCCCCTCCCTTCTTGTTGTGATGTAAAAGACGTAATTTCCTGCGCGCCAGCGCGGGAATGTCGCCGGTCGACACGCAAAGTAAAAATGATGTATATTGAAAAATACCGTGAGATGTTTGAGGAGCCGATCGGCTTAATCTGCATTGTGTCATCTCCTCTAATAGTGGCTTGGCTGAAACGTACATTCACGGACATGTAAAAGTTACGCAGTATAGCTTTAACCAACACACCGTCTGGATCATGAACTTTTTTTTCGTAATGATGTTTTCTGGTTTTGGTTTGTGTCCATTTCCTCCAAAAGAACCTCTTATATTAACCTCATATATTGAGGTTAGCCTCAGCTTGTTTTGTTAAAATTTTCTCAAATTTAGGTTTGTATTAGCGTCTCATCAGAATTATGATCTCATGTTCTAAAAGACTATTTCTCATTTTTATTCCTACTTTTTGAATAAGAGTGAAATATAAAAATTCTCGGTTTTCACATTTAAAAACCAAGAAGTTGAAAAGTCTTTTATCCGCCTCCACTTTTTTTTTTCAGTTTTGGATGTTTGACCTTAACTGTAGAGAATCTGAGACCTTTTCAGTCAGAGGAAAGATTTTCTAAAAACATTTGGATTTGGGTAACAGCTATTCTTGGGAGACAGATTTGCTGCAGTGATACACTTTCAGAGAGCTGTTCGAAAATTCCAAACCTGCATTTTAAACATGAAAGATCAGACATTTAATCCTGTCATTATCATAAATTTTGAATCTTTTCAAGGGAAAAACGAGGCATAGCTCTTATTTTGAAAGTCTATTTTCAGGAAATTTAAAGATATTCCATTTTAAACAACTACCTCCCCCCAAAAAATCCCATCATCTACATGTTAATATTCAGATTGGAGTATTTTCCAACACTTACAACTACATCTAGACTTTAAGTGCTGATTTGACTGGAGCTTATCAATTAATCATGGGAGCAGCTTGTGGTTGAGCAGCGTTGTGACATTTAGCTTGGAACTCCATAAAGGGCAACTACGATAAGCTGCATGTAGAAGAACCTCCTGCACTAAAACATGCTGCACAAGCTGATTTGTGCCCCTGATTAAACCTCCCATTTACACCCGAGTCTCTCAGTAAACATCTATTTACTTCAGTCCCCGATGAGAATTGAACATTTTTATTGGTTTCACTCATTTATTGTTACTGTTGATGGTCTGTGGTTTCAAAAACTAAACCCAAAAACCTCTACTTGTGTGTCTGTGCCATATAGCCGCATGGACACATCTTCAAAGACGTGGCTGCCGCATCAGGGTCAGTTTGGCTTGGTTGGTCAAGCGGAGGTTTGCTGTGGTGGACCTGGAGTGTTAACGCCAAGTGAGTCAGTCTAGCTAAGAAGTGGCTCTTCCCTGTCACTTTTTGTCTCACCTCTCAGCCTTTGTCTCGAGTCTGTCGTGGTCTCAGCTGAGGTTTTTCTCTGTTATCTATGTTTTTAAATGTTAGGCTGCTGCTGTTCTCTGTTTTCAGTGGTCAGTGAAAATACTGTAAAAATGCACGTCTCAGTTCTGTCTTGGCTTTCGTGCAGAGAGAATTTTTTTGTTTTCACACTCGCAGTGTTTTATTTTGACGTCCTCTCACCAGTTTTGGTACATGTTTCCCCTGATGTAAAAAGCAAATTTTTTTATTACTTCCAGGAATACTACAAATCATTTACTTTTTGTTTGTACTGCAAGGGAAACCTGAACATGCTCAGATGCTCCTGTTGTCGGGAAAACCTGAACTGAGCTTTACCTCATTTTGACCTGTGAAATAACCCACATCTTAATGTTGAATTATAATACTCACTCACACACTCGCAAGCTTAGAAATAATGCTTCTAAATACAATAAATGGAGGCATTTTGATGGAGAGCAGTTCACAAGCTGGGAACACGTTCCTATGGTAACTAGGCCACACTCCCTTTGGCTCGTCTTCACACGCACGCACAAGCAGAGGAGAAAGACATAGGAATGCTGGAAAACACATGATGGTGAACAACTAGAGGTTGTTTATTTATGTTCCTGTTTTCATGCCTTTCCTCTCAGAGGGAGTTTATTTATTATTATATACGTATCAGCTCTGGTTTAAGAAGTATTGGCTACAATGGAGAACGCAGGAAACCACTTTTCGCCTTGTGATTCTCCCAAAATACCTCTCAGGTTTTCGAGCTGATTGCAGGTTCTTCCCCGTGGCTCCCTCGCGCCCACACTGCCCCTTTTGGTTCAGCCCCTCCACCACCACCACGCAGCGCTGCCTCTCCTGTGCAGTTTACATTCACTTCATCACAGTGCCGTAACTAAACATAGCATCAGAGTTACAACTTTTTCATAGCGTAAACATGGCAGTCCACCTTTTCTCATGCCATATAATTACCAGCTTCTCCTCAGTAGCTTCTACTCTCAGGCACTTTTATGGATAAGTTTTGGTCTGATCAATAGCTCTGATGTTTTATTTAAGTTTGAATGTAAAAGCACCAGGCTTTACTCAGTGTGATCTTCTTCCATCTGATTCTCTAAGCAGCCTGTGTGAATGGCATTTCCAATGTTATTTTGTGTTTTTTTTTTAACTCACAGCTCATACTTAAACCGTGCCAAAACTCCCGGGGTGTTGCTGCTGGCCTGTCAAAGAGCCACAAAGTTGATGGGCCGAGGCTTTTCTCCTGTCAGTCAAGCTGATTGCTTTGACAGCTCTCCGTTAACAAATATGGCCTTGACTTTCTTTACAAATTTGCCAGATTTTTTTATTTTTACATTTTTAGTGTTGTTTCTTTGTGAAAGATGATTGAATCTCGTCTCCTTTATCCTCTTTGGGAATCTGTATTTCAATTCTTTAAGTGTGAAAGAGTCACTTCACTTAGATGACAATGTTATACTCATCTATTTTGTGATATCACTCTTTAAAACATCTGCCTCAAAGATATAAGGTTTAGTATACCCACAAAGTCAGTTTTAAGTAAGACACTAACTCTTTTTTCATGACAAGGTTTTATTATTCAGGGCCTCTACAATTATCTCAGTACTCTGAATGAATTTTAATGTTACTTTTTGTTACTTAAATGTTTCCCCAAGTGTTGCTGTGATATGTAAAGGATAATGTCCTTCAAGCCGTCCATCATCAAAAATGAATGGATGACGCCGAGGCATTTCTTTCTATACATTTCTTATAATGGACACATCGAAGGGCATTATCCTGCTTATACATGGTCACTTATGAAAGAAATTAATATTAAATCGATTATTAATACATTAACATTGCTTTTTATTGTTAAAATCGTACATTTTTCACAAAAATCCTCTGAATGAACTATTTAATATCGCTCATTGTGATGCAATGCCAAGGTAACACAGGTGACCACATTACCTGCAGCTTGGTGGGCATCAGTTGTTTTGAGCCCAATAAGCCGGCTGGCAGCTCTCGCAGAGACGCCCCGTTACAGATATGATCCGGCGTGTCTCCAGCTCACAGCCGCTCCGGAAGCAGTGGGTCTTGTAGTTTGCGTGGTTTCTGTTGACATGGTTACCAACTAGCATTTAAGCCAGCACAATAATTTAGAGCAATCAGGCTATTTGATCAGAACTTTTTTCTAGGTGTCCTATAACATTATTTAACAGATGCCCTGCAGCCAATTAGAATCAAGTATTAAGTCAGACCATGGTATAAATACACATTAAAAATCCTTGTTGGAAAGTATTGGATACGTTATGTTCATGTGCAGTGGGTCACCTGAGATTTCCTTTCTTTTTTAATGTATTTGGGGCAAGAACAGTTGAAGCCAGTATGTCATTTGGGTGACGGCTGTGGGTGGGAAATTAAAAACAGCATTTGTTAATTTCCAAAGTGTCTCGAAATGCCTCGATTTCAGTTTCAGTGTCTTAAAGGTTCTGTATCATGCTATTTTGCAGCTTTCACGGATACCGTTTACAAATAGCTGCAGTTCAGTGAGGTACTAGTTTTAGATTCTTTGACTTAGAAAATTCCAAAAATGTGGGATAACTTAGTGATTAAATGACTGATACGATTAAGGTAGATTGTGAACAAACTGAGATGCATTTAAAACCATTTTGTGACCAAATTGTTTCAAGAAAATGAGCAAATTTGCATGAGGGTTGCAGTTTGTTTACAATCACATCTTATGCCCTGCATGACCTGACCCCATATAAACTTGTCATACATACAAATTCAGTTTGACTCCAAGTGAAAATTTGTTTTGAATCAGTGGGTCCAAAAAAAGAAAAAAAAAAACTTTTTGGCATCATGCCTTGCAAGTCTCATCCTCCAAGAATTAAAAAATAATTTAGTTTTTTAAATGAAATAGTTCTAGTTGAATGAAAAGTGCTACAAAAAGCAAACATTATTATTATTATGTGTTCTTTTACAGCCCCTGTTACCCCAAAAATTGGGAAGCAGTTAATGAAATAGTATTTACAGTATGTTGAGCCGGCGCTTTTTGAGGACTTGTCCTGCCAGCGTTGCAACACCAGATGTCGGCTGGATAATGCACAGGAAGGGAGGAAGTCTGTTCACCAGTAGACGGTTTATTTGCTAAATCTCAGATGAAAATTTGTCAAACCTCCCGGTGTAAAGACAGCAGAGGCGGGTGTTGGTGCTGATCCTCATCAGTCCATCATCATTCTCAGGAATTATATATTAATAATAATTAATAAAAGATGCAGAGTTGTTGTTCAGTTACTGGCATCTGGAGCAGATGCAGTTGTCTGATGAAGGCAGGATTGTTAGCCAGCAAACTTTTGGCTGTATTCGTAACTCATAAGCGAGAGTGAAAAACATTGAAGCATTATGTTGTAACAGTTGAATTTTCCCTTTATCACAGAGTACAGCAACATAGTAACAGTAAAAAAAAACTGCGCTTGTGTAAGATGGGGATTAAACCTGATGAGTCCGAAAAGCTAACAGCTAGTCAAAGTTAACAGCTCAGTTCCAGGACCAATGAGAATTGCATCTCAAATCCATACAAATTTCCTCTCTGAACAGTATTTTATAATCCTTTACATTGCTATCACTTTTGCATGACTCAGAATTTAGAATTTTATGGTTATTTGCTTGCACAAATAGCAGCAGCTGGCACTTCCAACAGTAATGGCGTTATATTTGCACAACTCTGTGTTATGTGAAATTGTCTGTAGTGTAAAGGTTTATAAAAAAGTATTCCACTTTCAAATCTTTAAAACTAGTTGTTTTAATGACAGTAATCTGCCTTGGTTTTGGACTCACTACTAGCTTTAGCTTGTCAATCTAGTAGCAACTAATCTGTTTTTCCAAACTGTAGTCATTCAAACATATATGTACTATTTTATCGAAACCTTTCCACAAATGTCCGGTCTATAGCTTTAAAGCAGTACATAAATAACTTTTTCGCAAGTGTCTCTCAGACAGCCGTTGCTCGAACCGGTGTTCTGCAGAAATATGCTATCTATTGAGATGTGCTACAGATTCCTTCTGTGTCGTTCTACAGTCTTGACTTCAATAAACAGGCAAATGTTTGGACACACCCAGAGGAGAAGGACCCAACAATGGCCGACAAGGACCCAGACGGCTTTTACATAGAAAATATCAGAGAAGGATCATAAAAATATCCTTAAATAATTAACAGGACACACTCACTATAAACAAGAATACTGTATACATTTCTAATGACATCTTGTGATAAAATGAGTTGTAAATTCGTACTATGGCGCCATTTTTCTTCGGGGCAGCATAAATCATCAGAACACCACTTCCGGCTGCGACCGGACTTACTGAAGTTATTTAGTCCATTGTAAAGCCATCGGACGTGCACGGGGTGTCTAATATGAAGCTGAACATGTTTTTCGGTAAGTATCCACGTAGACAAGTTTCAAAACAGTAGCTTAAAGTTGTAAAAGTTATTTAGTACTGCTTTAAAAAGTAAAACACTAACAGTATGAGGCCGAAGGTTTGTGCACATGTCAGCTCTGATCTCCATTGTTTAGATTAATTTCTTCATTTATTTAACCAAAAGCCTGTCTGAAAGTATTAAACACTCATTTAGATTTGTTAAACTTCAGCTGCATTTTATTTTAGGTTTTAAACTTGTTCAAAGTCACACTGTGGTATTTAGTCTCTATTATTGATTTATTTTTTGGACATTTAACACTGTCAGAAAAAGAGCAAATTGCCAAGCCATAATTGCTGGTTTGCTATCGTGATGAACTGTATTTACTAGTTGGAATATGGCAATTACAGAGACTTCCATATGACATGAATGTGACATCTGGCCCAGCAGGCCTGTCTGTGAGTCACTGGAGGCTCTTTGTTGTCAAATGCTCAGACCAGTCCCAACCAGATCCTGTGTGTGATACAGTACTGGAAACGTCTCACCAACTCAGAGTGCAACAGCTACATCATAAAAAGCCAGAATAAAATCTATTTTAGTTGTACTCGCACATTTCTGCTCGTTTAATGAAAGAAACCAAAAATATAAGGGATTATTTTGTTGCCCTTATAATAGTACATGACAGCTGCCAAATAAATGCAATAAATTTAGTTCCTAGTTTAACAAATTAGTAAATTCATTCATTATTTTTCAGGCTTACAACAAACATAAGCATCGTATCTGTTACCAGCTTACTCCACTGAAACAGGCATTTATTGTTCCACTTGTGTTGTCTGTGGGAATTTGGGCCCTAATTATATTTTTTGGAGTTAGTTGTGTCCTCCAGAGGACACAGACTCTATAATAACCCTCTTAACAAATGGAACTGTGGGAAACTGTTAACAGCTTCAGTAATGTATGTGAAAACTTCAAATTGAATCTCGGGACTTAGTATTGTATTTTTTCAGATGTATTTGCACGCCAACAAAAAGGTAATACCTCGCCTACAGTTATAGTTTAAGTTTCTGCTTTGCTCTTCTGATACTGACTGAATATCTTATTTTTATGAATCCTAAAACCAACAATGAATGTCGGGAAATCTTTTCCTTTGCTTCAGAGGGATATCTGTTTGCAGTGCAACGAAGTTTTATTTGAAGCCTCTCGGCTGTTAGATGCTTCAGATCAATCATGACGAGATGCTTTGCGTTGTGTGAAAATTCATGTGTAAATTTGGCAACATTTGGTGCTGAAGTGAAAGTTTTATAGATTTCTATAACGTACCAACACTAAAATCAAATAAATGTTGAGATTTGGCCAGCAATTAAACCTACATTTGCATTGCTGAAGGACAGACCTCTTTTTCATGCCAGTGTGCCTTCGATTAGCAAAATAGGTGATTATTATTTTAAGTGTGTCTCCATAGCGACATCTCTGTCTCGAGGGTCTATTGCCGCTTTTCCACCGATAGAACACGGTGCGGCTCGGTTCACTTTAGCCCCCTGCGGACCCTTTTCCACCGCCTTTCTCGGGTCTAAACTGCGTCATTCCGCGCCAACCCGGCCTCTTTTTTCAGACCACCTCCTCGGTGGTCCGAAGCGGCCCAAAGCGGGCCCACACGCCCACATGTCTACTGATTGGTCCAGTAAACTGCTACCAGTGACACGACTACCTACGTAGTGGTAGCCCCTGATTGGCCCCGCTGTGTGTGGTGTTCACGTGGTGTGATATAGAAGCTCTCCCGCAAAAGGCTTTAAAAAAAACTCCCAGCAACCATATAAATATTTAATTTTAAAATACAATTGACTTTGGACAATGGCGACTTCCTCCACAAGAACCAAAAATCAAACCAACCAAAATGAACCACAGACAGAGTGCAAAGTACAAAAACACACGTATATCCGCCATTGTTGTTGTTTTTCACGCACTGTGACGTCGCGGACAAAGACTTTTGCGCGCCACTTTTCATAGCCAGATGGGCACGCCCCTATCCCCACTTACGTCCGCTTTATGTTTCCACCCACTGAAGCGGGTTGATCCGCGCTATACTGTACCGCTCTCAAGCGCGCCGTGCCGATTTGTCGGTGGAAAAGCGGCATATCTGGACTGGCTGTGGCATTCCTTTCAGAAAGGGAAGCAGAAGCTCACTGCGTAACTTGGATTATAGTTGTTAGAGCTAAACTGTTAGATGAGGATGGAAGGGACTAATTTAGATGCTTTGCCATGTTTTAACTGGAGCTTTTGAGCGGTGCAGCAGATGGCTACCATCGACACTGAATCCACACTGGTAGTAGAACATTGAACAAACAGCTGAGATCGGTGAATTCTCCTGACTTGTAAATCAGGAGACGAGTGACGTGCCGATGTCTGGTGTTGATTCATCTAAAGATGTTGCTTTCTGGAATCACCCAAAGCAGCTGTTTCAATTGTGAAGTAGTACAAACACACAACTCAATACCTCCTCTCGTCCTACAGTGTGGAGGTTGGTAAGGGGCTCCAGCTCTCAACATGAAAATAACTCTTGTTTGATTACATTTTTAAATACAACAACAAAAATGACACAAATTAGGTGTCAAGTTACTTAACGGTTATCATTGCCCGCAATGATGTGCTCGTATTCGTTAGCGGTCTTTTCAATACTTGCTTGTGTTCTTTGATTTGTCTTGGCTCCTAAATATTCTTCGAAAAGTTCTTAGTTTTTTTCCGACTCTGTTTCTAAAACGTTGACATCTCTCATCGTTGGTGAACATGTTAGCAGGGCAGCCGCTGACAAAGCAATTGCAAAACATTTGGGCCCTTACAGTTGCTCCATAGTGAGTCTAAAGCTGATGTCTTACTGGGCTACGACAGTTGGCAAAGAGTTGCAGATGATGTTGGTGAGGGAGTTTCTAAAATGTTTCAATGTTTGCAGGAGCTTTGTTGATGTGTTGCTGGCATTTTCAATATGTTCAAACAATTAGCAAGACATTTGTTCTCTGAAATTATTTGCAGAGTTGTCATGTTGGTCTTTGCAAAAACTCCTAAACTTACTTTTTTAGAGTCAGAACTGCAAGAAATGTGAGATTGCTTAGGAAGAGGTTAGCAAACAATGATTACATCATACTCCTCAGGTGACTTGGCTTGTTGCAAAAGTAGCTAATAGGAAAAAATGGAAAATAAAATTTTTTTTTTGCACTTTTATGTCTTCAACTTGTTGCCAGTAGCTTCTGTTTCGTGAGGTACAAGCTTATCAGTTCTCACTGCTCAGGTGGAACAAATTTAGATGGACATTTTGAGAACTACATATCATCTATTAGCAGCAACTGTTTGATGAATGTGTGCCCTGGGTTGATTTAAGGCTTGACACAGGTTTGTGTTTGAAAAGAACACCTGTGAGACGATAAATTAGACGTTATGATTTGCATTTTGTTGGTTAGTCTCGATCCTCCGGCTACAGAGATGACACATCATATTCCTATACTTTTTTTGGAAACTTTCACAGATAAAGTCCTTTTTAAAAAGTTTAAATTTAATTTATTTAAAAAAATATATAGTTTCCAAATATAAATAGATATGCTAAAGGTTGAGTATGTTGTTTCTAACACCCACTCACAGTCTTTCTCATCCTGTCTTTCTCTCTCTGTATCAGTTTGCTAGAGGCTGTTGCCGCCCACTCGTTCCGTCTTGAGAGCAATTTACATTCAGAATGGCCCAACTGAACAAATCCATGTGTTCTAACATGTCACGTTTGCTTTCATCCCCTCTAATATTCTGAAGCTGCTTTTGGGGGCAGGTGAAAAGATGCTAAACATTTCTCTGCTGGGTCATTGAATTGATTTAATGTGTTATGAATCAGCTCTGCATGACAGACAGAAAATGAAAAAACGAGACATTTCCTCCAGCTGAGGAAGTTTTCCCCCTCGCGAGAGCAGCTGATATGTCTGATCCCTCCCCTCATTTAGTCAGGTTGCAGAAACACGCCGTTGTGCAGAACGTTGCTCTGTGTTATGTTTTTCTATCATCTTTACCGTGCCAATATCTCTTACACTTCAAGTAGAAGCCCTTGGAGTTGTTTCCATGGATACCAAACAATTAGCTGGGACTCAGAATAAAACCTGGAGAGTAGCCTACTTACAGGGTTTGGGAGTGAAGAAATCATAGGATGACAGGGTGTCTTCTTTTTTTCCTGTTGCAAAAAAAAAAAAGGATAAAACAGCTCCTCAGGGTAATGTGCAATTTCTAAAAAAAAAAAAAAAAAAGAAAAAATGCCCCAACAGATCATTCATGGACAAAAATAGAGCTGCAGTGAACAGCAACATAAAAAACACATTTTCGATCAAAGAAAGTCGTCTTATAGAGGAATCGGTGACATTTTATTGCATGATGAAGAGTGACTTTATTCCAGCTTAAAAACAGTATGAATTTAGGATTAAACATGCCTCCAAATGAACAAATACCTCTTGTAAGTGCCAGATTTGACACTTTGACATGATTTATTCACCTTTTCAAAACTGCTTTATGACGAAGAATCTGTGTATCTGATAAAAGACAATATTCTTAAAAATCTACATTCTGCCCCAACCTGCTTGTATGATATATTTTTTTTCCTTTGTGAAACAAAGAAATGAAGTTAAAGGAACTGAATTTGTGTTCTATAGGCATCCCACATTACTTTCCACTGACTTGTTCTGTCTTGGACATACAGACAAAATGTCAGCTGAGACTTCCTAAAGATAGCTGCTCATACTTTTATAGATCCATTACCGGGCTGCGGAGTTTGTACGAGCCTGAAGTCAGACTGAATCCACAGGTTTCATGATGACTCACTGCAGTGTGGCTCTTACTTTCAGTATAACTCTCACTTCATCTGTCAGTGACCTTGGAAACACAAAGTTGTTCAACTAAAGGTTATAAAGTGTTTTTCTGTCAGTTTATCGTCTGTTTGTTTTGGATGGGCTTTTACTGTTTGTGCTTGTTGGTGTTGTTCTTGGCTTCAGCTTTACGCAGTAGTTTTCTGTTCTGTCATGTTTTCTGATCCAGGCTGCTGTTTACTTGGTGGCCGAACCAGCAGCTGTAAAGAAATGACTCTAATGTTTAGTAAAATGATAAATAACTTAATGAAATGTTCTGAATGGTTTTGATTTGATAAAGAATGACCTGTTATGGCCTCATAGAGCAAATTTCATGCTTTGAAGCAACAATGAGTCCAAGTAAGATGCCACTCATGTGAAATGGTTTATAGAAATTTAAGACAAAAAGTTATGAATAAAAAAACTCATAGTTGGGAGTCACTACAGCAAGCCATCTGCATCTTCGCTCACATCAACCAACCTCATGTTCTTCTTCACTACATCTATATACTGTATGTCCTCTCCGGTCTTCTTCTGGACCTCCTGTCTGGCAGTTCTCACCTCAGCATCATTTTCCCAATAAACCTCCTCTCTACATGTCCAAACCATCTCAGTCTCTCTGACTTTGTCCCACTGATGGACTCCTTCCTGATCCTGTCCATCCTCGTCACTCCCAAACAACCTCAACATGTTTATTTTCACCTATAGCTGTGTCTCCTGTCCCTTCCTCAGTGGTACCGTCTCCAGACAACATGGCTGGTCTCACCACTGTCTTGTCCACCTTTCCTTTTGTCAGACATTACTCCTGACACTTTCCTCCACCTGTTCATACCTGCTTGCACATGTTTCCTGACCTCTTTTCCACACTCTCCGTTACTCTGGTCTGTTGACCGTAAGTACTTGAAATCCTCCACCTACTAAAACATATAGATAGTATCAGTAATATAAATTCTATTATTATATACATTTTAAATATAAATGTACTTAAAAAACACATTTTAAACTATAAATCAATACTCATGAACGTGTTTTTCTAAGATTGATATCGATTCAGTGAAATCACAAGTTGCTGCTTGTATTTGAAGCTTTTAAGTTGAAAGTCAACAATAAAAGAGAATTTCTTATTTCCTCCCTGATTCACCTCCTTTTTTTGCCTCTTAATGTATCAGTGTTACTTGGACTTGAAAATGTAACTGATACTTTGTTACTAATGTTGGTAAACCTTTGAAACCACAACAATAAAAGTTCCAACCAAAATTATATTATAAATTTCAACCAAGATTTAAAGTCTGTGAGTTTTAACTGGAATAAAATATCTTCAGTCAAAGCTTCTGCTCCAATTAGATAATAATAAAATAAAAACTTTTGTTTCAGAACTTGATCTTTTATCAGGTGCATTTAGGTTTGATTTATTATCTCACTGTCAAAAGTAGTTATTACAAATGTTTAATATGTCCATATTTATTATGTTTTTACACATTATCATGTGAAAAGACCCTCGAACATGTTCAATGTTTCTTATTCACAATTTTTTTTGTGTTTTATGTGTTGATACATGTTGCTTTAAAAATGTACACATGGTGATAAGTCCAAAATCATGTGCCATATGTGTAACACAATTTTCACATGCGTTTCACTTATTAACTATTTTAGATTGAACATGTTTCCACATCTAAACGCATGCATTTATTTTTGGTATTATTTGCCGTTTTGTTGGAATTGCCTGAAAATTGCTATATTTCATGTAAAGTGCAGTTCCTTCAGGTTTCTTAACCTTTTGTCTGTCCTGCATGATCGTCTGGCAGTTTAACAGAGAAAATGTACCAAACTAGTTTTTTAATAATCATTATACTTCAAAAATCAGTTAAAAATCCAAACTAAAATGGCTTAATGCAGAAAATCACATTGCATTTAGAGATTAAACACACGCTTGAGTTTCACATATGATAGTTCAACCTTTTCCTGCTTTTTTAAATATACCTCGCTGTTTTCTTGCAGACCAATCTCGCAGGGCAAGTTTTGCCTCTGTAAGACAGTCGAGCATGGAGACCCCTCCTAATACGACTCCTCAGCCGTTCAGGCAGCCGGTGAGTCTTCTGAAGCCCCACAAGAAATCTGCTTTCTTGGGTGCTCCTGCTAAAACTGTTGGTCCAGTGTAAGTCAGTGTGATGTCTGCTGAACAAATTAATTCATGTTTTTCTGTTTTTATCAAACCTTTAGAGTTTCCTCAATCGACGGTTGAAGGGTTCCATCAAGAGGGCAAAAAGTCAGCCCAAACTGGACCGGACCAGCAGCTTCAGACAGATGATTTTGCCCCGGTTCCGTAGTGCTGATCAAGAGAGGTAAGCTGTGGGGTAATAAGCAGATGACAGGAAGAGGGAAATAAAAGAGGAAGTATTCACAGAAACAAACATATTTAAGTTGGTGGGATTGTCGATGACCACTGATCCTGAAATGTTAAAATAGTACAGATTTCTCACTTGCAACAAATCTTAAAAAACAGCTATTCATGCAAATTTCACATGTATTTTTCATCCTAATTCAGTTTTATACATTAAAGCAGAACTAAGTAAGTTTTTTCACCTCAATAAATGTTTTCTAGAGTCCCTGTGGGGGTAAACAAGGACTTGGCGGGGTGATTCGTGGGTCCCTCCCCTCCCTCCGGGGTCTGTGTCCTGAAAGCAGCACTTGCAACTTTCAGTGGATCGGACCCGACTAATCTCGCGAGAACAAACCTGCTTTACGGCACTCACACTCACGTACATAAATACAAGCATGAAGCCCTTGCTGTTGTTAGCAACGCCACCCTTAGGAGCGCAAAGATGACAATAATACTCACCTGTCGAGACATTTTCTTGGTTTTGTTTTTCTTTCTTCTTGCGTTCTCTGCGCGTTGTTGTTGGGGGGCGGCGGCGGGGTGGGGGGGTGGGGGTCTGCGGCGGCGGCGAGGGAACGTTACGACAGTGAGCTTTCACAGGGGACCAGTAGGGGGAGAGCGAGAGCAAAACTTACTTAGTTCTGCTTTAAACAATGAGGCACAATATTTTGCAAGACAGAAACTCAGAAAACATTTTTGATAGTGTCTAAAATTACTTCCAGGGCTAAAATATACAAAAAAATATGTTCATGTTACGTCTTATATTCCTGCTCTTTAAAAAGATCTCAGTCAACACGTATTTTGGACTCGCAGAAGTCACTTCCTGTTGTCAGAACAGGAGAAATCCCGCCTCCTCGTCATTATCTCCTTCTAATTTAAGCCTCTTTAAGAAAGTGCTTCATCAGATGTTGTCTGGCCGTGTGGAACGCCACCAGTCGACCTCACCACATCAACAGTTTCAGTTTTTATTAACTTCGAGTGTAACTTGGTGGTGTTGACGTAGAACACTATGAAATCTATCAGCTCGCAGGTGTAACAGCAGCAGGTTGAATTCCTTTCAGAACTCACACCGTCAACTTTTGTTGATTTTATCAATCTTATTTGTGTGTCTTTACGGCTTTTATTTAATTTAAATTTTAATATTTATTCTTATCTGATCCCTGTCAACGTTACGCCGCTACATGCATTTTATTTTTTTGAGAAAATATCTATCATTGTATTAGAATAAGTGAAGTGAAGCCTTAAAAAGTGTCTTTCTCATAAGCATTCTGGAGGAACTCCTTTCACACTGTGCTCACATTTATCATGTCTGACTCTTTTATTTATTTCTTTTTTAAATTTCGTCAGGCTACAGTAGCTCGCAGCTCATAACAGCTTTTTTTCCCCCCTTGTTTTTATTCTGAAGCGAGGTCACATCCCAGTGGAATCTTGCTTGCATTGTGTTCAAAATTTTATGCAGTCTTCACACAATTCAGTCACGATGCCCATTCGGGAAATCCGAGGATGTCAAGAGGGAGAGAGAGTAAAAACAAAGTGCTGACAGCACATTTTTCTGTCCGTGCAGGAGATGTGTTGTAGACGCATTTAGGGCTGGTGTAGATGTCCGATGCTAACAAAATGAGGGGAAAAAAAAAGCCTGTGACTTTAACTGCAGGAATAAATGATGAATTAACCAAATGTATTTTGTGGAGGCAGCGGTGATGGAGCTAAATGATGTTGGGGTTTAAGTCGCTGCCTCGCTCAGCGTGCTTTTCCCTTTAAACCACCTCCAATCACCGCCGCCTCAGACGGCAGCCTTCACAGCCTGCTTTGAGTTCGGCCCACACATGCTTAATTCACTCGCTGGTGTTAAGTTGACTTTGCTGTAAAACCCACGACATCCAGCTTCACACTCGAGCTTTTTGACGCAGCTGCTCTGCCGCTGCTGCCAAGTCTGTTGGTTGATCTGAGCGTTTTTCGTGTGCTGTCACAACACATTCGGCTCCTTGGACGAGATTATTCAGCGCAGATGAAGATTAAATCTAGTTTCCTTGGTGTCTAGGTGATTTATCAGTCATTTTTTACTGGCAGTTTTCTCATAGTTTGTAAATTGGATCATTTAAATTTAAAGTTTTTTGAAAATTCTGCAGGAAACTTGAGATTTTGTGGACCGGTTTGGTTTTTATCCCTTTGAAAAGAACAGTTTATGACACCTCGCTGGCTCTCAATGTGGGAATCAAATTTCACTTAATTGACCACCTTAATATTTTGTCTTTTTTGTTATTGAATCGCAACATCCACCACCATCTTTCATACATCTGCAGAAGAATTAGTTCAGGACTTTTTCTGAAAAGCTGAAGATGAAAATACACACGGAGCCTTTTCATTTGTATGTGCTTCAGTTTGAGTGCTGACCTCACGTCACCTTGATTCACCCCTATGCTTTTATTTCAATCAGATTTTCTGCTCCTTTGACAGAATCAGCCTCCTGTAAAGGTTACCTGGCGACTGTTCTGTCCCCCCCATTTCCTTTTATTTACCATTTTGTGAACCAACAGCTCAGAGTCACTACTGGTCGACACTGTTTCCTCCTACTACATGAAGATTAATTACAATTTAAAGTAGTAGCATTAAAGCAGATTGAAGAATTGTGTTTGTACAAACTATCACATTAACTTCACCTGCACCATTTTATCCACTTTGGTGCCTTAATTTTTAAATTCTTTCACCTGAAGTGAAGCGGGGCCTCTGGGCCTTTTGAAATTCTGTTGATTATTTTTTGGGAGGGGGATTGTGGAAGGTCTTACTGAGACGGTGAATATGTAAAAAAAAAACGTGACTGGCCCCTGAAGACAAGTGTGTAAAAGCTCCATTCTGAAGGGGACCGACACACCTGGATCACAGGAGATGCAGAAGAACAACCACAAACACATTTACAAATTGTTTTCTCTCCAACTGTTTGTCAGATGTTCTGCATCTAGTAGTTTTTCCCCTTTGGGCCCATTATTTGGGGTCATTTTTTATTCTCTTCTACCAAACTTTTTTTTTGTTTGTGCATCTATTTCTTTCGGATCTATTACGTTACTTTGCATCACACTGTAATGGTGTTGTGTGTAATGTCATAAAGATGGCAGATGCATTTATTTGCACAGGTGTTTTTAGTTTTGATCACCTTGTGGTTACTGTCATGTTGGCAGTAATGAGGACGTTGCTCTGGTTTGTAGTAGTAAAGAAGGAGCTGGACAAGCCGAAGAAAAGAGACGGGACTTTACGCTGCTCATTTTGTAATATATTTGTTGTTGTTTTACACCTTTTCCTTTTTGTCCCTTCAGAGGACCGTTTTAGCAGAATTTTTTTCTTCCTTTGGAAGAAAGCCCTTTGAAACTGCCCAGTAATTTGTCCGTGGCTCATGCAGACTGTTGCCGACGACAGGAAGTGTTGTTGCCGTGGGAAGGTTAATTTGTTTCTAACAGTATCTAGATGAGTGGTGGACATCAAACTAACATCTACGTGGATGTCAGTTCTTGAAGTTTTCAGCCCAACTTTGCATTGTTACAATATGATCGTAGTTGGTAACGTCCGTTAGTGGGGACGGTGACCCCACATGAGCGAACACAAGAAATGAAAACCTGTGAGTTTCCTTTAAAAAAGAAAAAGGAAACATTCAATGACTCATTGTAAAACTATCTATATGGATTCTATATGTCTTCTTCTCTCACTAGGACACGCTTGATGCAAAGCTTCAAAGAATCCCACTCCCACGAGTCCCTTCTTTCCCCCAGCAGCGCTGCAGAAGCTTTAGACCTAGTTTTGGATGAAGATGCCATTATCAAGCCTGTGCACTCCAGCATTTTAGGACAAGAGTACTGCTTTGAGGTGCCGTAATTTGTTTGACCTTTTCCCTCTTTATGATTTTACCTGCCTAACAGATGTTTTTTGTCTAACTGTAATTATATAGTCCTTTAGACTTCACAGCAATGCCATTTCATCAATGTGGTGATCTACTGGTGAATTAGTTAGATCAGATTTCTTAATTTAAATGTTTGTTAAATAAAGTGGAAAAAGATTTCGTAACACTGTCGTTTTGAAAAGCTGTTTAAAAATAAAAGTATATTATTGAATTACATTGTAGGTGATGTCACCAATTTTAATACCAATCTGAACAATTTATAAACTGCTAATACTTATAAGTCTGAGAATTTTAATGGTATATTCAGTGTATGGTGTACGTACAGTATAGTATAAACAGGTTAACATCTGGGTAACTGACTACTAAACAGTTATTATTTTTATTAATTATTCTATAAAATAACAAGCTAATATACACAATGGTCACTAATGATAATGTGGCTAGTATTCTGAATGAAATAGACAGAATAAAGTTTAATTCTAAGCTATAATTAAAAGATTTTGAGTTTTTACCTTAAATAGCATGTCAACTTCCTCAGGATCCATCAAATAACGGTCCTAAATACCAACCCACAAAACTACAGCTGTCTTTAGAGAAAGGATTACATGTTTTATTTTGTTTTGTACCAATATGTTTGATGGGTTAAAAGAAAGGGTTAGATAAGCTAAAAAGATTTATTTGTAATCTTTAGTTTTGCCACTAGATGGCACTAAATCATATACACAACCCCTTTAATTCTGAAAGTAATTGCGAGTAGAGGTCATACACTGAACAGTTTATGATCATTAATAAATGTGAATTTTTGTCTGCAGGTAACCACAAATTCAGGGACCAAATGTTTCGCCTGCCGTTCAGCTTCAGAAAGAGACAAATGGATCGAAAACCTGCAACGAGCAGTCAAACCTAACAAGGTTTTTATTTTATTTGCGCCACTGAAACTGACAACAATCCAATTCTCAGTCTTTTTATTTCATACAGATGTAAATAAGGACTGTTATAATGCAGTAACAGAACTCCTTGTTTTGTTTTCAGGATAACAGCAGACGGGTGGAAAATGTGCTGAAGTTGTGGATCATTGAGGCTCGAGATCTTCCAGCTAAGAAACGCTACTATTGTGAGCTGTGCCTGGATGACATGCTTTACGCACGCACCACCAGCAAACCCCGCACCGACACAGTCTTTTGGGGAGAGCATTTTGAATTCAACAATTTGCCTACCATTCGTAGCCTTCGTTTGCACCTCTACAAGGAAACTGATAAAAAGAGACGCAAGGTAAACAGTTGATTTTAGCAAGAAATAAAAAGATGTTCGTTATAAAAAGAAAAAAATTGCTTATGAACATAATGGTGTTGTGTGAAATGTAGGAAAAAAGCACATACATTGGCCTTGTCAGCATCCCCATATCCAGCATCACAGGCCGGCAGTTTGTTGAGCAGTGGTACCCGGTGATCCAGTCCAGTGTTTTAGCCAAAAGTGGTGGCGTGGGAAGTACCAAAGTGATCAATGCTTCACTGCGCATCAAGTCTCGCTATCAGACCATGAATATTCTCCCAATGGAGCTTTACAAGGAGTTTGCTGAGTACATTACCAACAACTACCGAACACTGTGCGCAGTCCTGGAACCGCTGCTGAGCGTGAAGAGCAAAGAGGAAGTGGCCTTTGCTCTGGTGCACATCCTTCAAAGCACAGGCAAGACAAAGGTAAAAAAAAAAAGTCAAATTAAAGAGTTGTTTTAATAGAAATTGCTTTTTATTGGACATTTTTTTTTATTGCAGAAAAATATCTGGGGCTTTCTGACCTGCAGGTTTTTTGTTGTGTTTAGGAGTTCTTGTCAGACATGGCGATGTGCGAGGTGGATCGATTCATGGACCGTGAGCATTTGATCTTTCGAGAGAACACGCTGGCTACAAAGGCTGTGGAAGAGTACCTCAAACTAATAGGTCACAGATACCTCAAAGAAGCTATTGGTAAGACTGTGTGTCACTGTTTCTCACTGGATGAACATCATAAAAAAATAAATGGGATAAATAGGAAACATTATAGATCAGGAAGTGAAAATTCCCATGTGAACAAATTAAGCACTTAAGATCCGCAAATAAATACTGGCATGTAACTCAGACTTAGAACTTATTTATAGTATATAAATTACTCACTAACCCTAACCCTTTATGTGAGGAACACGACCTGCACAGGAACAAGTGGGTAGAGAAAATGGAGGGATGCGTGGATCGTGGCGAATAATTCCTGCTGTAGCAGCAGCGCTCTTTGCAACATCAGTGTTGGAGCTACATAACACATTAATTACAGTAATTATCAGCCTAAATGGTTGCAACATAACTGAAATCAATAAACAGCTCCTAACCAGTTCCAGTCATTGCATGACTCTTGAAGCAATGACTCATGGGAGTTTTAAACTGCTGCTTTTGAAACTTCCTGTAGCAGCTGAATGTTCTGAAATGCTAATGCAAGTTAGCAATAGGGATGGCCGACGTAGCCTTAAATTAATATCGCGATATATTGAGCAGCTCACCTCGATATTGATAAATGGATGATAGCTAGCCCCCACCTTTCTATATAAAATGGCCTAACTAACATAATGTGCTTGAAAATGTGATGGTTATTGTTATTGTTTGGCTTCAATCAGTCTTTTAATTCAGGGTTCTTTTCTCACTCCTTTCTGTATTTCTTAAGAGGTCAGTTTAGACTCAGAGAAGCGACCACACAGACGAGGTGAGGAACTGGGGCTGTGAATGAAATCGGTGATTAGGTGATGGTGTGCAATCATTTTATTTTAGATAGAAAATATTTTGCCTTTACATCGGAGCCCCGTGATCTTCAGGCGGACGCAATTTATCAACATTCTGGACTCAGCTGGTCTAATATCTGTCTAACTGAGCGGGGCAGAGCTGCAGCAGCATGCTGCGAGCGCTCCACTGATAAGGGAAACACAGTAACAATAATACGTGTTCCACGTTAGTCTACAAAAATATCTAATAACATCATAAAGGTCACGAGAATTGTTGCTATTTGCTTTTTTGAAAAAGAGTCCCGTAGAGGAGTCTAAAGACGGTAAATATGCCGACACAGCGCTGCTCCCTGCATATTACAAACTGGGGAGAAGTCACATGACTGATTGGATGTCTTTACACTCTTTGTAACCACCGTTTTTCTGTAAACGTTGTATTTTAGTAGTTTGCTCCTCATCTGATTTTCTGTAACCAAACCAGTTCCAAATTGTGGAGTTAGCTCCTCGCTTTACAACAAGCCTCACGTCCGCCTTCCGCCGCTCTGCACGTGAATCGGGCGCAAAACTACGTCATCAACATGACTTATCGTTATTATCGCGAGGAGAATTTTCAACGTTGTACCGCAAACGATAAGATATCGCCCATCCATAGTGAGCAACAACAACATAAAAACTAATTGATAATAAGTCTGATGTTGTTAAAAGTTCAACAGTGGGTTATTCATTTAAGTTAATATTTGTTTTATTTATATAATGTCAGTATTAAAATGTTTTTTCTTGTCATAATCGGCAGCTGTAGATAACTTCTATTAAAAAGAGATGGATGTAACATAACACACAGAAAGGAGCATCTAACTGGCAGCATGGAGCAACTCAGTCACTTAAAAAACAAAAAAACAAAAACAAGTCTGTATAAAAACGAAACCACAGCGTGCCGCTGCAGGACGCCACGCGTTCTAGTAAACGAAGGAACTGACCTTAAATGATATTGTTTCAGACGGAGCGTGTGGATGTTTCACCTCCGTAGTTGTTGTAATAGTTTAATATGTTAAATAAAAACTGTTCTAAGGTTTATATATGTGTTTTTCTTATAATAGTTATGCTTACCAGTATTTTAATGCTCAAACTTGATGCTCTATAAACGCAACAAACTCGTTTTCATCCAGAAATGTAACAATAATTGCTCTGCAACTTTAAGGTGACTTCATTCGAGCCTTATATGAGTCTGAAGAGAACTGTGAGGTGGACCCCATGCGCGTCCCGCCGTCAGTCCTCGCTGACCATCAAGCCAACCTTCGTATGTGCTGCGAGCTCTTACTCTGCAAGATCATCAACTCACTCTGGTCAGTTTGTATTTCACGTTGATTTCCAGAGAAGTTTTTTCAAGTTCTGCTTGTTTATTTATTACAGATGAAACTGTGTCTGTCAGCGTTTTGAAAACAAATATTAAATGTTCTTATTCTTAGCCTGAGCGCGGCGATGTGCTCGGATAATTGTAACACTCGTGTTCTGATTTCAGCATTTTTCCCCGCGAGCTGAAGGAAGTTTTCGCTTCGTGGAGAGCCAGATGTGCCGAACGCGGACGCGAGGATCTCGCTGACAGCCTCATCAGCTCCTCCTTGTTTCTCCGCTTCATGTGCCCGGCCATCATGTCGCCGTCCCTGTTCAACCTGATGCAGGAGTACCCTGCTGAACGCACGTCCCGCACACTCACACTCATAGCCAAGGTGATGCAGAACCTGGCCAGCTTCAGCAAGTGAGTGCCTTCCTCCCACTAATTTAATGCGGCTCATTTTTAGATTTGCAGATTCTCTTGTTGGGCAGGATGCGTGTCGCAGGGTGTTATCATGAAAATGGTGACTTGCAGTTTGGAGTGTCAGGGTATAAGCTGTTACTCACACGCAGTCAGCGCTGAGCTTCTCCACAGTGACACATTCGGTGATGAACTCTTCCCTGACGTGTTTATTAATACTTTGACAAATTCTTCTGACTTTTTACGCACCTATGATTAAGGCATCAAAAGTTTGGTGGCGAGAAGTCAGCGGGAATTTATCCGACTTAGTGCTTTATCAGAAATTCTTCAGCTATCATGTTAAAACCTGTCAGGGTGTGTCTCACCCCTAAAATATTTTACTATATATATAAAAATGTGACTTTTTTAAGCTGCATCTCACATATAACCACTAATAATGAGGTATTACAAGGTTCTTTTGGATTTTCTGGACTGAATTTTGGTTTATTTCTGATCTGTTTTTTTTCCAAAAGTCTTGAATATGTTTAAAAGCACAAAATTTCAGTATCTTTATTTGGAGCAACTCTGTATCAAAAATTCAGCAGTAATCTACAAATATTCTGGTGCAACGTTGTTTATAAGCTTTTAGCATCACATATTTAGTTTGAAATTTAATTTGAAAACTATAAACCAATTTCATCACATGATGATATTCTAAAAAGTAAAACAAAAAAGAAAACAGATACTGTATGAAGCATTCAGTAAAATGTAGTTTCTTTCATCTTTGTTTTTTTTTTTTTTGACATTTTTAATATTTAATATTTGTTTCTTTCCAGATTTGGACCTAAAGAAGAATACATGTATTTCATGAATGAGTTCCTGGAGATGGAGTGGGGCTCCATGCAGCAGTTCCTTTATGAGATTTCAAACATGGACACCGGAGGAAACGCCGGAGGCTTCGAGGGGTACATCGATCTGGGCAGAGAGTTATCCATGCTCCACAGTCTGCTGTGGGAGGTCATGGGTCAGCTGAGTAAGGTGAGTAAAATATCACAAGTTATAGATTTAACCCAAACAAGTGACAGACCAATAAACAATGCTCCCATTTGATTCTGCAGGATGCCATTCTGAAACTCGGACCCCTGCCTCGACTCCTGAATGACATCAGCGTTGCTCTGAGGAACCCGCAGCTTCACATGCCCACGAACCACCAGCCGGATCGACCCAAGGACCGACTCTTCTCTCGCCCATCTTTCAACCGCCTCATGTCCTCGGACTTCCAAAGCCTTATGATGCGTGATTTAAATAGGTATCCTCTCATGTTTCCCTGCTGTTTTATTTTTTTAAACATTTCTGTTGTCATCTCTCATGGGCACGATACTGCGTTTGCATGTCCCTGAATAGAACAAAGCACCAGCAGGATTGGTCCCTGCTGTGTTTCTATAAAGACACTGTGCGTGGTCATGGTTGTAAATGTGCACCTATGATGCATAAAAACACAGGATTTGCTGCTCCACGAGGGTGTTATTAGCAGGAACTCATAAAAAGGAAGAGGATACAGAATAAGTCTATATTCGAAAGCCCAGAATGCTAATGCTAATGCACCTCATTAGGCTTTTCAAGCAGTTTATCAGTCACTAATTGATAGCACCATCTGTTTTCCCAACAACCTTTTCCCACTTTGTATTAATCCACTCTGTGCTACTACATTATGGCCCGTTTAACTAAGAACTCTTAAAGGAAGATGAATAGCTGTGCTAGCATCGACGCAGTTTGAATTAGAGCTGGAGCAGTCGTCGTTCAGTGAGAGTGACTTAAATGTGCTTCGGGCGTGTTTGAGAGGTTCAGAGATCAAACGCTCAGAAAGAAGAGCCAACATGTTTATTGACACATCTGTCGTCACCAACCCCAGAGGTGTCTCCTCACTGGGTTTTCATTATGCACCGGTTACAATATTAAATGTGTGTAACTGTGAAACCTTTTTGGTGGCTGCATGGGATTAAAATATGTCACTAACAGGATGCTCAGACTCAAGATCTGGATTAAAGCAACTGAATTTGATGATCTGACTCCTGTCAGATCATCTGATGGCGGATCGACTGTGTTTGGAAGCAACATTTCACTGTCAGTGTTTTGTAATGACTCTCTGTTGCATGTCTGCAGCTCAATAGACATCTCCCGCCTTCCGTCGCCCACAACCGGAGTCTCGGCTGTAGAATCCCTCTCGTCTAATCTGAGGCGCCACGCCGAACGAGACCTTCGCTCGTCAAGGGAAGTTTTCTACGTCACCCGCCCGCCCCTGGCTCGGTCCAGCCCCGCATACTGCACGAGCAGCTCTGACATCACAGAACCCGATCCGAAGGTAATCCTGCAGTTTTCTGTGGATCATTGTTGAGATCGTGTTTCAGGCTCAAGGTGGAACTCTTTATATTTTTAAACAAAACATAAGAATATTTTCAGGTTATGCAAATGAACGTATTCAATTTAAAAAAGAATTTAGGTTGATTATCAAGAGATCAGCTGTTCAGTAATGATTTACATAGACAACATAGAGACACAAGGGACAAGACGGGACACTGAATAATTATGACTACTATGGAATTTATTAACCATGTGCAGCTTGAAATGGGCTCGAGAGGTCTGGACGCAGGTACTCTGTTCCTGGAAACGTGTTCTTGTTCTCTTCAGAGCACAAAAATTGAGGAAGGGAATAATTCAGAGAAATCACACCGTCTTTTTTATTAGGCTTTGTGTTGAAATTTTCACCTTGCTGCTTGGAAACAAGCCCGACTACCAGTGAAATGTTTTATTTCTGTATGTAATTTCAGCAGAGTTGAAGGTCTGTAGCACATTGATTAAATCTGTCTCACATAAGAGAAAATAGGAGGCAGAAAACCGAAAAAAGCTCAACTTGAACTGTGTGTCTCTCAGGTTCACAGTGTAAACAAAAGTGTTTCCATGATGGACCTTCAGGACTCTCGTATGAACAGTATTTCCAACCTGAACTCAGTGGGAGACATGCTCGCCTCCTCTCAAGCTTCCATTGCCGGACTCGGCCACAGCTTTGGCAACCTGGGCGGTCCTCTGCGAATGGGAGGCCATTTGCCGCCAAGTTCATCCGGTTCGGGTCTGAGACTAAGCCAGATGGGCCATGTTGGAGGGCCCACAGAATCCCTCTCCCAGCAGCAGCAGCAGGCGGCGGCAGCGATGCACTTCCCCTTGTCTTTCCAGAACCCGCTATTCCATCTGGCTGCACAGAACTCCCCAGCTCAGTCCCAGCCTCCCCCTCCTCTTCTCCTCACCCCCGAACATGAGAACGGCCACCCCGACTACCCACCCGCTTTTGGCAACAGTGCTTTCTCCCGCAGCGAGGACTTGTCGGCCCTGCAGTCACAGAGCAGCCTGGTGCAGCCCAGCATCGTCCACTCACACAGCTACAGCGATGATTTCACCCGGCAGAATCAGAACAACGACTACGCCTGGCACCAACTGTCTCTGCAGGTGCAGGTAAAGATTTAACACACAACCTCACACTTTCAGAACAAAATGACATGCAGCGTTGTTTAACACATCACAAATATCCTCCATAGTGAAGTTAAATAGGATCAATTCACTGTGTACATTTCAATTCAACATGGTTAAACTTAAATGATTTATTAGAAAATCACTTTTTAAAGAGGTTCAAAACCCCCTGTTAAGGTTAGTGTGTGTAATGTGTGATAAGATTAAATATAAAGTGAAAATAAACGATGAGTTTGTTGGTTGGTTGATTGATTGATGCACTGATAATAGTTTTTTAGGCTGGTGTCCAATTTTTGTAAAAGCTCCAGCTAAACGATTCAGATTTCAGCCTCTTTAACTTTTCCTTGAAGAACTTTCATTAATAACATTCCAAATATTCTTATCTTTAAATCTCTGTGTGAAAATGTGACTGTTAATAATATGTTTACTTAATAATAGACATCATCTCATAAACAGTGTCAGGTTATGCCGATATTTGCGGCCAATATTTCTGCACTTTCTGTTGGTTTGCATGCTAAAATATCGCACTAATTTCACCAAATTTCCAATTATAATTTTGTGTTCTGAGCATAATTACAATCAAGCATCTAACCAAAGTTAAACAATTCAAATTAACCAATTAATAAATAGAATGGATGAAAAATAAAAAAATAGCAACAACTAACTGAGTAAATAATAATGGCTAACCGAGTAACAGCAGGGAAGCTAATGTTAGCTTGACAACACGCACAGAGTAAAATTCTTAGATTTCCTCACAGGATAAAAAATGTAACCTCTAAAAAAGTGGCAAATATTTTTAATAAACAAGCTAACTATAAAGATTGTCTAAAACAAACAAGGAAAATAATTTAAGGTGTGACATGAGATGTGGTTACCCCTTTTTTACTTCAGCATTTTTGTACTTAGCTTGATGTGTTAAATTTACAAATATTGTAGTAAAACAGTAAATATTCCAGTATATGTAGCTAGTGATGTCAAATTCCCACCAAAAAAGCACTAAAAAGTTAATATTGGAGACAAAAATTATAAATCTGCAGCCTGAGAAACCGTTTTTGATAAAGGAACAAGTCTGCGTCTTTTTTTTTTTATTAAACAAGATCATAGCTTGCATTTAGTTCAGTTTTACTTTTACTAAATATGAAGCTTATGACTTTAGAAAAATCTGAAGTTAAACCTTACATTTTACTTCAAACAAAATGTTTGACTGAAGTTTTCTGGATACTGCATGCTATTAGGACCCCACCTGGAGCATCAGGCTGCCCGTGGATGAGCCTGACTTTAAATTGGCTATGCCAAATAGAATTATCAGCTGATGCTGATATGTAGAAAAAGGGCAAATATCAGCCCAATATATTGGTCCACCTCTATTCCCTATGTGACTCTGCCCAACTGTAAAACTTGTTCAAAAAGACTCATACATACCAATTCATTGTTATTCTGATGGAAAATGTACATGTTTTCTATCAACTTTGTGCCTAAAACTACCTTCTTCAGCCAAGTGAATTAATCAAGATCTAGATTTTGCAGGTTTAAGTTTCTTTTCACTCGTTTTGCTCCAAACGATGCTTCACCGTCTCCTCGTCGTGTCAGTTTTAACACCTTGACTGAAACAAGTTGTGAAATGCAGAATAAAAGGCCTTTGGTTGAGCTGCACGTTGTGTAATTGCAACTGTAAACGTGGGGATTCTGTTAATTCCCACGAACGAGCCGGACAACGCACCCGCCTGATCGGCTGAACTTTGTGGGGTGCTTCACAGCCGCCGCCGCGCTGCGTGTCCTTGTCTCAACAGTTCTGGTTATTAGCTGTCGACCACTCGTGCAGATAAAAGTGTCAGAGCTGTTGATGATACATGCTATCATTATCTTTCTTAGCCATGTGTGTCTGATGGCACACTGTGCTAAAGAGCGAATTCAATAAACCAAATGTGCAACTCGTCATTTTAATGAAACTGCAACTTGTTTGATGGAATAAAAGATTCTTTTGTTTTTTGTGACACAGTTTAAGATTAAACAGCACGTTGTGAACTTTGTGCTTGGGGGTTAAGGGTCCACACACACACACGGGCTCTTGATCCATCACTCTGAAAAGTTTACTACGAAGCGCTGTTGAAAAATGACAGTGTTTAATGATGCTGTCATGTTGTCTCGAGCTATTTATGTCCTGCTGCGTGGGTTTTAATGGAACAAACAACACGAGCCGGCTGCTTATTTATACAGAGTGCATTCAGGACAGTGTTTTAAGAGTTAATTACTAACCCTATCCATCCATCTCAAATAATAATACCTATTTATGGCATTATTTTTGCAAAGGGCTTCACATAGAGAGGAAACAACATAAAAAAACACATTTATGCAAAAACAGTCAACAAAAATAGAGAATGACTAAACTAATGAATAAAATATCAGCTGAGTTTTAATAAATTATGAGAAGTTTTAATTCTTTGGCTGTTTTCTGGTCACATTTGTCTTCAGCTGAGGTAGAAGTTTCCTGTTTGAGGATGCAAATGTGTGAGCAGAGCTGGAAATGATAGATTATCAGAGAGAAAGAGATGTTGTAGCTTTAAACTGGAGGCGATTATATTAACCTTTAAAATATTGGAAATATGTCACACGCTTCATGCATGTATGTTTTTGTTTATCTTCTTACAGTTTGGCTTTTGTCAACATCACTTTGCTCTAATCTCACATTCATTGGTGGTTAACAATCCTTTTCCCTTATTATGACTGGAAAGAACAAGCCAGAAGCCTTCAGACTGTCCCAGCAACAGATTTACAATCTCAAACTTAATTTAAATGGAAGACGAAGAACAAGGAAAAACCACAATCTGAACGCAAAATGAAAATATAAGCAAACATCTTTAGAAACACCTTTCTGATACACACACACAC
The DNA here is from genome assembly GCA_006937955.1 of Pachypanchax playfairii. Classification (NCBI taxonomy): domain Eukaryota; kingdom Metazoa; phylum Chordata; class Actinopteri; order Cyprinodontiformes; family Aplocheilidae; genus Pachypanchax; species Pachypanchax playfairii. Next base: position 1,735,947 of record SSNP01000031.1, read on the forward strand.
ACACACACACAAGTTTGTTTTGTTATCCTTATGGGGACCGTCCATTGACTTCCATTGATTTTAGTAACTAGATTTATGCCTAACCCAAACCCTTTTCCTAACCTTAACCATTACTGATCTATAACTAACCCTAAGACTAACTAAAACTCTATTCACACCATACCTATAAACCTAACCCCTAACCCTAAAAAGGGGAGTCCCCCTCATGGGGACCAGGCTTCGGTCCCCACAAGAACCCTCGGACCCCAGAAAGATAGTAAAAGTCAGGAAACTGGTCCTCAGGAGGTCAGAAAAACAAGCCCACACACACACACACACACACACACACACACACACACACACACACACACACACACACCCACACACCACACACACAAACACACACACACAGACACACGCACAAACAGACACCTGTACACACACACACGCACAAACAGACACACACACGCACATACAGACACACACACACACGTACACACACACACGCACAAACAGACACACACACACGTACACACACACACGCACAAACAGACACACACACGTACACACACACAAGTTTGTTTTGTTATCCTTATGGGGACCGTCCATTGACTTCCATTGATTTTAGTAACTAGATTTATGCCTAACCCAAACCCTTTTCCTAACCTTAACCATTACTGATCTATAACTAACCCTAAGACTAACTAAAACTCTATTCACACCATACCTATAAACCTAACCCCTAACCCTAAAAAGGGGAGTCCCCCTCATGGGGACCAGGCTTCGGTCCCCACAAGAACCCTCGGACCCCAGAAAGATAGTAAAAGTCAGGAAACTGGTCCTCAGGAGGTCAGAAAAACAAGCCCACACACACACACACACACACACACACACACACACACACACACACACACACACACACACACACACACACACACACACAAGTTTGTTTTGTTATCCTTATGGGGACCGTCCATTGACTTCCATTGATTTTAGTAACTAGATTTATGCCTAACCCAAACCCTTTTCCTAACCTTAACCATTACTGATCTATAACTAACCCTAAGACTAACTAAAACTCTATTCACACCATACCTATAAACCTAACCCCTAACCCTAAAAAGGGGAGTCCCCCTCATGGGGACCAGGCTTCGGTCCCCACAAGAACCCTCGGACCCCAGAAAGATAGTAAAAGTCAGGAAACTGGTCCTCAGGAGGTCAGAAAAACAAGCCCACACACACACACACACACACACACACACACACACACACACACACACACACACACACACACACACACACACACACACACACACACACACACACACACACACAGATTTATTCAGTCACGCATCTCTGGCCAAAAAGCTCCAGTTTGGTCTCATTAGTGAAACCGGTTCATCCCAATCTGGCTTTTATTGTGTGTTCTTCTGTCAGAGGTTGAAACATTATTTGGTCTACTTTCATGTTTCCCATTATGGTTCAAAATGATGGTGAGATCAGAAAGGGTCACACTCAGACCTTTGAGTTCAGCTTGAGTGTTTTCTGCTCTACCAGTCTGATCAACCTGGAGATCCATTAGCTTCGACTACAGTCCCACCAAGCTGACACGTTTTAATAATATTGACAGCTGTGTGCACAGGGACATGAAGCTGCATGGAGATGTACTTGCAGCCTGTACCTGGTAGTGGAAGAATTTGGTTATGAAGGAATCAGGCGAGTGAATTTTAGAAAAAAGGAGTTTTTATAAAATCATGCATGAAGTGAGAGCAGCCAGTCAAACGTTGGTACATTTGTATGAGACTCTAAAGCACAATGCAGCTGTTTTACAGTGATACAGGGAGATTATCAGAGTTCTGGATGTGAATAGAAGGTCCTGGAGCTGTAGCTGCAAATCTAATCTGAGGACTTGTTGATGAAGAAATCAAGAACAAGATCATGAGGTTATAATCATTCATCACTGTGACATGTTTGTACAAGTGAGCATGAAGTAACCTGAATTTCTCTGACAACCTTTAACAGTAAGATTAAAATCTCTGAGCTCTACAGACCTTTGCTTTCTCTGGTCCATGTTCAGTGTGGTGCACACAGTGATACTCAACAACCTGAGAGCCTGTTTGTTTCCTGATGAGAAACTTGAAGGCAGCTTTTATACTGATTAGGATCAAACTCTTATTTTGAAACAGACAATAAAGGAGTAAAAGTCTGTTTTCATGTATATTTGTAAAAGAAAAGATAAAGAGTTTCTTTTGTTAATGGTATAAAACACTAATTACCTGCAGATGGGCATCACAGTGTGTTTTCATTAAATCTCTTTCCTGGAGAGAATGTTGTTTTGATGAGACGTGAAAGCGCTAAGAATCTGTTGTTTCCTGTCAGGAATCTCTCCAGCAGCAACACCTGATGGGTGTCACGTCTCAGACAGGCACCGGCACAGGGACTCCCGCCTCTTTGGCTACGCCCCCGACTACAGTTCATCCCGTCCGCCAGACATCCATCGCCGCGCAGCACCTCAAGTCCCAGCGCTCCATCAACACCCCAGCCACTGCCACGCCTCCGAAGGTCCGCCCACAAAGCAGGAACCTCCTCCTCAACTCCTCTGACGCGAGCTTCAGTGGCAGCCAGCCAAAATCCCGCCAAACCAAACAAACGCCGCCACAACAGCAACAGCAGCCACCGCCGCAGCAGCAGCTGCCTCCATCGCAGCTGCAACAGGACGCTGTGACAGACAGTCCAGCTCCCGGGCTTCCATTCCAGACGAGCTCCGCTAAAGAGAACCAGGTTCCAGCTGCAGCCGGAGAGGAGTCGACAGACACACCCACTAAAAGCACCAAAAAGCCTCAGCAGACCCAGCTGCAGCCGCCGCAACAACATCTGCTCAAACCTGTCGCAAACAAACAGGTGAATCTTGCACGGTTAAAACTGTGGAAAGATTCAATTCCATTCATTACTTCATTATGTTTTTTGATTATTGTTTCAGGGCAACATGAACGAACGGACGGTGGCCTGGGTGTCCAACATGCCACATCTGTCTGCTGACATCGAGAGCCTGCGGCCGGACCGCGAGGGCCAGCTGAAAGAGTACTCCAAGAGCATGGACGAGTCACGACTAGACAGGGTCAGAGTTTTCTTCATCTCTACAAAAAACCGAGCCTGTCATGTTGTACGATTTGGTAACAATGTTGAAGGTGTAAAAGCGACAAAAATCAGATCAGTAGAGCAGATTTGACAGACTTTCTCTCATCTATCAGCTTTATTCTTTCTGCAAAACCACTGATGACACGAGTAAAGTCACATTTCATTCACCTTTCAGGTACGAGAATACGAAGAGGAAATTCATTCTTTGAAGGAGCGGCTGAAGATGTCCCACCGCAAACTGGAAGAGTACGAGCAGAGACTTCTGAGCCAGGAGCAGCAGACTAGTAAGATCCTGCAGCAGTATCAGTGCCGCCTGGAAGACAGCGAGCGCCGACTGAAGCAGCAGCAACTGGAGAAGGATTCTCAAATCAAAGGCATCATCAGCAGGTGATTAGCATTCCGGCTGAACCAAAAGGTTTCAGCTCGGCTTCCTGTTTTAACACATAATGGTGTATTTGTTCAGGTGAGTGTCACACCGTTTCCCATTAAAGCTATAACCCACATAAATGTAACCAGATATATTAAAAAAAAACTACAAGGGATGAAAATGATAAAAACCGAAGAAAAAGTGGTTTGATAATGATGGTTTATGTCTGTAATGTGGAATAGTGAGTGTGAATCATTTACTAGCTCTAGTTTTTTCAGGTTTAAATGCTTCCTGCTAGTTGGCAGCCAGTCAAACAGGTGGAAACCAGAGTCTCTCTCTAATGCAGCAGGTGTCGTACAGGTCTCTCAGCTCTGGAAACTCACAGTATTACAGCAAATACTTTATCGTCAGTGAAGACAAGTTCACCTGTAACTGTAAGGAGGTGGAGTGTCTGAGCCATGATGAACACTGGTTTAGTATTTTTAGTCTAAAATTGGTCAGCAGAGATAAAAAGTTGATAAATTCACAGTTAGTTAAAGACTTTTAACCAGCTGCAGATGATTGTCTCAGTTAGTTTATTGATCGACGTGTAGGTTTATGATGTTGTGTTATTGTATTCATGTATCATAAAGGTCACCAGGACCTCAGTGGAATTAAAGAGGATCAAACGTAGTAGGGATGCTAACTTTAATGGAACGTTACCCCGTCTGTCATGGTGTGTGAATATTGATTCTTACTTTTCAAACCTTCTCAGACTCGATCTGGACTGAACGCTAAATCCTTTTTATTTATTTCATAGTTTTTTGTGATCCTCCACCAGCTTAAGGGAGTGGCATGTCCCTTTCCATGTATGTCTCGTTAAAATCATCTTTAACTCTCCCTTTGTCTTGTTTTGCTTTTGAGTCTCTGTAATGTTTCCTCCAATCTGCCTGACTGTCCCTGGGCTCCGGGCGACAAAGATCTGAATGAGTTTCTCTTTAGGATTCAGTTGGCTTGTAGAGTTAAAAAACCTCCTCTTAGTGCACGTTAGTGAACTCAGAATGGTACTTGAAGCTGGTTGAGAGCATCTTCAAGTAAAGTTTTAAGAGTTTGAATGTATACATTTGGTTTTCTCCTGTGTAGATTGTTTGTTGAGGTAATGAGAAGATGGAAGAGGTCTGTCTGACCTCAGTGCAGCTGAGGGATGTCTCTGAATGCTTGTTTAATATTGGAATAGACGTTTTTTAGCTCACAGTCAGCTGCTTGATATGCTGTAAACATTTTGGAAGCATTGATTTGGACTCTTGCCTGGCTATATACTGAACTCCTTTCAGGTGTTTATATACAAAGTCTTGCTAACAGAGTTATACAGAAGCCAAAGTAAATTCATAACAGCTGCATCTGGACACTGAATCATTCCAAAGACATTTTCCTCCTTTTTTTTCTTCACTTTTCCTTCTTTTTTGTGGACACAACCCTCCATTTCTCTACTTTTCACCACATGAACAATCTTTGCTGTAAATCATTAATTTTTATGTAAAATGCAATACATTTATTTGCGGCTTACGTACAGAATACATGTCATTCATATATACTTCTACCATGTATTGCTGAATCTATGTCTACATGCATGCAAATAATAAAAAAAACAAACACCCACTTACAAAATCTCAGTGTCAGATATACTGAATTTGTTTCCTCTGCAGAGTTTTTTCTTAAATCTTAAATATTTAAACCTAAAAAACAAAATCACATCTCAGTTTTTGGTTACTTGAGTTCAACTTTTAATAGTTTATTTATTTAGCAGTGTACTGGTTTCTATTGTAATGCGTGACTTGAGCTCTATGTGTTAAGGATTGTTGATGTATACTGTGCAAATATTAGCTAAAAGAATAAATTTGAACAAACAAAAACACGTCTGTTACACCTAAAATATTCTCAGGGCTTATTTTAAGAAGACGTTTGTTCAAATCTTAAAAAAAGTCTTCTGATATACTCAGTTTGCAAAACATAGGAGTATTTATTTAAACGCAGCTAAAGAATATATCACAAAACTCAAATCCTTTAAATAATATGCAGTATATACAAAAATCTGCGCGATGTTAAATCTCAAGTATAAATGACAAATAAAGTTAATTTACCCACCATATTGATTTAAACAATCCATTTTGAATGGAAATATTACTTTGTGATAACATGGTGATACTGCAGGTCAGTGGAAGTTAGTTTCTGTTAAAAAGTTGTAGATCTGTTGTAAAAAGCTCTTTGAATGACCTCAATCTCACAAATAAGCTTTTATTTCTGACAGAACTGACAAGCTAACAGCTGGTCGAGGTGACGCCGAGACCAAAGTGGATCGTTTTCACCTTTATAACAACTCAAATCTGAAAAATGTCTCGGAAGTTTGAGTGAAGTCTGTTTTACGAACCCTTTTGCTGCAGTCAGTTTGCTGCTCCTGTGGAAAGTGAAGCGGCAAACTCAATAAAAACAACATTACATCTGAATCACCATGCCATCAGTCATTTCTAGAACTGTGAAGTTTTACAACATGGCGTTTCCATGAATGGCTGTGAGGTTAGCGTTGTTTTAAGGTGGAAGTGATACACTTTGGTCGTAGCTGTTAGCCGCTCGAGCGAACATTTACGATTTGACATCATTTTTCTAGAAACTAACGTCCTAAGTTTTGAACTATACCTTTAACCAGTGGAGCTGATGTCTTCTCAGCTGGAAAGAAAACAGGAAATGTGCACGTGACGTCTTCTCTATCTCCACAGCTGAATCTGAAGATTCTCCGATTCAGCTTTATTAATCTCCCAGGATAGCCGAAATGTGCCCACAAACATGCCAAGATCATAATATCATCACATGGCCACATAATCTCACAGTAAATCTTAACACCAACTTCATACCACGATTTTCTCTCAACCGGTATGTTTGTTTTTATTTCCCTGTTGTCAGACTCATGGCTGTGGAAGATGAGCTGAGAGGGGGTGCCATTCCTGATATTAAGCCTCGAATCCTCACAGACCAGGTTTGTGCCTGTGTCTACATCTTTTATCCATCCCTATCCGCTGAACCAGTCATGTCCTAAATCAGCTTGCTTCACTCACGCATCACATCCAGAGCATTTGCCAGAGCCGGCGCAGGTTTAAGAAGTTTGCCGTTTTCATACACGTCAGCAGCTTCCATCTTGTCACATCCCAAAAAAACCTAACAACATTTCACAACATTCTGCCCACATCCTAAAAAAAAGAACTGGGTTAATGCAGGTTAGTTATGGGAAGGAATAGCAACACTTATTATACAAAGCTAGAGATTATTTGGATTAAAAAAAGCAGATTTTTCAATAGAATGCATTCATAACTGGAGGATTGTGACTCACCGACAGCGTCAGTGTAATTCAGCTGCACGAATGCACCACGTGGGCTGAACAGTGACGCAGGTGAAGAGGCTGTTCGTGCTGAAATAACTCAGGAGAAATACTTGCCATCCTTGATATACACTCTCACCTAGTTTTTTCTCGTAAACTTGATATTAAAATCAAAAAGATGAAATTGGATCTTCAAAAGTCAGACAGATGTTGAAATGTTTCTGCACTGGTTCTACTGTGAGTAAAAACAGGGTGGACGTCCAGTTGGGGCGACCCAATACCCACCTTTTATTCGGGTTGCTTTTAACTGCTGTGTATAAGTCTTAATCCAGCTGTTATTCTTTATAATAATACATTTTCTTCAAGAGCCAAACTTTATTATGACCTGTTAATGCTCTCAATCAGTATATCACAAGGTTTACTGAAAGTTTTTATGAGTTTTCATTGAACATTTTACTCTATTAAGTGTTTGTACCTGATATTTTTCCCCTTAACCCTTAAGGCACCAGAGTTTCCTCCTGAAGATCATGTTTTTTGACAACATATTTTCATAAATCTGTAGTTTTAAGACAATAAGTGATAAACGGCTACACTAAATGCATTTTATGGGACTTTCAAATGTTTTTATGTGATTATATTTACATAAAATCAGGTAAAAAATAGAAAATTGCCAAAAAGTAATTAAAATGTTTAAATGTACTGTATGTAACTAATAACATGTTATGTGATAAAAATGTAGGCTCAATTTGTAATTTTACTTACGCAAAAACAGAACGACTCAATAAATGGCATTTCACAACAAAACTGCAATTCTAAACAAAAGTCTTTCATGTAAGAGTTTCCACCTGCAGGTCCAGGTGACACAGGCTATAAACTTTGATCATGTTTTAGTCTTTTTTTAATCTCTAAAAACGGTGAGCAAGGAAAGTCCAATTCTCTCTGTCCATTGAAAAAGACCTGCATACCTTATACATGACTGCCATTTAGTGGAAGTGATTAGAAACAACAATGTGTGATTTATAGTGTAAAGGCCGATCATAATTCTGCAACATTGGCGCCTAGTGGGTTAAGACACACAAATTGTCTTATGAGTCATTCAATCCTTAAAAATATCCCTAACTCAAGTTAGGATTGGCGAAGAACCCGTTTAAGACATCCCAGTGCAGGAACACAATTTGTGCCATTAAAAAAAAGTAGTGTACAAACGTTGTCTAAGATAACCAAATGAGAAAGGACAAAAATAATTCTGCATATCTACCAAAAAAAAATGCCATATGTAGCCGCTGTGTGCAGATTATAAACAGATTATAAACAAGAGAGAGAAATTGTACACTTATATCAATCAACGACATATGAAATATTACAAGTTGCTAAAGATCTGTAAGGCTCTGAGAGGTGCATCATCCGTCAGATGCAGGCAGGTGTAGTTACATAACCATAAAATAACCATGACAAATACATTTGCAAACAATAAATGGAAATATCGGACAAAGCAGCTAGGCTAGCTAAACGCTCGGCAACGCAACAAAATGAGCCACAAACATTTATGTCCATTAGGTACTTTTGATGAATACGTTGGACTTTATTATTGTAGTTATATATTTAATTTTTTGTTTTCGTTCCTTTTTTTTAACCATGAAATGTATAATTAAAAATTATTTTAAAAAATTTAGGAACATTTCTCATCACATCAAAAGCTTTTTTTCAAAAAGCCTTTTGCATCATATCACACTGTTCTTGTCTTCATCGTGATGAGATTTAGCACATGTGCATACTGAATGCTTCGCTCTTTGGTTACTGGACCAACCTTCTTTAGTTGAGTTTTATCTTTTTGTTTCTTCATTCTTTTCTACTCGTCAAATTAAAATACACATATAACTACAAGAAACTGGTAAAACTGTTCAAATGAGTGGCTTCTCTGCTTTTACAGGAATCATAAATGAGCTAGTGGAAAAAAACATAGGTCTGAGTATTTAAGTCTGAAACACTGCTTTCTGGAGTTTTCAATCTGCTAAATTAATGGTGCTTCTGTTAAACATTAAAAAAAAGTCCCAGTTGGAAAAATCAGCTTATAGTCAGTCACACTGACTAACTTCTTTTAATAAATATGTTGTTACAGTGTTTGTATGCAGCTTGTTTGCCTGGTTTGTGCATAACAATGAGCAAATCCTTCCAGATTTTTGACTTATTACCATTTTTCCAGGATCAGATTTCTGACTTCAAGTAAAGCTAAGCATACACTCTCAGAAATAGAGGTACGAGACAAGGACATTTTTGTACCTATAGGTAAATTGTTTTAACATGTTCCCCTTAAAAGTACAATATTGGTCTTTAAAAGGTCAGAAATGCCCCTTAGAGGGTTTAAATAGATATAAAGTACAAATTTGTACCATTTCAACTGCACCTGCAACCCTGGTCAAGGCTGGTTAATCTCCAAAAGCTTTTCTTCCATCATTTTTAATATTATGTTTCAGAATGTTGGTTTTAGGCTTCAAAATGTGGCATAATTTTAACCCCCAGTGACAAGAATTTGTACCCTTCTTGTCGCTGGGGGTGTACCCTGTAGTCCAGGTCCATTTTTGTACCTTATGAAGTTGTTCCACTAAAACAGTAACATTACGCCACATTTTGAAGCCTAAAACCAACATTCTGAAACATAATATTGAAAATGATGCAGGTGCAGATGAAATGGTACAAATTTGTACTTTATATCAATTTGAACCCTCAGAGGGGCATTTCTGGCCTTTTAAAGACCAATATTGTACTTTTAAGGGAACATTTTAAAACAATTTACCTATAGATACAAAAATGTCCTTGTCTCATACCTGTATTTCTGAGAGTGTATGCTAACAATATGCTAGCTCAAGACTGATGTTTTCCTATCAGACGTGCGTGGTTTCAGTGTATAATGAACCTAAACTATAATGCTGTAAAGTCATAAATAAACAGAAGTGATCATTGTATTTGTTTTGTCTCCCCTGTCTCTCAGTCTATCAGCCAGAGCTATGGTGTCCTCCCAGGATCCTGACTGCCAGTTCCAAGGTGACCAGAGGTCATGATGGTCACTCGAGTGTAGGAAGGCTGATCCGAATGCTCCCAGAGAATCAAGACAAAGCTCTACAAAGGACTATTAAAAGGGTCATCTCACAACATTATACATTAAAAAAGAAATTTTAAAGCCGTTGCACAAAAAAGTCAAACTTAGCCTGTATCAAAACTTGACAATCAGCTTAGCATGATGACTAATATGTGCAGGGACTCTTCTCCCCATATTTGCTTAAATAGAATCCAGTGCCACACGGTTGGCAACACTGTTCCTATTGAGATCCTCAAACTGCAGTGAAAAACAGCGAGACTGGGATGATGATGGATTCTGGGTTCTCTCTTCTTACAGGAAGCTTCTCCCTCCAGTGGCTGTAGATAAAATCTAAAACGAGGCGTTTGCCAAGCACAATATCACATCATGGTGATGCCTTTGACAAGCAACTATAAAGTTGTGAAATTATTTGCCATGTCCGGATCTGAAATCTGTTCTGATGAAATCAGTTCAAAAAACTATTTTTTGACTCACAGAGCTGGGTTGCATTATAATTTTTGCATCCTTTTGAGATACAGCCATGTCATCTTAAAAAATCGCCAAAAGAATTTTACAATCAGCTTTACGTACAATCTAAATCCACTTTCTGCTTTCCCGTTGTCGTTAGCGAAGAGTGTAAAGTCTGGACTTTCAGTGCGAATAGAAATGCATTTATATGCATGTTATAAAACACTTAAAACAATGAGTTATTTTATCCTGTGGCAATATTAACGCGAGGATCCCTGAAGCCTACAAAATATTCAGTAAAAATACCTAACTGGGTTCATTAATGGTCAACAAACATTTTTGGGGACCTGCTTTGTTCTCGCACTTTTGCGATACAAATATAGCAATCATATTATCACATTCCACAGTGCAGAGGCTGCAATTGAAATGCATACTTACTCTGTGTTACATTGACCCTTCCCTTCCACCAGACGCGTAAGCGGCGCAGCACATTTTTCTTGCAAAATCAGCCATGCTGAGCTTGACATGTTTTAGAATAGTAGTGCATAAAAAATAGAACTGCCGCATAAAGGCCACAACATTATGCTTGTGAAGCGTGTCTGGAAATGGTCCCATTGACTTTAATAGCGGCCGCATATTATGCTTCACTGAAGTTACACGCTGCTGACACGCCTGGTGGAAAGGAGGGGTTACACTACCTTTTTTTTCAGCCAGTGCTGATTTGTTTGACAGACAGAATTGCGGGTTTGGGTGCCTCATTATGTCTGGACAGTTTTACTCTACAACAGCTGGGGTTTATTTTATCCCTTCTGTTGTATAGTGTATTTTATTTCTCTAAAAAATCTGGTTTCGGAGGTGGAGTGGACAAGCAAAGAGACAATGACCATGTTTTGGTTGAGGGGAAATCACGTGTTCTTATAGACTGCCATTCACGTGACATAGATCCGTGATCAATGTGTGTGTTCACAGCGTTCCTTGACCTCCCTTTCCCCACCGCCCCACTCCCCTCCAGCTTTACAGAAACATTACCTGATTGTCGGAACGCAAACACCGTACCACGAAAAGTCTGCTCTTGTTACTAGGTCTTCAAACGCAAAATTTCTGGAAAAGATTATCCGGACAGATTCTGGAAGGGTGTTTTTAGACAAAGTCTAGAAAATTACCGTTCTTCATGCAATAGAGACAACAAAAACAGACCAAAACTAACACCAAACAAACTTTCTAAATACATTTCTTAAAGCTGGAGTTGGTAATGTTCGAGAGCTAGCAAGATTTAAAACTAGCAGCTCCTCTAAACCCCTCCCCCTTCCCACCATGGACTTGCTTCAAGTCGCGCTCCCCTTTAAACTTGGAACTCACATCTGCCAAGCAGAACTCAGCAGGGTACTCAGCTTTACCAATGTTGACTCTCGTTTGTCCTCTCGTTTTATCCAGAGCTTTTCTCGTAGCAGCCTTTTCTGCCTCTGACTTTCTTTTTTTTGGCAGTTTAGCGGGGCGAGCCGTGACAAGTAGCGAGGAGCGAGAGGGTGTGATAGAAGGGGTGCAGGCAAGGTATCTGATTGGTTCCTCTCCTCTTCCTGGAAATGACCAATCACTGCCATCCGGTGCGGATGACCGTGGTTGGTCAGAGTTATTGTAGGCTTGCAAGTCTCAGAGAGGTCTGATTTTTTTTGCTCCTTTTTATGAATACACAATGCATTGACTAGTCTCAGTATGGAAGGACCTTTTCACCCAGTATAAAAAAAAGTGTTTCTGAACAGGATTACCAATTATAACTTTTATGTTAATCACAATCATAACGATATTATATAACTAGGTTTTTGATACAAAAATATTCAATCATACCCAGGTTTGTTTACTTGTGCCTACGTGTGCATGCATAGTCTTGTGGCGATGATATTATCATTATTGATTACAACTTTTGCATTGTGTCATTTCCTGAAGGGGCGGGGCTTAGCTCCAGAGAGCTCAGCTTCTCAAAATGGCTGTTTACGTGCAGAGAAATTTGAATTTCCAACGACATTATCTGGGTAGCTTAGTCAGACTTTTCAAAGTCAAGCTAAGGTGTATACATGCATTTCAAAAGTTCGATTTCAGTTGGGCTAAGGCAATCATTTGAATTTTTCTTGCAACATACTGACAGAGTTTGGAGGCATTTCAGCGACAGCTTCTGCACTGTGGAATGTGATAATTTGATTGTTGTATTTGCATCACGAGGAGGTCCACAAAAATCTTCGTTGGCCCTTAGCAAACCCAGGGAGGGATTTTACAGAAAATATTTGTAGGCTTCCGGGATTCTAGTGTTAATAATGTTGATTATTGTTCTTATTATGACAAATTTGGCTTGACATATCAAAGCAGTGATACAAAGTGATGTGAAAGTTCTAGGAAAAGGCAACAGATGGAGGCTTAGTCATGACGGTAAAAATAATCTTTATGATGCGTGAAACATCCAAATCTTGACTTGAGCCAAAAAAAATTTAAATGATCTAAATTTTGCTATAGCTATAAAATATTTGATTAGATTTATTACAAAAAAAACATCTAAAAATGTTTGTGTAATTTCTCCAAATTTGAAATGAAATGAAAAATACTTTATTTATTCTCAGTGAAGATTCAAAGTGAAGATTCCTTAGATTAGTTGTTCCAGACAACTCAGTGGCTGAACACAAAGTTTTTATTAATGAAAATAATTTTTAAAACTTATATCAGTTTTTGACTAATCAAACTCTGAGGCAAACAGAGTTTACTAGTTTTGAAGATGTATCAACACTGGCATGTAATAATGTTATGATCCAAACATTCTTCTCAGAGGTAAAAATTGTTAGCTGTATAGTCTATTCACCAACACGGGCAATTTATTGGAATGAACTATAAAAAAAACAAGAAAACATGGCAGCTTCAGTTACCGTGAAACAGTTTTGTCTTCTAGAAATGCCTCAAAATTTATAAATCTAAATAAATTAAAAGATACTTCTGATCATTTAAAGTGCAGAAATTCCATGCACAGTTGATATCTTACCTGCTTCAATAGTTCAAGTAACGTCAGTTTGAGGGATTTCAGGCTGGTTTTAACCAAACTGACTGGCTGACGGCTGGCCTGAGTGAGACAAAGTGTAACGGAAATTTATGAAAACTATTTTATAACCCTTTATAGTGCCATAAACGACCCATTACATGGTTATTTCTGTAGAATCTTCTGGGTATTTTCAAGTAAAAATGGGAGCAGCTGATACTAGCTGTAGCACTTCCAGTGCAGCATGTGACTTTCTGCCTCAATAACCATGTAAACCAAAATTGATAGCTGTGTTAAGGTTTATAAAATGGTGTTCTGATGAAATGCAGTAAAAATTTTGAGAACTTGAGTTATTAGTGAGTAACAATCCACTTTGGTCTTGGACCCTCTAAACTTCGCCGTTAGCTTGCCAATTAAACTCTGTACCTCTAAAATGAGATTATTCAAAGAACTGGTGAGAGATTAAATGCTTCCAGTTTTTGCACAGAACTTCAATTTGAAGGATGAAAATGCTCCCTTTGTTTTCATGTTTTCAGTCACTTTGTAACTCTGGTTTGAAATGTGCCATAAAAAATGTACTTATTTAACTACGACAACAAGCTAGACATGTAACTGCAAACAAACATTTGTTTAGCACGATGCGGACAACTCTTTTACTTTATTTAATGTTTCTGGAACATATATGTGCGACAGTTCTGCATGTGCTTTTTAAATGCAAGAATCAGTACGTCGATTCTTTGTTGGAAATAATACTGATGTACAAAAAATCTTTGATGCATCGTTCTCATTGTAATAACATCGTTTTTTTTTAATCGTACCTGCCACCTCCTACATTTTTTATCGGGGGAGTGGGGCACTGAGCCTTTTGCATATCACATGACAATACAGATAAAAATGGACAGAAATAAAATCAAAAGAACGCAGGGATATGTAGTATATGTGCATAGGATTTGACTGCCTTACAGTCTGCACCACAGGGCCCAAAAATAACCAATACAAAATAAATAAAAAAAATCTTGTAAACTTTGTATATTAAATGTCTTTTTTGTAGTCAGGTGATGAATTAATAAGCAGTGTGTTGGTTAACTCTATTAGAATCATTTACATGATGAGTTTCATGGTTGATATAATTTATCTTAACCTCTTGCCTTTAAAAAGACATTTTACTTCAAGATACATGATATAAAATTAAATGTTTATGTTACCAGAAATGTATAAAATAGCTTAATGTATATTTATTCTTTTACGTAAAATGTATTTAAATCAAAACGTAGGCCCTCAGGCATGTTCAAGTTGTGGCAAAAACTAATTCTATGAATATTCAAACTCTTAATGCTGCAATCCAGAAACTACAGTGCTGCAGAATGACAGCTGAGTGCTCTCCTGTTTTCAGATGATTATTCCATGATCAAGTTTTACACTAGCGTGTTCACCTGTGATGCATAACCAAAATAGCAGCGGTGCTTTCATTGATGCTGGATTGCAGTTTTAAGGTATTTTTGTTTTTATATACTTATTTATTTGGCCTTCATTGCAATACAGTATTTTGAAACGTTATAGTTCATGTGTTTATTATTTTTCAAGAAGCTGCAATCCATAGAGTGTGAGGGATGTTCTACCCACATACTGAAGAGATACTTCAGATCTTTTGCTAGGAATTTCTGTGAAAAGGATAGGAGCCATTACTATCTAACCTGTTGTATTTCCCTTTTTGAACAACCTCAGTTTGGAGAAACAGAGATTAGCTCTGACAAGCTAACGGCTAGTCTGAGTAGGTTCCGTTACAGCTAGCTGTTGCACTTCCTGTCCAGTTTGGGGCATTTTGGACACAGATATCATAATTTATCTGCCACCATAATCATCTAAGGCAGAATCAACAGCAGTGTGTGAAGGTTTTAGAAATGAACTGCTATAAAATTGAAAAAAAAAATCCGATTTGAGTTAATATCAGACAGAACAGTCCACTCAGATGAGTTGTTACCCATCACAATGTTAATTGTTCGTAACCTTTCCACAGAAACGCACTCTTAAGATGTGAACTCTTTTTTTTTTTTTTTTTTTTTTTTT
>SSNP01000031.1:1751416-1814241 GCA_006937955.1 Pachypanchax playfairii
TTTTTTTTTTTTTTTTTTTTTTTTTGAAGGTTTTTCCGTGTTAGCTGCAGTGGTACGGCGGGCTGCCTCTGAAACCTGAGAAGATATTTGATTCTATTTTGCAAGCAAAACTTGTTTCTTTGAAAGTCACCAACGACAAACAAACTAAAATTTCGTTCATAAATCAAAAGTTGTTTACTTCTATTTTTGGTTTTCCCACCATTTTGGAAGTTCACCCAATTCGTCATATTCAAGCGCCCTTTAACATCACAGCCACACAATCCTTGATTAATTACATTTCCGATATTCGTGAAACTCTCAGGTGTTACAAACGAGCCCAGAGGTAAGTTTCTGCCAAATGCAGAAAATATTCAAACCCAGAATTTAAACAGGTCTGAATTAAACCTAAATAAAAATCAAAATGCTTAAAAAACACACACAGCTTTTGTTTTCTCTTGCTCTTGAGCCTCACGTCATTTTTTGTTTTCTTGTTGTTGAATTCAACTTAAACATTATGTATTATTTGCCACATAAAGGAAGATGAGTTTCTTTCTTTTAAAATCTAAAGTAAAATTACAAGGAATATTATAAAATATGCTATAGAAACAGTGTTTGATGTTTACAGAGTCCTGACATTATAGACAATGTTTGAACTTTTTGTTGAATAAAGTGGAAGATAACTGCAGCTAGAGCAGGACCTAACAGAGTAACATTTATCTTATATATTTTAAAAAAGAGGGTATATAACACCAATCGACCTATTTATGTTTCTAAAGTAGATTTATAACAGTATTTTTCTTGGCAGCTATTATTCTGCACAATTGAAACATACATATATGTATATATATATAAAAATACATATATATACATATATAATTTATATATTTGGTGGAATTTCTGACTTGAATTAGGCCTACTGGATGTACTACCTTAATTAACTTGAGGTTTCTTTTGAAATAAGCCATGCCCCATCGATAAGCCATACCCTCCAGACCCTCTGATGTTGTGTGGTGGATGTTTTATTGTTGGTACTTTTCTTTATAAAGGTAGTTATTGTAGGTATGATTGCGTTTGTATTTATTATTAGTGTAAGTACATTTGATTGATATGATTTGTTTGAACAAAGGGAATGTATTCATATTTCAGGTGATTTTTTTCCCTGAGTCATTTAAATAAATTATTAAATCTCTAACTACTGAGTTGTTATTTAAAGTCCGAGTGGGAGCGTGTTAGTTTTAAGCACTGTGTTTGTCTTAAATATGCTTATGATTGTACATCTTGTTCAACTTTTCCTGCTGAATTAAGTTTAAAAACAATATGTAGATTCAAATATTTGGATTTTTGTATATTTTAATGTATAGAATATGCAACTTTGCACCAAAAGGAAACATTTAACCCTGTGCAGCCAAACATAATGTATTTGAATTAATACTTTTCTCAAAACCCTGCTGTATTTAATGTGTATTGGGTTTTCTGCCCTCTGGTGGCCAATCTAAGTAGCTACTACAGGAAAGTGCCAATTTTAATTACACTATTCTTGCATAAATATGTAAAAAGTATATAATAAATTGACAGGGAAATTGTTCCCAGACACCAAACACAGTTAAACCCTCAGACAGAAGAAGAACCACAGACTCAGAATATAAAGCTTAGAAGTTTTACTTGCCGCAAGGAGTGAGTACAGTTACAGCAGTTACAGCATCCCCACACTCACTGAACAAGATATTACAGATTCATCATTATAAAGGAAGAAGGTTCATGAAGTCCGTCCCTCTTTAACAGATAACAAAATCACATGTTGGTTTTCCCCACCGAAGTGGTCACGAAGCAGCACACATGCAGATCAAAATTTATTACGGTACTTCAGACCTTATCTTAAAGCAGGTCTCCCTAATGAGGCCTATACTCACATACAGCTTGGAGCAAAAACTCCTTCAGATCAAAAGATACTTTTCTACTTCTATCATGGGAAATTAATCACTTGTTCATAACTCTCTTGCACTAGAAGTTTAACACTCAGATGTTAGAGTAAATAATAAAATCATGATGAGATTAAACATATTTTCTTCATAAATCTATCATTTGTATTCAACTAAACGATCAAATTGGGGAAACATGATGCATGCAATAATAACATACAACAAAACAAAGAGCAATCAAACAATCTGTACCGACTCGTTTCTGGTCGGCTTTACTGTTTAGACTCCTGCATGTTTTCCATTGTGTCGCAAACGTTTCATTTCACTTTAAAATGTTTGTCATGTAACAGCAGACACAAAAAATTGCTAGCTAACTGTATGCTAGCTGGAAACAAAAATATTTTAGTCCACTGAAGTCCAAGAATAGAAAAGTTTGCCATCTTAATCCAGCAAAGATTTAACAAGAAGAGAAAAACTACAGAAACGACGTGCTGCGTCCAGACTATTACCAAATATTCACTTTTAAAATCTGCTTGTATAAATGATTCTTAATAGAAGTTGAAATCTGAAATTACTGGAAGGCTAATCTAGTCAAAATAGTTGCTGCTGTTTTATTTTCAGACTGACTTCCAAATGTGTCACCAGTCCTCTGCTGGAAGCAAATAACAGTGTTTCCTAAAATACTGAATATTTATTTTAATGTAAGAGTGAGAGAGTTGGACCACCTGGTAATGTTGACTCTGACTATTGTTCATTACACTTAGCTGCAACTGACTATATCACTAAAATAGCTTTTCAATTTCAGCCTTCTGTACTCCTTCTCTGGTCACAGATAAAATAAAACTGAAAATTACATATGAGGAGGAAACTTAACGAGAGTCCACCACACAATCCTCTCCACCAGTGTCATCTGGTGTCATGGAGCGAGTTAACGAGATGTCAGCTGTTCTCAATCACAGATCTGCACAACCAGATTCCTGATTCACAGTTCCAGGATCAGTTTCATGCCTCTTTCTGCTCAACAGCAACAACTCTTCTTCACAATGTGTCATATATTTAGGATTTATTCTGCAACAGGCCTCGCAGCACATGTTTACACGATGTTGCAGTTTTCAGCCTGATTTCAGTTAGTTGATATTAAAATATAAAGAGGTGGATCAAGCGTCTCCGCCTTGTTCCATGATTTAAAAGTAAAGCCTTGATATCCAGTTTACAGCACCTGCCATGTTGTATTTTTCAGACTTAAAGTCCCACCTACTTACATCATTACATCAAAGTAAGACATACTTACAGAAATCAAGACATTAAAAGTATTATCTTTGATGGAAAAGGTCGCTACAGGCTCAGGGCTGAAATGTCAAAAGGATAAAAGAAGCTACTTTTCAGTAACATTTTGTAGGAATATTTTATTTCTATCATGCTGCTAAAATCAAAATAAAACTGGCAGATTTAAGGAATTAAAGTTTATTTATAATAAGATCATATTTTTAGTTTTTATTTAAGGATTTTTCAGCTGTAATCTGGCACCGCTAAGCAGCAGCTGTAGTAGCGCATGTTAAACACATGAATGTCTCATAGGTGCATGAAAAAAGCACCAAAAATGAGCAAAAAGCAGCAAGTTTAAGACGTCAAAAAAGATCCACAACAACCATGTTGGAGCAAACATGTTAAAAAGAACCTCAGATGAGGACTGCGATGCAAAATGACCACAGATATGATCACATAAACAATCTCCAAAATAATCAAATATGCATGAAGTGAAAGGCATAAACGCACATCAAAGATATTAAAAAGTTGCAGGGCAAAAGTTCCTGATGTCTGCAAATAGTCTTTGTAAATAAATCAAGAACTAAACATCAGCGCCATCTTGTGGTAAACAGAAATCACAGCATCACTGATGGATGAAAATTCTTCTCCATTAAGTTATTTTTAATTAAATATTCAGTAAGAGAGATGATTATTCTATCAGGCATCTCAACATAAATGATTTAATTGCAACAACTTTTCTTAAATAACTAAAATCAAAAGGTTTTACTTTGGAGAACCAACTAAATACCAGAATAACTAACAGAATATTATTCAGGACTGATCGGATTTCTGTTTTAAAGATAAAAATATTTCCAGAGAACATTCTGAAAGTAAAAACAACCACAATTTAACCAACAAGAAGTTTTTTTGCAACAGCAAAAACAAACATTTAGAATTTCAATGCCGACTAAGGAAACAAAAAGCAAAAGAAATCCCATTAAATGTAGAATCGTCTGAAGTTACATCAGTAAACTGATACATGCAATTATCAATAAAGTAGTAACACTTATATTAGCATGTTAACAGATCTAAGGTTTATGTTGTACTATATTGTCTTCAGTTATGGTGGTGATAAAGCAGATGACGGTGAGACTGTCACCAAAGACCTTCGATTCTTCTCATGATTCTCATGAAAGATGGTTGAAAATCAAATCTCAGCTTCGGGGGCGAAAGCATGTGGCTTCACCGCCTGACTGGGTTGCAACTGCTGGTGACAAATTATAAACGCCATCCGCGGTTCTTTGAATGTTCGCGAAGGTTATTGATTTCCTGGTATTAGTCATAAGGACTTTGGAACAACTCGCAAGACGGAATAGTCACAATTCAGTTCCTGCAGTTAGACATTTTGGGAAATATGAGACAACTTTGACAAGAGTTGGTGTCCAAATTGATAATAAAATGTGTAAATTGCAAACAAATTGAAAACAAATTCATGTAATTGTTGCAGTTGGTTTGCAATGCTTCAAACTTAGTGTTTTCAACTCAAAATTAGCTTATTTCTTTGCAGTTTTGTGTCTATAATCCAATGCAGTTGCAGCCCAGTGGTTTTAAAGCCTCCCCATCCTGTTTACAGATGTGTTCACCTCTGGTTTTACATTGGTGACGCTACAGTTGGAAGTGTTGACAGAGGTCTGTACATCCGTGTGTCACTTTGGGACGTCTGGCTGTAGATGTTGTTGAGTGGAATGGCGAACTGCCCGGCTTGTCCCGACCCCTCTTCGGCGTTTATGGCGTAAGGCACCTTTGAAATGATGGCCATGTTTAATTTGAAGAGCATGTTATGGAGAGCTGTACGGTACTCTTTTCGGACCAGGCAGTAGATGACCGGGTTAAAGCAGCTGCTGGTGAAAGCCAAACAGTTAGCCAGAGGGAAGAAGTACGTCTGAGCCGTGTAGAAGGATTTGCTGATATCAGTGATGTCGAGTTGGATCAGGGCGCTCCAGAGTGTGAGGACATTGTACGGGAACCAGCAAGTGCAAAACGACAGCACCACCACCGCCACAGATTTTGAAATATCGGCTTTTCGCCGAGAGCTGCCGCCGCCTTTGAGTTTGTGCCTGCAGAGGAACCGCAGCAGAAGCAGGTAGGAGAGGACGATGATGGTATACGGCAGCAGAAAGCCCAGCACCACTCGCAGGAGCTGGTTTATGCCAAGCCAGGCCGTACCAGCTGGGAAGCGGAGCAAGCACGCCATGTCGTCGTTGCCCCCCACGTGTTTGAGGTCTGCAAAAACAGCTCGGGGTGCGGCCGCGATGAGCGCTCCGACCCAGATGAAAGCTGTGGCAACAGGGAAGGTGCACGATCGGTTGCACAGGGAGCCGCTCGGTTTCAGAGCTGTGGCCACATAGCAGTAACGGGTCAGACTCATGGCTGTCAGGAAAAAACAGCTAGCATAAACGTTCAGTCCCGTGAGTAAAGACACGGCCTTGCAAGCGGCTAAACCAAAAGGCCAGCTGTAGTCCAGCGCGATGTCCACAGCCCAGAAGGGTAAGGCCAGAGAAAAGAGCAGGTCAGCCAGGGCCAGGTTGAAAACAAAGACGTTGATGGTGCCATTGGTGATGGTGTGGGTGGAGTAGAGCAGGAACATGACTAACAAGTTACCCATCACTCCTGCTGTAGCCACAATAAAGTACACCACAGAGATAAGTATTCTCAGCCAGGGGGATCCATCATCAAGCATGTCAGTGCCGTTATAAGGGCTGTGAAAAACCAGCAGGGAGTTGTTGTAAAATGGACAGACGCTGCAGCCGTTCAGGTTGCTGATGTAGAAATCAGCGATCTCATAATCAATATTTGACATTTTTCAACCCTGAAGGTTTCCCTGATGGAGGTGCGAGTTGTTCTTGGAAGGTCAAACGCTGGATTTCTTTATATGAATTTAAAAAAATAAATAAAAATCTTGCTGTATGTTTATTAGATGAGAGTCATCTGCCCCTGCAAGGGAAGAGGAAATTATTATTATTACCTCATAGACGTTGCGGTTTATGAGCACATAAGTGGATTAGCTTTGTCAGATAAATGAATTAGACTGAAGTGTCGGCCACAGAGGCACTCTGAGTGGATCTCTAAAGAAAAAAACATCTGGATTTTAATTTCAAGCCATGCAACTGATTTTACAGTCTCGTGGACAAACATATCAGACTTTCCCTCGGGCTCATTATTTCACTCACTGACGCATCCGAAAAGAAAGACGCAAAACTACAGGTGGTAATTTAGGTGGATTTTTCACTTAATCACAATTTAAATGCAGTAGAAGATCTATCAGATAACACAGATGTGTTGCTCCTAAAGAGCTGCCAGATGTTTTAATGGGAAATGCTAGAATTAAAAATGTCACACAAAATAACATTCTGGAACTTTTTCATTAGATTTTGTCTTTAAATATTAATTATATTAAACTTCAGACTATATTGATATTTGAATCTAAAAATATTTGTACAGTTATGTTTGTTTTTGGTCTCAATTCGTTTGAAGAAGACAGCTGTGAGTAAAATTAAGTTTATATTAAAAAATATATATTTCTTCTATTTTTTAAGAACTATTAACAAAAAAAAACGTCCTGATAAAGACTAAATTTTAATGATAAGGGTCCAAACCAATCTATTCTAAAACAGTGTCACTGAATACAATTAACAGCGTCATCAAATAAATCCAAACTGAAACGTCAAATCAAACAGACAGGAAGTTAGACACTTTTGTTTTTATAAAGAAGTAAATCTTACCGAAAATTTGAAAGTTGCTCAATCTTCTGCAGGGTTTTCGCTTTTCCTGAGCACAAGCTCTGCTCAAGGATTTGGACAACAACAACAATGTAGATGTCACCCAGCCTGGATTTATGCTCCACCCCATCGTGTTTATTCATTCTGTTTCTTCAGAAACACCCAGAATGTAACTGAAACACTCCAGATATCAAGATACAATAAATTACATAGAAATTACACAAAAAATGCTCAAATTGGTTTAAAATCTGGGAAGTTTGATCAGGTTTTAATTAGCATAAAGCTAATTTTGTCTCTTTATGAACGATCTTTGAACCCCTAAACTTTTTGTTTTCTTGTTTCCTGTTTAGAGTCCTTGTTAGAGATAACAATCATCATCTCCTATTATCCCTATTATTTTCACAGACAACCTAAAATGATAAACAAACAATAAAAAACAAAACTCTAAAATATCAACAATTTGATCCAAATCATCAGTTGTTTTTAGATCCATTCAAACAAAACTGACCAAATTGACTTTTTTCCCTTATTCTCACCGGTCTCATAATCATTTATTCATCACAGCACAAAAACAATGTAAATAATGAATCTTCCACATGCACCAAACTTTGTGATCTCACAGGGTTCTGCGGTTCTTTGTTAATGAAGTAGTGTTGCTACAACCACCTGCTGTACAGGGTTTCACAGTTTTATCAACAAAAACACAAACTTATGAAAGCTTTTCAATGTCCGTGTAGGATGTAAACAAAGAACTGCATTCCAAAATCAAGACGGAAGCTCATAAAAACATTCATACTTGTCTTATAAGTGTCAAACAACACAAATTTGCTCCATGTTTCATTAAAAAGATTATTATTCTTCTAAATTCTTCATACAGTCAGGATTAGCTTATCCTGATCCATCCCTTTAGTTATGCTGCTATAGGCTTAGACTGTGGACATACTGACCACATGTCTTCACTCTGCTGTCTCTCTTTACTCTCCATGTTTGTATTTATTATTGTTGCTGCCATTAACTTTATCTCTGTTTATCTTTCTATAGACATGACGAGTGGCCCAAATCCATCAGTGTTTGTCTCTTCCCCAGTCGGCTGAGGCAGAAGGCCGTCCATCCTGGTTCTGGTTCTGCTAGAGGTTTCTTCCTGTTAAAAAGGGAGTTGTTCCTTTCCACTGTTGCCAATTGTGCTGATCAGGATGGGGGATTGCACTGAATTAACAATTCAACCCAATCGACTGCTTCCTTAGATAGAAAATGCCTTAAAATGACTGTCCCTTTATAAATAAACATGAATTAAACATTTTATTGTGACCTGAACGTGTCACAAACACTTTAAATCCTTTTGCATGTGAACAAACGAAACAATGTGACTAATAAATTAAAAAGAGCAAAGAATTAATTAATTAACTACTATTATTTGTTTGTGATTTCTTTTTTCCACGGTCCTGCCTAATGCATTTATTTTGCTGTAGACACATCCAGTAACTGTTTGAGGACATATGGTCATCATCTTGTACAGCATATTGACACTGTTGCTAAAACGTATTTTGAGCCTTGTGTTTAAACTTTAAAAGCACTTTTGATTTTATTGTAGCGTTTTTGTTTTGCTTTTCTATTTATACCTGGGGCGTTGCTTCCAGATTAGATAGAGCTGCAGAAATGACTCTTCATTATAAATCGTTGATGGTGGAAAGAACATCAGCAGTGAATACCTAAATGAGATTAGGACGCAAAAGGCGGAAGAGTGAATAAACTGATTTATGCAGGTCTGTATAAACTGAGGCACTATCATTAATTAACTGGACAAAACACACCACTCCCTGAGTTTTCAATCAGCAACATGCTGCAGAAAGTCATAAACCATTAGACAACATGACCTGAGTGTCACCTCTTAGCAGCTTAAACACCAAGTTTACAAGCATTTGAAAAAAGGAACAAGTCAGGGATAAGAATTAATCCATGAGAGCCGAGTCACAAAGACTGAGGTGACCTGAGGCTATGCGGAGTTCAGTGGTTTATACTTCAACATGTTTATATAATATCCTGTAAACAGCAAATGTTCAACATTCTTCTGCATCACAACTCCAATTTGAAAAGAATTACTGAAAAAACCCCCCAAAAAAACTAGAAGTGAAATTTGCACAAACAGCTAAAGATGACCCGGTCAAGTGTCTTCTGACTCACATTCACTGGTTTTTAGGTTACATAAAATATAATATATAATTAAATAGAGTCACTTTGAGTTCATTGTTTAAACTTATAACATTAAAAACACATTTTGAATTAAAAAAATAGATTATAGGAGTGCTATCTTTATGATTTGGTAATGTTGGAGGAATTCTGTTATAGTTTAATTGCATCCACATGGGGAATTCATATTTTCACAAGCGAAAACAAGTTAAATTATGAGTTTTGTATCTGACATGTGGAAAAAACAATATAACACATATATTTTCTACAAGACACACATGAAAATATGTGAAATGAACACATGAAGTGCTTGTTGAACATGGAAACCTGGTTTTTAAATTTCGTCAAAATACAATGACTTTGAGTAGAATATTAATATTAAAAAGATATTTCTTAAAATCTTTAACTTCATTTCTACTTTCAGTGTTTCAACATTTTACTTGTAGGTTATATCAATAATGAGAAACAAAAATGTCTGTCAGTTATTATAAAACTCCCTGTTTTTGACCCTTATGACACCAGGAAGATAAGAACAACATTTTTACCCATAATTAGATTGGTGGTGTCTTGGATTCTAGTTTGATCCAGTAAATATTTCCTCCCCTCAGCAGAGCAGTGTCTGCAGAGGCTGCAGGGCGAATGACACTCTGTCGCCACCTTTTGTTACAAACGACAGAACAATGTTGGATTGATTGAAAAGTGAGAGACAGCGCCCTCTAGTGGTAGGTTTCTGCTCCAACAACAAACAGCCTGTTAATTTATTCATCATAAATCATGTAAACGTTTTGTTTTTAGAATACTGTGACTGATGATGTTTTTCCACTTGAGTATTTGCCCTTATCTTGTAAAATGAAAACAAATAAAACACAGCTAGCTGCAAAATTCCGTTGAAAACTATTTAACCTTAAGCAAAGTCAACTTGGAGTCACACATGTTGATTTTTTAGAAAATTAATCAAATTTTAGAACAAAAATAATTGTAAAAATTCTACATATACTTATCTTAAGTCAGTGTATGAAGCAAAAACTCATCCAGAATTGTGTCTTTTAGTTTCATGGAGTTTGTGATTCTTCTAACAGAGACATATTTTATTTTTAAAAGTTGTTTTGTTGTTATAATTTCTACTTTAGCTGCTCTGACTAAGATTTTTGGTTCATTAAAGTAAAATCACAACCCTCAGGAGTTCTCATGCTAAATCATCATGTGTTTAACACACCTAACACAAACTCTGTAGCTCTATTATATATTCAGGTGACTTTAATCCCTGTAGTTTCTCCTGCAAAATTGTTAGACGTAAATATTTGACTCAAGTCATTCATTATTGGATTGCTAAACTATTTTTTAAGCTCTGATGTACAAAACATTTACATTTATTTCCCCTTTGAGTAAATCATACCATGGACAAGTCGACACATGTATTTAGTTTAAATTAATTGGGTGAGATATGTGAGTAAATAAAAATAAATTAAAGCCACCAAGGTAACTAAGTACCGGGAGGACAGAATAAAAAAAAACTGTAGAGGTTACAGGAACTTCTGGAGCCACCATCCCTTTCAATTAAATCTTATTTAATTGCTATTTGTCTGTTTATAAGTGAAGACAGTTTGTAAACTTTAACCTCGGTGGTCTGGACTCAGCTTCCTGTTCCTTCATATTTCTTTGTTTTGATATGAGGTGAGCTGTGCGCGCGCACGCGCCCATCCTTCACCTCCGTCCGGCAGGCAGCAGCGAATAGGACACAGCGGCTCTCGCGCGCGCTCGCCTCGCGCGCACAGATCACTTGCGCTGCTTGTTATTAACGTTAATAACGTTATCTCTCGCGTCACTCATGTCCCCAACAACGACTGCTGCCTGCCGCTGCAGAGGGTCCGGTGGAGACGGGACTGCGGGTCAGGTGCACCGCTGGGACTGGAATACGTTCAAGTTTGTTTGTTTTTCTTGTTTCCTTTTTTCTCAAACGCTACGAAGAAGAGATAGAGATTAGCGCCCTGATTTTGTCGCCATTGTTTTATCCGGGATGGGATTCGTTCTGGAGCGACCTGCCGCCTAAACCTTCTTTAAAGGTAAAGAGTGACGCTAAACGACCGTTAACTAGCAAAACATGGTGTTTGAGTGAGGAGCAGGATCCCGGTGACACTTGACGGACGTGGAGAGGTGTTCTGTTAGAGTTTGTGTCGCCGAAAGTTAAAGACAACATCGTATTTCTTAATTGATGTAGATTTGTGCAACACTCGGTCGAGCCCCCCCCCCCCGCACACACACACACACACGTTATTATCGTGCCATTTAAAAGCAGCTTTATCGTTGTCTTCACCACCAGCTACCAGCGGGCTCTCAAACTTGTGGTAGGTGAGCTGAAACGGGACAGACAACAAGGCTGCCATTGTACCGGATCAGCGGCGGATTAACGGAATTCCTTTTCTCTGCGCTGACTGTCTGAATGGCCTCCAGCCTCCATCTGCCTCTGATGCTTCAGCATCTTCTCTTGAGAAAAGCTGTAAACTTGAACTCATCATGGTAGATGTCCCACAGAGATGTTTGTGATTATAGAACTCACGACGGACCATTGACGGGCCACTTTTAATCATTTATTCATGAATAAAATGAAAATCTTTATCTGCAGCCCTTTATGACACCTTACACACCTAATCTTACTCATTATTAGATTCAAAACAGTTTACCTGATTGAATGACGCCATTAGGCTCTTAAACCTTGTTGCATTTAGTTACTGATGATATTTATCAACCAGAACTTCAGAGTTCAGTTGGTTTTGCTCTTAATATTCTTTGGATTTAGATTTTTATTTAGAATTAAGAGCAGCGCTACTATTAGGCTGCAAATACACTGTGCTCCACAGACATCCAGATGTAATGCTAGTTATTGGTCTAGTTACTGCCAATAAAGAAATTGGCTCAGATTTTCAATTTCTTCCTGCCCCCCCAATACACTTGCACATCATACACAACATGCACCATCCACCGCTCTCCCCTCCTCCCCCAGGAAGTATGTAGCTGACCAACATGTGGGGGAAGTAATCCCAGCTATTAGGGTAATCTCCTCAGCATGACGATCAATAGGGGAGGGTGTGCGACCCAAACAAGCAGACAAGAATAGTGTTGGGGGGCAAAATTTGTGCTAAAGAAAAAATGATTTAATCATCTAGATTAGGTCAGGAGACAGGACAGGGGTCTGGGCAGGGGCTTGTTGCTGGAAGGGGGGGGAGGGGTGGGGACCAAGCAGACGGGTGGATGTGAGGGGTGAGGCCATCTCCACTTTGGGCAGCTCTCCTTTTGTGACAACAGGCTGAAAGATTTTAGGTTTTTGTTAATTCAAAAGCTAGGAAATAGATGGTTCCATGACTAATGAGGCATTTGCTAAAACGTCTGTGTACAGAGTATAAAAAGAGGAGTAAATACAAACAAAAACAAGTCCCTCCTCATCTGTTAGATACGTTGTTAGATATGTCACCAGAGACTCCAAAAATCAATTAGGTAAAACAGCAGATGATGGTGATCTTCCTTCAGGAAGTGTGTTTACATTCTGTCCACCCTAGCGCTGATCCGAATGCCTAACAGCACACCGTACAGATGCAGGCTTCAGAGGAATGTTAACTCGTCTTAACTATCTCTACTCATCATCTGCTCTAGGTGTGTGTAAGCCAAGCTATCTGGACATTTCCTGTAGGATGCAGAGAGTAAACATAGTCTGACTGTGTCTAAACCAATAGAAGAAAGTCTCTCAAAAGATATCTTTAAAAAAAACTAAACAAATACAGTTCTTGCTTGAAGAACTTAAAACTTTTCTGTTCTGTGCTGAACACACATGCCAACATATTGTTTGTGTGTTTATTATTTTTACTGTGAGTCAACAAGACAGTAATGTCTTAAATGAAAACATAGTTTTTCCATAACATTTTAAAAAAATTGTCATTTCTATTAAATATTCTCCTAAACACAACATTGTTTTTGGAAATGTTTTTATCCACATGAAAACACTCAAAATGACCCAAAATGCTTCCATGAAAAAAAAAAACAGCCTGAAAACACAAGCCTGTATGTAATCTGTGATTATTATTATTGTTGTTGACGCTACATTTGGCATGTTTGGTGTTGTATATAAGGTCAAAGAGGTAGTGCTGCCATGATTAGTCGATTAGTCACGATAACGTCGACAAACAAAATTGTGGACAAAAAATGTAATAGTCAATGCCATTATTTATTCTCTGAAGCATTTTTTTTTTATCCTGCCATAGAGCCTCTTCACTTCTTCTTACAGTGCACTTCTTTATTGAATGTTTAACATTAGCATCCATCCGCTGTGCAACAACCAAACATCTTCAGAACGTCTGATACATGGATTACTGTAATACAGAACATAGTAAGGCACTCTAGTATTCACCCTCAAATTACCGTAACACGCTGAGTGAGAGTGCACTTCAATATTCACACTTAACAATACAGCTGTAACGATGGTGATTTCATTACCATTAGCAAACACATTTGCTCTAACTTTACAAATGCTAATGATTTATTGTATACCGCTATGTTACAGTGTTAAAAAAGGTGTATGGGTTATTGCAGCTCCATCATAGTGCAGTAAGCTAGACTTTATGCATGGCACGATTAGTCGACTAATGTCTCCAAAAAAACTGATGATTAATCGACTATTAAAATAATTGTTTGTAGCAGCACTCCAAAGAGGTAACGGCAATGTTTTGAAAAGGTTGCATTTTGGCTGTTTACATGAAAATTTAATCATGTTGTGTCATTATGTTTATCTTTGGAATCTATTCCTAAAAAAATACTGTCTTGGTGCTCATAAAATACCCTCTGCATGTCACGTCTACCTGTAAATCATTTTGGAAACTTGATTATTTTGTGTATGAGACCATCTGCTTCCTCGAAGCATCAAGTGAACCACCAGTTCACAATCTATTGATGAGTCAGATGGACTCTGAAAATAAAAAAAGCGAACTTGCCCTTTAAGTCTCTGGTGAAGAGTTTGGGGTTGAAACACTGGCAGACTATCCAGATGGAAGATGGGAGGGATGAGTAAGACGTTTACAGATCCCCTCTGTTTGGTCCCATTGAGACAGAGGGAGACGAGATTGGATGTGTCTGAGGGAATCGGGTTACCATCAGCCCATTCTACTCCAGAGGAGCGCCGGTGTAAAAGATGCAATACCCCTCTGGGAAACCTAATCCAGACCCTCCTGCCAGCTGTCATGCTTTTGCTCTTGGGTAAAAATCGCTAAGCAGATATCGCCTTACCCTACCTTACCTTGATCATGAGGGAAAAAAGGAAATTGCACGCATGTTCTTACAAATCAGCATTTACTGTGAAACATGAGCGTCTTGACAATAATAATGCAAAACAAAGTGAAATTCAATTTCTAAACTTTTTAGATGTATTGGTTGAAGGAATTAGAGAAGTTGGGTTTGAATTAGGATGTTTAAAGGTACAGTATGTAAGAATTAGACTTTGTGGTCAAATCCGAGTCCCGCAATTCATGTAGAAAAAAAAACTGTCTGCTCTCACCCACTCACCCCCTCCCCTCCCTGATTTTTCTGCAGGGTTGCCAGTTCCAGTGTTGATTCGCATTTAGTTTCTCTTGTATTTGTTCAATTTTTGGGAATGTCTGAAGGCCTATTTGTTCTGCTTTGAGTTTTCCTAAGTGCCTTTGAACACCCCCGTCACATGCAGCTCGGTTGCTCAGTTGGAAGGATGCTGGTGGTTTCTTACTCTTTGCTGCTGGCCGTTGTGGAATTACAGCTGCTTGTGTTGAAGACTTGGCAACCTTTAAGGTTCACATGTGATTCGTTATGGAAGCAGGAAGTCTGGACGTGTAAATAATGATTCCGATCCGGACCAGCGTTTTTAAAATGACAGAAACTAACGACCACCCAGCAACATAAAGGCAGTGTTTACTTTGTTAGTGGGTCATGTTTAATGTGAATTTAAATAAATATCTAACAAATTAACTTTAGTAGGGAAAATTTGTCATAATTTGTAGGTATTTAAGGACCCAAAATACAAACATGGAGGCAGGATGGAGTTTTATTAAAACACAAGTTTTAACAAAGGAAATCAAACAACAACAATCGTAAACAAAGAATAACTAGCCTTGGAGGTACCTGTCAGATATGGCACAGAGTTTGAGGAACTGGAGAGTATAACTACCGGGATGGGTGATTATTGAGTGGCAGCAGCTGGGGTGATTGACAGATGAGAAGCAGGTGTGAATAAACTGATCAATAAGAGCGAGCTGAGGAAAAGGGAATGACAAACAGCACTGAACAAAGAAAAGACTGAGTTGCAATATTTTAGGCTATTTCCAAGACACGTTTTGGATGTAATAATATTCAGCCTGTGAGTTTAATTTTTGTGTATTTCACATTAGTGTCATATTTCAAAAAGAGTAAAATCAATGTCCTTTGGTTTTCTCCTAGTAACATCAGAATAGATGATGACAAAGACTCATGGAGGAAAAAGACACAAAGTAAAGTGACACACACACACAAAAGGAGACAGAGTGAGTCTGAGCTGACCTTGCCATGATAATCTAATCCCTGTCGAGAGTGCTTTTTTTAGAGAGCAAGTTAATGCCATCAGATTATAGTCCCGTATCTCCCACACCAGCCAATCCACACTGAAAAGAAGAAAACAGAGTGGATCCTCAGACCCACCGCAGCAGACAAATCAACCCCGGTATTTCAAAATATCCCGACATATGGAATCCCTTCACCTTTACATTTCTGCTTTTAGCAGTCAGTGTCTCGTGTCGTCCTCCATGAGTCATTTTATCAGGTGAAACCTCTGCCACAATTCTTTCATGTCTTTTCTTTGTGTCATGGATACCCTTTAATGCACTAAGGGACAGCCATGATAAAAGGCCACTCATTGAGCAGCTCATCTCATGCAGTGAAGAGTAATCCCTGTGTATGTTGTGTAACCCAGTGCAGAGTTGGACAGGGAGGGGGATGGGCGCCGACGTGCACAAGTTTGTCCGTGCTCAGGACTGTTGAGCTCATGGCCGTCTAATCTTTTAGGTACATTAGGCTGTTCGCACACATCAGAGTGCTGCTTCACTGTTTTTCATGTCGTTGAGTCACTCTAGGAACACTACAAGTCATGGAAGTAAACCGGTGTCACACGGTGAGGTATCAGGGGGATTGTTTACACTCTGATCTCATGTCACACTTACTTTGACTTGTGAGCATTCAGGTCTTAGTTTAAGACAAATTCAATTATTTGTATATATTTGTTAAAAAAAACTATACATTTTAGGTAGAAGGATTCAATTTATGTATTAAACTGCCAGTAATCCAAACCAATTGAATCTAAATACGTTCACAGTCCTATTGTTATGTGGTACACCGCTGAAGCGTTCACGTGCTCCTGTGTGTTGGACAGCCATTAAACACGTCACTGAATGCAGACACCTGGGTGTCTGTGCTGACTTCATAACATCTGGAAGGAGTCAGCTGTAACCGCATCAGCTGTGACTCTGCAGTTTAAAAAGATTCTGCAGAAGTTTCAGTTTTGCTGAAGCTTTTACAAGCTGACGTGAATGCTGTGCAAAATATATTTACAGACAACCAGTCTGACAAAGTTAAAAGGATGTTCTTAGATAAACCATGTTTGTGGAATGTTTAAATAAAATGTTTTTTAAAAGACTTTATCCTAATTAGGCTTTATTCACACAACTTCTCCCGCCACAAGTTTTGAAGAGAAATGCTGACGGTTTGAAATAGCTCAGCTTGGAGGTCGGCTGATACGGGTTTGTTGACGGCTGCTGGTTACTTCCAGAAGTCAGGGCAGCCGATGGCTGAGACACTGTGCCGATTTCTGTTTTGTGCAGTGGGATTTTCTTTTGAACTTTTAAACTTCATCACTTATAGAAAGTTTGATTTGCACTGATATTTAAGTTTAAGGTTGAATTCTGCATTTAATCACACATTTTGAGATTTTGGGCCAGAGGTGGCTCAAGAAAGACAGGATTGACCCCCCCAGTTCTTTTTAGTATTAAATGTAAAATCAGTGAACCACCTGAGATCTGGCTGGACAATTTAAAGGTATTTAGTTGTTTTCTTGACACTATGCACAATCATGACAAGCCAAAACAAACAGAATAAACACCAGATCAGTTTATTTTATTGATTGAAAGTAAATGTTCTCATGACCTAGAATATTCCTTCCTGTCTGATGTTCGGCTGTCTGTAAATCCTACATGGCACGGGGCTCCGGCTTCATTACTGAGGGAGGTTTCCAAATATTTTGAAACATTTGTTGCAGGACCTCGTTGTCTTGTTGTAAAACACGTTTCTCATCAGAGTTGTTGCAGGTATCAAACGGAAACCCTTTTTGTTTTTTGGTTCTGTAGGTCAGAAAGTGCGAGACGCGTGAGACAACACTGAGACAGGTTTGCATCGTATTAAAGTAACTCATGACGGATCGGAAACAAAAATTAGATTAGGAAATTCTGAAAGTAATACAATGAGTAAAAAGAGAACAGAGTTTGTGACTTCATTCCAATAATAATAATTGCGCAACATTTGCACAAATGTCCCAAGTTATTCCCAGTATGAACATGCACATGTCTTAAGCATGATTTCAGGGTGATTCCAACTGAAAATTATCATATTTTCTCATAACTTATGTCTCTAACTGGCTGCTGCTAGTTGCAGCAGAGTGAGATACAGTTATATTGTAACGTTTGGACAAGCGGATGTTTGCTGGATTATTATCCCTACAGGTAAAAAAAATGTACAAACAGAAGAAAATCCAATACAAATTGGACTTGTTCCTTTTCTCTGTATAGTTTTGTTAGGGGAATTTTGTTGCCAGCTGACAAACTGGGTTCAATTAACCTGAAACCTACTTTGACCAGCAACATGAACAACAAGACCCGATTTGTTACCCTTAAGGTAAAGTACATGCTTTTATCTTGTAGCTTAAAAAAAGAACCAAACGTTTTCTTCTAATTCACAATTAGAAGAGAGAATATTAATCAGACTTTAAGGATAGCTCGAAAGCAGTACTTACTCAGTTTGGGAGTTGATTTGTTTTATGCATCACTTGTGCCTGCAGTTGGTGGAAACAGACAGGATTACTGGACACAAAACCGTAGATGCGAGGTGAGGCTTAGTGAATAACTGTGGCTTTGAACACTAGCATAAGGACAGTCACATGCTATCTCCAGTCAGGGGTATGTTGGCACTGGTTGTTGATATGAATATTTGGACCATTTCAGCACACACACTCAGGACAGACATATGCATGCAATATTGGGGTTTAAAGCAGTCATTTTACATATTCTGCTAGTTTGCAACTATAAATATAAAGGAAACTCTTTATGCTAAAAGAAATAAAGCATTGGAGGGATTTCTGGTCTTTGTGTGGTAAGATGGGAAATGCTATTTTCAGCCCACAGCAGCAAGCAGGCACACAGGCCGCGCACAAACATACGACCTGCTGAAAGCGGATATTTTCACACACACATCACAGCACAGCGCAGGCTCTCAGCATCCGTGCCCTGACCATAGGGAGTTTGTGCTGAGCTGGTCTGGACGTCAGGATGAATCAATGTGAGGACAGCTGACTGGACATGCCTATTCATCTGCCAAAGAAAAGAGAGAGGAGAGAAAAAAAAGGAGCCGGGAATTCTAAAAGAAATGAGCCGAGCCCTGGAGCAACATGTTCGGCTGTGTCCATTACTCCACTGATCTTTAGAGAACGTTGAGAGAGTATGGGATAAAAGCAGAGGAAGTAGAAAGTATGGTTGAATACATGAAAGGTGGGGGTAGGGGGTAATAAAAACATACGTAATGACAAAAACATGAACTCATACTGTTGTACTGCACTGACTCCATACTGCAGGTCTGTTTATACCCATCTGTTGCCCTCAGCTCTCTGACTTTATCCCCATTGTGTTAACTCATTACATTCGCCTTAACCTTAAACCCTTAATTGCCACCCTCCAGTTTCTCCTATCCGCCCCCCCCTTCCTGGAGACCGCATGCTACATTGGCCATGCACTAATCTGATAGCGTCTCCTTAGAAAACACCTGCCATGTCCAGAAAGAACCCATATTTACAGAATAACACCCATTCCGCTCGTGAGCGGATCAGCATGCAGACAGATGCGCCTTTGGACACAAGGACTCAGATACAGATAATTAGACGGCCTCAACACCAGAAAAATCCTCCCAGTGTCCTACCAGTGTTAGCTTTGTTGTGTAGTTTCTTCCTCAATTCATAAACTGATATTTTGAACAAGAGTCGCCTATTGTCCTGCCTCTTTGCTCAGGCATGTATTTGAAGACAGTGACGTCTAGGCCCAGGCCTCTTTGCTTTAACAATAACTATCTGGACCCCCTAATGAGGGCTGGAGAGCCAGACGTGAGGCGATGTGACAGTTCTAGTGCGGCCAACACAATAGCAGGTTTCTCTTTTGACTGCCTGGCTGGCTGTATACCATTTCTTTCACTATAACAGTCCAACAAATGGTCAACATGTTTCAGAACTAAAAAAAAACCTTCTATTTTCTTTTTCAAATCACTTGGCAGCTGTAATTTTTGGGTTTATACTGTAATGGTTTGTTTAATTATTAGATAAGGTATTAAATAAGTCAAATTTAATTTCTTTTTGTTACTTTTACTCCAGATCAAGCCTTTGCATGTGCCAGTTTGGTTTTAAAATGAAGTTTGCTGATAATGGTTTATTGATTGGGAATTAGAGTGGATAGGCCCTGAGGGTTCATCCTGGCTGGCCAGGAATGAATCCATCTCTTCATGCTTCGCCTCACACGCTCAATCTAAGCACAGGAAACCAAAGGACTGACAGACATGCACGTTGAGACACTGACCCGCGGTCTAATACATACAGACAGCCATCGTTCATCCACTATGGAACAAAAGGTTATTCCAAAATCTCACTCATGCAGATTTTCTTCAGTGGCCTCTCCCTTTGTACACAGTCACACACACCATACATACTCTTTATAATTTGCATTGAATGTGCCCAACTTTCTTCTGGTCTTTAGATCATTTATTTTTCAGGCTTTTTGAAGATCTTTTAATTTTTTTCCTTTGGACTTTGGCTGCTTTTTTGCTTATTTTCGGTCCAATCTTTGTACCTGACTATAACAGCATGTTAGGGTGTGTGTGCTTAAAAAAAGAGCAGTATCTGAAGGTCATGTCTGTTGAGGGTGAACAACAAAAGACCTGCATCATCCTTCTCTTGATCATCAACTGCATTTCAAGTTTTCAGCTTAAAGTTTGGGGAATCACCTCATCAGCACTAAAATACAAATTTATAAAATGAACAGTGTTTTCATAGATCCATTTAAATAAATTGGAACAAATTGGGTAACACCTAAAAATTCAAAATGAAAGGATTTTTTTACTCAGTTATGTGAGTTAATTCATAAGTCAGGGTTAAATGACTTAAACACAACAAACATTTCTCTGAAAATGAGAGAAAAAAAAGCAGCTAAAGTCTCTTAAAAACTTTCAGAAAGTCCAAATCTGTTAAAGTTTATATCTGTTAAAAACCTCAAACTTTATATTAGAGCAGTATTTTTTGCAATAGTGTTTTCTAAGTGAAACCAGTTTCTGTGTTACAAAGATAAAAGTATAAAAGTAAGTATAAAAGAGAAGCATGAAGTGTTTAGATACATTAGGAAACACCTACAAGAGATATGAAGCTGTTATTTAGGTAAAGAGAAACAAAAACAAATAGTTTTGAAACATGAAAAAACTGTAATCTCAGACCTAATTTCACGTTCTTCTTTGTTTCAGGTATTTCTGTGAAAACCACATGCAACTTCCGTATAAAGTTAATTTCTCCAAAGGTCCGAATGGACAATAAAACTGGGACTCTCTGCAAGTTTTTGGAGCTTGCTTTGGGAACTTTGTAACTCCTGTGGCATAAACTTTGCACCGT
Organism: Pachypanchax playfairii; assembly: GCA_006937955.1. Classification (NCBI taxonomy): domain Eukaryota; kingdom Metazoa; phylum Chordata; class Actinopteri; order Cyprinodontiformes; family Aplocheilidae; genus Pachypanchax; species Pachypanchax playfairii. The sequence goes on from SSNP01000031.1 coordinate 1,772,476, forward strand.
TTGCAGACTTACTGTACAGCTTGGCTTCTTATTTTTAACCTGCAAGTGCCCCACAGAAAGTAATGGATACAGAGGAGAGAGAGGAAGGATCCCAAAAACAGACAATAAAAGCAGAGATAGAGGAAGATACAGCATCATGTCATACCTGTGGGGTCTGTGGTCGGAGCTTCCCTCTCCTCAGCTCTCTGTCTCAGCACATGAGAAGACACACCCGGGAGAAGCCCTATAAATGTCCTTACTGTGAGCACAGAACTGCCCAGAAGGGCAGTCTGAAGGTTCACATTCGAAGCCATAAACTGGGCCTGCTCAGCCATAATCCCACCGACAAGGAGGTGCAAGGAGATCAAGGGAAGAACGATGATACCAGAATACCTGAAATTTCAGAGACCATCAGCACATCCAACAAAGCTCATAATATCAATGGGAAGGTGAAGAAGAAAGGAACTAAGAAAAAAGCTAAGAGTACAGAAGGTGTGGAGGTTGGTGATGTGTCTGATTCTGGACCTTTTTCCTGCACTATCTGTGGTCAGGTTTTCCCTCAGGTGTTGCTCCTTAAATCCCACGTGAAGCGGCACCGTGGTTCCCAGGATCACGGGTGTCGCATTTGTGGAAGACGCTTCCGCCAAGCGTGGTTCCTCCAAAGTCACATGCGCATTCATCGGGTAAAAGCGCAGCTGTGTGGCAGTAAAAGCAACGAACCTCCTGCTACCATTAACGGGATTCCTCAGGACCCAGAATCACTGATAAATGAAGAGTGCCTCTATGAGCTGTGTGCTGGCTGTGGAAACTTCTTTTATGACAGAAAGACCTTGCGGATTCATGAAAAGCTACATAAATCAAACCATGGCCATACCCAGAATCTAGCACATAAAGACTTTAAGATTTCTGATCTGAACATTGATAAGAAGTGTTTTTTGGAAATCCTGAACCTCACAAGTGCTGAACCCAAGAAAACACCTGAGAAAACTGTTCTGGGTGGACGAATCCCAGAGTTAGATCCTGTTTGTAGTTACCAAGCATGGCAGTTAGCCACAAGGGGACGGTTGGTGGAGGCCACAGAGAAATGCCTGGGATGGGAGGAGCGACTGGCTGACGCTGAGGTGGCGTATGACACAGAGAAAGGAGAGTACGTGCCCCTGAAGCCGGAGAAGAAGAGGAAGCAAATCGACACCTCAAACTCTAACATCAAGAAGAAGAAAGGAGATACGGGCCCAGATCACACATCGAACACTTTGGCTTACAGTAAAGGTGGAGACAAAAAGATCTGCCAGAAGGACCGTATTCTTTTGAATGGACTTGGTCATGCGTTTTATGAGGCACTACAGAAAAAGATGGTCAAAGATGTTCCACATTCATCTAACCAGAACAAGAATAGCCAAGAGAAGGAAGGTGAGTTCAGAAACAACAGTTACAATATTCTCTGGAAAAAACCCTGTTCACACCAAGGAAAGCGTTACACATTTAATTCAAGAAGTTATGAATATATGAAATTTGTGATGTAGCATTAAGTTAAACTCAGATGTGAAATTTTAAAACTTGGTACACCCCAGGAATGTAAATTGTCATGATTTCATATATTGTTGTCATGATAAAGGGCGCCCTCTAGTGAAGTTCCAGTGAAATTGCAGGATTGATCACCGCACTCATTGAGGTTTCCTCATCTAAAAATATTTGAAGGCAAACAAAGAGTTTAATTAATTTAAAATATAAAATGGGGTTTATTTATATCTTTAGAGCATCATAACAGGCTCAGAGATGTATCTTTTTTTATCATTTATTTTTATTTCACTATCTCAGAGAAAATGTATATTCCAGTGACCTCTGACAAACATCATTCTTCACACTGCGTCTTCTGCTTTCACTTCCAGATAAGAAACCCTACGCCTGTGAGCACTGTGATTTCCACACCGTTGACTCCTCGCTGCTCAAGTCCCACCTGCACAGTCAGCACCTGGGGACCTACAGCAAACACAGCACCACTGTGGATAATATTAGCAAAAGTGGTTCCAGGGGCTCAAGATACATGGACTACCTCAGAAGCAGGAGTTTGTTGCTCAGTCAGCCGTACTGGAATGCCTACACATACACTCCTAGTCAGGAATTTGCAGAGGAAGACAGAAAGACAGGAATGTTTAATGGTAGTGAGGTAAAAGAAGACGGGCACGTTGCTCCTGATACTGGGAGTCTACTCAATCTGTCTTCACCCTCTCTTACTGATGGAAACTGTGGCGCTAATTATCCAGTGAAAACAGAAGGACTGGTGCGACATCAGTGCCTGTATTGCTCCCACACTACCAACTACCCAGAGGTACTGTGGATCCATCAGCTTGTTGCACACAGAGTAAATGGCAACAGCTCTGTAGCACCCAAATGGGCACCCTGCATAAACACATTAAAAAGTTTCAAAGCTGGAGCTCCACAGTGGAGACGCACCGGGCCGCCCCCTTTCCTTGAAGGCAAGGATTGCCCAGCTTTACCCCCACCAAGGACACAACGCACACAGCCTCCAGGCTTCACAAACCACTGCAGCAGTGGCAAACACTCAGCTTCTAGGAACCAGTCATGTATCCCAAAGTCCAAGCATCACCCAAAGGAGTCCCGTTCTTCAAATGGGACACAACCTACTGGAAAAGTCCATCCTCAGAAGAATTCAGGGGAACAGAAGCCAACAGTGGGTGGGGGAAGTAAAAGCTCCAGTGGCCGGCCTACGTTCTTAAAAAGTTCTGTGCACACCAAGAGTTTTGACGGCTTTACGCCTTCAAGCAGCCCCAAACTCCGGGGTGATAGAGTCGCTGTGGAGGGACTCTACCCACAGGAGGGTTTAGGTTTTATGTTGACAAGGCATCACAACGGGGCTTCTTCTAACCCTGCAGCAGACAGATCACACCCCCGTAGGCAGTCATGTGACTTTTCCTCAGGTCTTAAAGGCCCTGATCTCTGGGCAACTACCAACCTGTGGGGACTACATGGAGGTAAAGCGTACTCAGATCCGCTCCTTTTTGCTCAGGGACAGAGCGAATCAGCAGGAGAATTGCCAAAGGACGTTGATATTTTTCATCTCTTGAAGAGTACCCGCGATCTGGCGGCTCTTTATCAGCACTGGGGATTTGTTGATCCTCGACTTGATTCACAAGGTATGGAGAACGTTTTCTTCAGTTTTCAACAGTAAGAGAAAGAACTAAATTGTACTTACAGCAAAATGGAAGACAAATAAAAGCTGAAATTTGTTTTAAAAGAATGCATTATTATTATTGTGCACACTCATTCCCATTTATTATTACAGTAGTTATTGTTTATTCAGACAACTTTCCAAACCTTTAACATTTGAAAGCTGCTTATGGTTCAATTAATTGTGTTTCTATTCTGCAGCAATGTTCCAGTTAAATGGAAATGAAGTCCATTCCTCTTCTGAAGCTTCCAAACAAGTAGGTGTTACATGTTGTGTCTTTTGGCACTTTATAGGTTTAGATTATTAGACACGCCCATCTGTACTTTACCTATTTAACGGGATTTGTTCTTTCCTCAATAACCTGTTGTAGTTAAGGCTTCTGCCCTCTGGTGGAGAATCTAAGTACGGCAGATTCCAAGTGCTAATTTTATGATTAGGGATTTTTTATGATAGATATTCCAAATAATAAAGATCATTATATTTTTAATAAGAATTTATTTTAAAGTAATCCCATCGTAAATCCTGTTTATTTATATAAATGGATTGATTTCACGTGTAATCAATTCATTTTACTCTCACAGGTTTTATCAAGGCTGTTTTTACGAACTTAAACAAAATGATGCCACAAACTTGTGGATGAGTGTTCATGGTGATTATATGAGTAACACTTTAGTTCTTTAAATGAAATTCAGGCTAAAGTTGATCAGCTAAAATGCCAGGAGTCTTCTTTTTGTTTTTCTACTGCGGAAATACTTTGGAAACATCAACTCTCACATATGTTGGAATTTTCACACATACACATTTAATCTGTATAAAAAAAAAAAAAACATCCAGCGCATTGAAGATTCATTACATGGTCAAATGACGTATTGCGTAACATGCAGATAATCCATAATAACTAATGACACTCACTGAAAGTCCGCTGTAGCATTCTAAGATGTTAGAACAGATTATTGAAATGATTTTAGTGGTGCAGACGATGCTACAATCAGCAGCGCAGACATCCGTCTCTGCCTCACATGTGTGTATAGATCATGTGTCTGCTGTCCTGTTTTATGTCCGAGTCCAGCCTGTCTTTCCTCCGCACGTGTCGGCGGCTGTCAGCTCTCACAACCCGGCTGCTTCTTCCTTCACTCTGTGTAACAGAGGCTGACAGGAAGGAGGCAAACAAATAATAAAAAGACATGGTCGTCCCCCCTCAGGGTAAAACTCTCGCAGCATCTCCATATGTTGTGTCAGTTAGGCCTGTCAGTTAGTCAGCTCTACCTTCATCACACCTTTGCTTTCTCCTCTTCCCCCTCAAACAAACCCGTGAGATTAAATTACACATTTTTTAAAGCCTAACTGAGTTTTAGTAACTAAATACTCAGACTATAGGGGAGACTAAAGGATTGTTGTTTGTTTCTGCAGATGAACATCCAGTCTGCTTCATCTTCAGGGTCTCTCCATAAAGGAACGTAAGGAAACACTTTGTTCCTTTTTGTCCCAGCTGGCAAATTCCAAACTGCACTACAAAGAAACCTGCTGATCTTTCAAGGAACCAGCCTGGACAATGCACAATATATGCAAAGCAAAGATGGAGATGGAGTTTTATTATTTTGTTGTTTAATTTGAAGTGTTTAAGCATGTTTTTTTGTTAACAAAAGTCGATATGTTAGCGAATACATCATATGTGTTTTCATATACTTTACGGGAACGACTGTACAATATTTAAAGCGTGTTTTAAGCATGCTCCAGTTCAGGTGGAAATAAAATGTGAAGCTGAAGTTCCTCTCTGGAGTGAAATCCATCAAAACAACACGCAAATAATTAACCTCACAATTAATGAAGCCGGTAAAACTTTCAGGAATACGTGAAAATACAAAACATGTTTTTACTTGCTGTACATTTTTGTAACATTTGACTTTGTTGTTTATTTACTTCTAAATTGTCTTATTTTCTTTATTTTATTTTTATTATTAATATTAACTTTGGTTAAATCTGTTAGTGTTGACGTGATAGTAACCTTGCGCTACAGGATGGATTCTCGCGAGATTTGGAGTTTTCCAAACCCACAAAAATCCGTCTTGTACCGCTCCATTGAAAACCGTCTATTTCGGTCCAAAAAAAAGTTCAGACCAATCATGTGTTAGCATTGTGCTTTGGGGCGGGTGTTCAGGTATGATTGGCAGCAAGTGCCCAGGCAGACAAAGCAAAACAAACATGGCTGTGTTGGTGGATGTACGCATAAAAGTGGATATTTAATCTGTTTTAGGAGAACTAGAGACAATTTCTTCATTGAAAAATGAGCAAAGGTAAGAACTTTGTGCATTTCTTGATAGTAAAGATGTGTTTTGCTTTTCTTAGTGGTAACAATGTGTGTGTTTTTCTCCAAAATGGATTTGCAAGAGCTTGATTTACTGTGATTGACTAAAGACAAGTCATCAAAGGCAGACACTTGCTGGCTCGTCCTCCAATCAGTTTAAAATATTATATCTGATGTCCCTCCCTTTTATGGACGTTTCAAATGGAGCGGTTCCAGATGTATGTGTGTCCCCAACTCGACACGAGGTGGGGACACAGATAGATCTGGCAGAGCCAGGTTAACATGATAGACCTTTTTCCACAGAAACTGGAAACACAAGCACGAGGGGTGAACAGTGGGTTTTTAACTCTTATTGAAACGCTAGTTGCAAAATTGGATGGATTTTAAAATTTTATAAATTTTCATTATCTTAACGTTTCACAGTTTTAACGGCAAATTCTACTGTTGTTTTCACAAATACTATCAGCAGCGCCAGACGATGCCAAAGTGAGCTTCAAATTCTCTCATCTGATTCGAGATTTGGACAATTTTTTTATAATGTGGATCATCTTTTATATACTCAAATTCAGAAACTACAATACTTGATGGTTCTGAAGTTAAAAATTCAGTGGCAACACCTTTAGTGAAACGACAAATCAAAGGTGAGAATCGGAAGCTAACTTTAGGGTTGGGGCGCTCTTAAGCAGGAATATTATAATAAATGCTTGGTCATGAAATACAAAATGAAGAGGTTGTATAATGGTTCATAAACATCATTAGTTTATAATCACTTTAATATTTTCTAGATTAGAGCTGTTTTAAGACAGAAGCGATTCACTATGTGACCGTTGAACCGTTAGCGTTAGCCGCTCATCATTCAGTATAAAATTATTTCTCCAAAGTGGTTTCAGTATACTTTGATTAAAAAGGTTCCTTTTATACGTTTAATTTTATATTTCTAGTAGAAAACAGATAATTTACTTTATTTGTTCTGGTTAAAAGAGAATGTATTTCACATACTTAAACAAGACAATTTATTCAATCTTATAGGTAAAAACTTCCATGTAGTCTTGGATTTATTTATTTATTTTTCATTGTGCTATTTTAGCAATTCAAATATCCGGCAACCGTGACCTACGGATGTTTGACTACCCAGCCTCGTCTAATTCCTGTGTGAAAAAGTTCTATGAAATTTACAGATAAATTAGACTCACTTTAGTTTTAATCGTCATATTTTTTTAGTTAATTACCAGTTTTTCTTCTAAATTAAGTGTAAATGATTATAGTTTAGTTGTTTAATGAAAGGAAAGTCCTGTTCACATTTAGAGCAACATTTTTTTTTTACTAAAAATTTTTTTTTAAATGATGTCTTTAAGTTTTATTGTTTTCAATCTTGACTCACAACACAGAAATATGAGCATCACTATATAATCTTCACTACTACAGATACTTATTGAAAGAATTTTATTTTCTCCATTTTTGGAAATGTCTTTATCCACATTAATCTAGCTGTTAAACTGTAATATCCACATCCCGCCACTAGGTGGCGAGAATGATCATTTTTACCTAAAGTACTGAGGCATTTATCGTTGTTTCCATTTCTGTACAGGAAGCGAGAAGCAGAAAAACAAACTCAGATTTGTCCATCAACAAATATAAGACACTAAAATATTAGCTTCTAAAGATCTAACGTTTTCCTCACCAAAAACTCAGTATATATAGACATGAGGCGCAAACGCAGCAGGAAATACACAGTTTAGAAAATGGTGGTGTGGATAGAGTTCCAAAGATTTCCCTGAGCTCCTTTAAAATATTACACAGTTTAAAAAACATACAATAGCAACTGAGAATTATTTGTGTTTTGATTTGTTTGGGCCATCCTGAAACGTTTGTATCATAAAAGACAAAATAAATTGGTGCCCGTCATGTTGCCAGCATAAAACAAAGTGCCCTGCTTTATGAACCCAGATTTCAATTGTAAATGAACAAGTGTTCCTGTTTCTAAATCTGCGTAACTATTTCATGCTGTGATGTTTATAGAAGTAGAAACAGTAGTGAGGGATCCTCACACACACCTGCAGGCTCCACTGATCACCAAAAAGTGTCACCTGATTCTCCATCTGTTTTCATGTGTTTCCCGTTTGCAGATTTGTTTGGTATGTTTACATTTTAGCTTCTCTTCTTCAGCACGTTCCTCTCCTGTAGAGAATTAGTCTATGCATCGACAGGAAGCCATAAATGTGGAAAAAAACAGGAAGTAAACGTTTACTTTGGATTTTTGAGATATAAAAAAAATGGTAAATGATAGTTTTATTTAATTGTTGTTTTTTTGTGTGTGTTTTCTAAGAGTGGAATTAAAGCACTCGTAAGTACTTGATGTTTGTAGTTGGACAGTAGTTTTTTTTTGTTTTTTAAAGGAGTTTTTAGCAGTACAGTTGAGGTCAGACAGGTGTCGATGAACCTGTAATGATATTTCTGCAGCAGCTGCTTGAGAAGATGCAGCTGGACAGTTTGATATGAGATCTTCATGCAAACTTTGACGTTCTATGAGAACCTCAAACGTGACATTAAATTCCTTTGACTACGTGAACGTGTCATCGTTGATGATTGTTTAAGAATTTCTCATTTTACCAGGTTTGTCTGACTGTAAATTTATCCAAATAAAGTTGATTATTGATTTCTATAAAATACGTCTTTATTTTGTTATGAATGGTGTAAAGGAATTGAAAAAATATTGGGGGGGGTACCACATACACTAATCTCAAGGAAATTGGGAAGAAACTCGCCAGTATTCTTTGAGGCTTTTGCAGGCCGAACAGGTAACGTAATACAAACGGATCTAAAGAACATTACAGAGCTAATGAATTCATTAAAACTGCTGAAGTATCACAGAAGTTTTAAATTAGTTGTTCCTAAATTTCATCAGTTTTTACCCATTTCATCATGTGATACTTCAGGTCGTTGCAAATTAGTTTAGGATTCACATTAATTCGTATTTTATTCACATCTCTGTAGCTTTTATAAATAAAGTAAATTTCATGAAAGTAAAATATATATATAGATATATCTATCTGTATATTTATATATATATATAATCAGATGACTTTATTTCAGCGGCCTTATTATGCACAACTTAATCAAAGGTGGTAATTGCTTGAGAATCTCGTTAAGAGTCTCTCTGTTCTTCATGTAACAGTTTGTACCATCCACAGGTGAATAAATCTAATTAAGAATTTGGTTTATTTAAAAAAATTCTCCTTAAAAAATCCAGATCAGATAAATCTTCATCATTTAATTCTGTTGTTTGATTTAGATATTAAATTATCGTTTTGCTTTATTGCTATTTAATTACTTAGATTAAAGGAATGATTTCAATCATGATGGTATTAAAGCAATAAACATGAGGCTTGTTGTAGTTTATTTTAACCTGCAGGTGGCGTACAGCATCCATAAATGAAGGAATAATGAAATGGTTCTGTTCAGATTTCACTTTCTGTTTAATATTTAACTCAATTTTGTTAATTCTATATCAGACCGTATGATCATCCCTTTTTTATTTTGGGGAACACTAACCTTTAAACTCATTCTAAAGTTCATTGTTAAGCATGTTTTAATCAAATATCCACAACTTCTGTCCAAAATTATCATTATATTGAGTTTTTTACCTATAAGTTTCAATAATTGAATTAAATTACATCTAGATAAGTTAAAATAGTCGAACATCTGGTGGTTAAAGCTCGTGTAAGGCTGCACTTGCAGTAAGGACACTCACGAGACATGAGCACTTGTACATGACATGTGTGTCTGTGCACACACTGGTGCGCCTGCTTGTCCTTGTCACAGTGTGTTTGTCAGTGACTCGTGTTATATCTCGGTGCAGTGACAGCATCAGTTTTGGTTGCCTGTGAGACATCAGAGATCATGTTTGCCGAGCCACCAGCAAAAGGGCTGCGAGTCGGTGCTGGCCACCGGGTTCTGGGAGTAGATAATGTCAGGCGACTCGGAGCAGGAGGATCGCAGCGGCATATGCTGTCTGACAGGGAACCGCCTGGATGTCGTCGAGCAGAGAGCGGAGATGGTTTGGTGGCTGATGGGAGTGACAGCTGTTGGGATCAGTTTTCTCTGTGTGTGTCCTTTAGACAGTCAGTTCCAGACCTCACAGGGAGGTTTTTTCACTGAGAGGTTGTCTATTTTTTCTTTTATTTTTCTCATTGGATGAGTCAGAACTTCCAGAACAGAAGGGTTCTTTGTAAAGGTTATGAACAAATAATACCTGCTGGTAGATTTGTGAACAACTTCAGTTTGGAGAAATTACATTTGACGAGGATTCTGTGATTTTTGGCTAATAAAAGGGCTTCTGTTGCAGCCTGGGTCACTTCTTGCACAATAATTTTACTGGAATAGCAGATTTATTACACAGCAATTACATACATTGCATACATGTTTTTAAATATTAAAGATGATTTAAAATGACAGCAATCCAGTATAGCCTGGCTGAGACTGGCTGTTAGCTCATCAATCCAGTTAGGTCTCATCTCTACTTATCCAAAGAGCTACTGTACGTATAATACGTGGCATTATTTGTTTATAACCCTTCTATAAAACTCCACATCTAAAGATCTGAACTATCACTTCAAAATAAAAGTTTTCAGTCTTGTTTGACAGATTTCATGAGGGATTTTTACTTGTCGCTGCTGTAAATTTGGCCAAATTTGCTTCTAAAACAGGATTTAAAATCAGGTCAAAGCTTTACGATTTATTGCAGAGTCTCAGTTTTAGACTATTATAGGAAAAATAGCTAATAACAGGTCGGCAATCCATCCCATCAGGCCCATCGAGTGACTGAAAATTCTGTTTCTGATTGTTAGCGACTAGCTTTGAAGTTGCAAAGTTTAAATGTGATGTAATTCCCTCAATCTTCAAATCTAAAATTCCTTTTGTGGCTCGTTTTCAATTGAAACAGTTTAATATTTCCTAGTTTCATATTAAGCCTAAAAGAAAACGTTCATTCATCGAAATCCAGTTTCAGTTTAAATAATAAGCCTGTTGTTAGCTCTGAGGCCTGTTTGAGCAGAAGCACCTTTGATTTCTCGATGTTTCCTCTTCAAGAGAGTCCTTGAAGGCATCTTTATTTCATGTAGCAACAATCCGCCACACAGGAGGCCCGCAGGAAACAAACTGTCATGGCGCACATGCTTATCATTAGGGAATTAGCTGCTGTTTCAGTCTCACGCTATTGTCATGAAACATGTGTTTAAAGAGCAAAAAACTGTCCGCGTTTCAGTCCCGGAAGAGACGAGCAGGAAGAAGAAGGTATATCCATCAGATTAACACACAGTAATGTCTTCCTGCTCTGGCCTCCAGCATCAGTAATTTGTCAATGCAAAGCTAATAGCATCAATATGAATCTAACTAAAAATCAATATTTCATTATCTAATTGTTCGTGGGAATGAAGAAGGATGATTGTAGGGAGACGGAGTTGGGGAGCATCTGGAGTTCAGGCAGACATCTGGAGGACAAACCGCAGCCGTAACTGCTCTCTGTAACACAAATCCAGGACATTCAGGAAGAAAATCACCACATAAATACTTCAAAATATCAGATACAAATGCAGAAAGATTAAAAAATCTTCATACCAATGTAGCGTTGTGCTGTAAACTCACTGAGGCAACAATTTCACTCTCATGATGTGAAATCAGCTCAGATGCTTTACAAAGCTCCATTTTGTTTTTAAAATGGGACGTGTCCCCCCCAAAAAAGGGTCTCTTTTGTTTTTACACCTCATCTGGAGAAAAGTTGACACGGCGCCACATCGGTTGTTTGTTAAAGGTCTTTAAAGATACGGCAGTGGGACTCAAACAGCACGAGAACTGCCTGCTTTAAACAGAATTGAAAGATATTTGCTCTGTCGAAAGATTCCCTCGTGCGCCAACACTTTTAAATGCTTTGTAATTTATGAAATGGATATTTACAGGCTTTGAATCTGAAGCTCGAAGTGGGAAGAGGGGTTTCGGTTTAATTGCTGTAGAGCAAAGTACGTGCCAACGCTCAGGAACTGGAAGGAAGCCAGACCCCCTCTGCTGTCAGGCACTAATAACACATCACGGCGACAGAGACGGGCCTCCTCTTTACCTTGCTGTATTGATCTTCCATCTCACCGTTAATAGTCCTGTTAAACACCAGCTCTCAGCTCAACTGTATCCAAGCCCACTTAACAATGAAATTCTCCCTCAGCTCGCCTTTTAAAACGTCTCACAGAGGCAGCGGAAACTGCTGGCTTTAGTTTCACATGTAAAACCACAGAACATAACCTTAACGTTTCGTCTTGTCTCTAAAACGAGCTCCAGAGAATCAGCTGATTTTCAAAATAAAGCAACAGAATGATGAGCTGCTCAAACACGGAGCTGCCAGTCATCTTCCCATCTCCGTGTTTATCAGGAGAACACCTGGTATAATGTAATGTTTACCTGCTGGAGCCAAATCCAACATGTTTATTTAAAACACGATGAATCAAACTAAATCCCTTCAACTATTGTTTGGGTCTCAACGTCCACGTGGACGAGTGGATGTCTCAACCATTCACTGCCGTTTTGCCTCAAATTTTATTTATTTTTGTTTTGTTTTGTTTTGTTTATTTTAATTTATTTTATTTTATTTTATTTTATTTTATTTTATTTTATTTTATTTTATTTTATTTTATTTTATTTTATTTTATTTACAGAATCTAAGCTCCCCCGCAAAGGAGGAATATAAAGGCAAAACAAATCACAATCAATATTTAATAGTTACTTTTTGAATAAAACTTCTGATGCTAATGTTAGCTTAGAGCTTCTAATTAGAATTTACATTAGCTTACAAGTGCTCAGAATCCAGGTCTCACATTTTCACATTAAACACCATCTAAACCATCTTTAGATATTTAGACCAAAATCTATGGACATCAAATAGACATCTGCATGCTTAGTGACTCCTCCACATGATCTGTTAGTGACCCTGTTTGGCCCATGTGCCACCAGTTGATGATCACTGGCAGAAGTTTCTTTTTTGCAGAGTTTTTTTCTCCTATTTATTCGTAGTTCATATGGAGTTGTATTCAGCAGGGATCCCCAAAGAAGGATCACATGACTCTGATGTCTGGCAAACGAACACGTAAAGAGCGAGTCCTGAGTGACATGAAGCACGACAAAATGTCTATTCAAAGAGAATCAAAGGTTCTCAACCCCTCCCATGAGAATGTACACGTCTCTCTGCATCATCAGAAATCAAATAACTTTGATTAAAAATCCTTATTTGTCCAGTTACTTGTAAAATATAATAATAAAACACCGTATTTATAGTTAAATCTTAATTTTTTACCACCAAACATGATAAAGTTTGATAGTTTATGGCTCTTTTGATAACCCTCACAAACAGAGAGGGGAAATTTCAGGTAATTTGTCGTAATTTGTCAATCTTTTGTTTCAACATGAAAATAAAAGGTAACAACAACATGCATCTAGATGAAACCTGTTAGACTCTATCAGTGTGTTTGTGCTTTGGAATTTTCTGATAATGATTTCTCTCTCCTGCTGCAGCGAAGCTACACGTTAGCAGAAAAACAACATCCGTGTAACTAAACAGGAGCTTAAGTGTGATGTTTGTTGTTTTTGATACCACTGACACCTCAGGAAGGAATCTCTAGCTTTGGTGGTGAAGCTTTGAAGAGTTTTCTTAAAGGTATGTTGTTGTTGTTGTTTTTTTTTTTTCACGACTCAAAGCAGCATTTGATTTTTATTTATCCTGCTAATGTCAGACACGCAGTGCACGTACTCACATACGCACTAAAATCAGAGAAATGCTAAGATGCCAGTATTTATGGGTCAAACCTCCAGACTAGAAATCTATATCGATAAAATTGAACAACTAGAAACAAAGTTTTATTTGAATTCAATTGTGCTTAATATCGCTGGTTTAATTAGCTCATTAACGAGGAATGTGCGTAAACACTCTTCAGAATGGCTGTTCTGGATTAATGTAAGTGATGAAGAGGTGCAGCTTCATCAGTGATTAGAGTTTTTTTTAGATATTTTAGAGGTTGCCATGGAGCTGAAGACTTTTCTGAAATTCTTTAATAGACTAAAAGTTTTGCTTATTTTTAAGTGTGTGTGAAATTTTAGGAGTTTAAACCATCGAAATGCCAGAGTAGCAGAATTGTACCAGCTTCATCCTCGGAATAAAAATAAACATGTCTGTAAATGTATTATTGGTATTTAGGTACCACCAACAGTTGACGAGGTTTAAAATCTTTGATTTTAACACGACATGTATGTGCAGTCACACATGAAACATTAGAATAAGAAGGGAAATGAAAGGATAAAGAAATGATAGTCAAATTGTTGAGAAAACTATAAATGATCCAAAACTCCAAACTTCAATGAGTCACGTTCAACAATAATGATAAAAATCTAGTAAACAAAATAAAAATCTAAATCTGGATTGTTTAGCAAAAAAAGTTTCTGTAAGTATCTTTTTATTATTTTATTCTAAACTAAATATGTTCTGGTTCTTCAACCAGTTCTATTCAGAACGCCTAAAATATCAAGAGAACAAACAAGTTTTCACAAACTCCAGGTCAAAGTCCCCAAATCATGAAAGTCTCTTAAAGACTTCCCATTAAAAACGTTTTTTCGGAGTTTTCTGTCAAATATTTTAGCTCCACAGGTGTTCTTACCTTCATAGTGGGTGTGAAAACAGGTCAACAACTTCTCTTTCAGTTTTGATCTCTCAAACTACGCAGGTGGTGATAACACACGAGTTCTCCCGAGTCTGAACGGCCTGTATCTGTTTCATCACAACTCCCTTGTTTGTTAGTATTCATCAGCTCCCGCAGTTGAAACCACGCCTAGCATGCTGCTGGCTAAAAGCTATAGCATAAGACGTAGCAAACAGAAAGAGAGAACGTCTGACGTTGCCATGTACAGCGGGGCAGGAAACAGTATACCTTGCTCTCATAGGCTAGTTTGTTAGCCAATCAGAGTCCAGCAAATTAGAATAATGAATATGAACGAACTGCTGCTCAAGGACTGACGGAAGGAGCCGGAGCCACCCGAATTTTAATGCAGACAGATTGAAAGGTCTGTTAATCAGTGTTTCCTAACGTTTTTTAAATATAAAATGTTTCATATTACTGGTTAATACTTAAGAAATAACCACAAAGTCCTGAAATTTGTATGAAATTACCTCTTTAATGGCTGAATTAATTTAACTGAAGCTTCAAAATAAGAGTATATTGGGGTGTGGTGGTGTAGAAAGTTACACCGGGGTAGATCTGTTAGATCTAAGGCTGCAACCTGTATTTAACTTTGATGATCATTTAGTATCAGAATAACTTTTGTCATGGTGTCTGGTAATCATCAAATGTAGAACAAGATTTTGAGCAAACCTATTGCTAAAAATGTGTTGGAACTATGACTCTAACTGCTCACCACGCCCAAAAATCTGTTTAAAAATACTTTTTTCATGAGTCTTTGTTTCACTTTTGAAGCAAATTCTCGGTTGAATTATTTCTCAAGCTGCCTGTAGCTTAAAAATGACTTTAATCTTTCTGTTTCTCAAAGCTTCACAGTAACTAAATAACATGCAGCACAAAGAGCTGAAAAAAGTTTTCTAATTTTGGACTTAGCTAACAGTTGGCTAACAGCTTGAGTTTGGCTAAATCAACTGCTAGCTTGAGTTAGCAAATAATCCTGCAGCAAGAAAGCAAACGTCTTCATCTGTTTTTATCTGATGAAGGTTTACTGGCATTTATACAAAAGATCAGGTGGTTTTACATCTTGTGTTCTCAGGACAAACGGACAGAAAGACGTGCTGCTGCTTCTGGCTGCCAGATCTTTGGTGCTGTAACTCAAACCCTAGTTTCCTCCAGCATGTATCCCCCCCCCCCCACTGGCAGTCAGAATTGTGCAGTAAAGGCCAATTTTTTTAGGAATCACTCTAAAAGCAGATGGTCTCATAATTCCAAGGCCTTTTCACATTGTGCCACCCAACATTTAGCTATTTCCTAATCAGGGCAAAACAACCCTATTACACATGTTGACAACATCTCTGGCTCGGATGGCCTTGCGACTGTCCTTTTAAATGTTGCTTAACATATCCTTCTTTTTTAAAGGATTACACAATAAAATGACATTTTTTTCCCACTGATGTGAGTGATTCATCACCGTGGTGATTCCTGGCTGTAAAACGGCGGCGCTCTGATTTTTGTACCTGTCGTCTTGCCAAACGATTCAGAAACTCTGCTGAGGCTGCAATTTGCTGCAACATGAACATTTTTCTCCTAAAACATTCACTCCGACGGCTCCATTTTGAATTATAGCATTCTTGAAAGTGGCAATCATGTTGCCAAATTACTCATACCTTATTGAAAAAAAAAAACAAAACAAACTAAAAGAGAGAGTGACAATACGAGCGCCTGTTTTGCAGGAAAACTGCAGACTCTCCACTCATCTTTGTGAATTTCTTTACCCTGTAACTAACAGATCTCTTTGTCTCACACAATCTGTACAACATTTCTCAGAGCAGATCAATATCTTAAAAAAAAGGGATTTTTACCAAAAGCTGTAGCAGCTGTAGATTGCCTTTGCTTCTTTATAGAGTTATTTGAAAGAATTGAATGCAGAGATGAAAGATAAAGTACAAAAACGTAAAAAAAGAAGCTTTTCTCACAGCGAGGGCCCCCAAGGGTCGGCGTTCGGATCCTTTACTGACTACACAGGACTCGTCATGCTTGTCATGTCAATGTTCCTGAAGGTGGCTTCATCTGAACGGCCGGGAGAGAGGAGCAACTTTCCCTGATGAAGTTCACTCTGAGATACGCAGGCGCTGATCTAAGATCACCATAATAATCATGGAAAACATTTGTTCTGAAGAGAGGACTGCGTGTAATGAAGAGGTTTCTCAGAAGAAGAAGAAGAAGAAGCTGTAAGCATTTAGTGGTCACCTCGGAGCTGAGAGGGAATTCCATCATGACGGATTTCTCTCCACATCCTTCTGCGTTGATGCTCACTCGAAACATACAGTGGGGCAAAAAAGTATTTAGTCAGCCACAAATTGTGTAAGTTCTCCCACTTAAAAAGATCAGAGAGGCCTGTAATTTTCATCATAGGTATACCTCAACTATGAGAGACAAAATGAGGAAAAAAAATCCAGAAAATCACATTGTCTGATTTTTAAAGAATTTATTTGCAAATTATGGTGGAAAATAAGTATTTGGTCACCTACAAACAAGTAAGATTTCTGGCTTTCACAGACCTGTAACTTCTTTAAGAGGCTCCTCGGTCCTCCACTCGTTACCTGTATTAATGGCACCTGTGTGAACTCGTTATCAGTATAAAAGACACCTGTCCACAACCTCAAACAGTCACGCTCCAAACTCCACTATGGCCAAGACCAAAGAGCTGTCAAAGGACACCAGAAACAAAATTGTAGACCTTCACCAGGCTGGGAAGACTGAATCTGCAATAGGTAAGCAGCTTGGTGTGAAGAAATCAACTGTGGGAGCAATTATTAGAAAATGGAAGACATACAAGACCACTGATAATCTCCCTCGATCTGGGGCTCCACGCAAGATCTCACCCCGTGGGGTCAAAATGATCACAAGAACGGTGAGCAAAAATCCCAGAACCACACGGAGGGACCTAGTGAATGACCTGCAGAGAGCTGGGACCAAAGTAACAAAGGCTACCATCAGTAACACACTACGCCGCCAGGGACTCAAATCCTGCAGTGCCAGACGTGTCCCCCTGCTGAAGCCAGGACACGTCCAGGCCCGTCTGCGGTTTGCTAGAGAGCATTTGGATGATCCAAAAGAGGATTGGGAGAACATCATATGGTCAGATGAAACCAAAATAGAACTTTTTGGTAGAAACTCAACTTGTCGTGTTTGGAGGGGAAAGAATGCTGAGTTGGATCCAAAGAACACCATACCTACTGTAAAGCATGGGGGTGGAAACATCATGCTTTGGGGCTGTTTTTCTGCAAGGGGACCAGGACGACTGATCCGTGTAAAGGAAAGAATGAATGGGGCCATGTATCGTAAGATTTTGAGTGAAAACCTCCTTCCATCAGCAAGGGCATTGAAAATGAGACGTGGCTGGGTCTTTCAGCATGACAATGATCCCAAACACACCGCCCGGGCAACGAAGGAGTGGCTTCGTAAGAAGCATTTCAAGGTCCTGGAGTGGCCTAGCCAGTCTCCAGATCTCAACCCCATAGAAAATCTCTGGAGGGAGTTGAAAGTCCGTGTTGCCCAGCGTCAGCCCCAAAACATCACTGCTCTAGAGGAGATCTGCATGGAGGAATGGGCCAAAATACCAGCAACAGTGTGTGAAAACCTTGTGAAGACTTACAGAAAACATTTGACCTCTGTCATTGCCAACAAAGGCTATATAACAAAGTATTGAGATTAACTTTTGTTATTGACCAAATACTTATTTTCCACCATAATTTGCAAATAAATTCTTTAAAAATCAGACAATGTGATTTTCTGGATTTTTTTTCCTCATTTTGTCTCTCATAGTTGAGGTATACCTATGATGAAAATTACAGGCCTCTCTGATCTTTTTAAGTGGGAGAACTTACACAATTGGTGGCTGACTAAATACTTTTTTGCCCCACTGTATTTTAGCACTTTTATAATGAAAAACAACAGATGAACATCAAAACAACCAAAACTTTACGGAAGAGTTTGTATGAAACGACAGCTGATAAGAAGATGACGGGAACACGAAAGACGAGCATCTTTTGCAGTAAATCTTAAATGACATCTGAGTCACGCAGCTCAGACTAACTGATGCTGATGTTGACCAGTAGAAAACCGCTGTTTCCTGTCTCGTGCACTTCAGCAATACAAAGTGTCGTCTGTAACCACGAAGCGATGAGACGCTGTTATAAGAGCCAAATGTAAAAGAATACAGCAGAGTGAGCTTATTTTGAGCCCATGTTTTGTACAACAACAACTATTTGCATAAAAATATGACTGATATGTATGAAAAAAGACTGAAAACAAAGTCTCTATTTCAGCAAACATGTTTTAAAATTGTATTTTTTATCAAAAAGTTTCGTAGTTTCTGAAACGGTCCTTTTTTAAAGTGGAAAACTTTCTTCCTTTCATGTCATTTTCAGGTTTGATCATGAAAGTTTTCTCAAGATAATCCAGTAAATTCCGCTTTTTTTCAATACACAACAGAAATAATCTGTCAGAAAATAAGAATTTAACCAGTGTAAACAATCTCCGTAAGAAATAACTGAATCTAATAATAAAGAGAAGCTGATTTTTAAATTCAAGAGAGATATTTTCTGTGTGTCGTTGGACAATATGTAGAAATGTCATCACGAATGTCACATGTTGTTCTTAAATCTGTACTCAGTGCAGCATTCAGAGTAACGAGGGAGTTTCTGGGCTTCTGAATCACCCCCCCCCCTCCTCCTCCCCTCCTCCCCCTTCCCCAAATGCCCCGTCGAGCACATACTGATACTCAGTAATGTGATATTTACAGTCTGCTGCGTGTCCTGCACTGGTTCCAATCATACTCCAACATTCTTTAATTGTCTCCATTTTAATTGCTTTCCTGAATACTCCTGCAACCCCCCCACCTTCTTTTTTTCCCTGTCTCCTTGGCCAATCCCGCCCCATCTCCATTTCCTTTGGCCTGGAGTCAGACAGGGCAGCTGCAAAAGGCCTCACCAGTGCAGGCTGATGAGAAGTGACAGCTCTCTGTATCACTCCCTGGCACTGACAACTGACAGATGGATACCACTCACACACACTGCAGGGGGAGAGAGAGAGAGAAGGAGGATGATTCTCCAGCATTATTCCTCTTTCCATGGAGCTGCTGTGTGACTGAGTGCTGGGGAGAATAACAACAAACCAACCTTAAGCTCTTTTTATCTCCACAGGCACAAACAGAACCTGATTTAAACACAATGAAACACTCGCACGGACAAAAAAAGGAAAACACCTGCACGAAAATCATGACAATAAGTAAACAACATTACCATTTGTTGTGCACTTTAGGTGAGAAGAACAATCCCTGTCAGATTGTTTTTTTTTCTTCTTAAGTATTAAAACTGTTCCACGTTTGCTTGTTCAGAGACACTCTTTGTTTTCATGATCACTCACGCGCCAGATGTTTAACACATTGTCACTGCTGTGAATTTGGTGCTTGATGGACGCCATCGCGTTCAACACGTAAAACAGGAAGATATTTACATTTCTGACACGTCGCTGAAACGATGAGGATCCATCACAACTTCAAATCTGTTTCCATTAAAGGAACATTGATATCAAGTGAGGTGACGAGTTAAGCTTTGTGACAAATCTGTTTTTCTTCTCTTTGTGTTGATTTACTTAGTAAATGCAAACAGCATAAAACATGAAGTGACTAATTCTTGTTGATGATGTTCAGGAGCTGCAGCTTGTTTCATTTGTGTTTAGCTTTATTAATAGAAGGAATCAGTGTGTTGATAGATGGATGGATGGATGGATGGATGGATGGACGGACGGACGGACGGACGGACGGACGGACGGACGGACGGACGGATGGATGGATGGATGGATGGATGGATGGATGGAAGGGTGGAAGGGTGGATGGAAGGGTGGAAGGGTGGACGGGTGGACGGGTGGACGGATGGATGGATGGATGGATGGATGGATGGATGGATGGATGGATGGATGGATGGATGGATGGACGAACGGAGGATGGATGGATGGATGGATGGATGGATGGATGGATGGATGGACGGACGGAGGATGGATGGATGGATGGATGGATGGATGGATGGATGGATGGATGGATGGATGGATGGATGGATGGATGAACGGATGGACGGATGGATGGATGGATGGATGGATGGATGGATGGATGGATGGATGGATGGATGGATGGATGGACGAACGGAGGATGGATGGATGGATGGATGGATGGATGGATGGATGGATGGACGGACGGACGGACGGACGGGCGGACGGACGGACGGACGGACGGACGGACGGACGGACGGAGGGAGGGAGGCAGGGAGGGAGGGAGGGAGGGACGAATGGACGGAGGGACGGAAGGACGGATGGACGGATGGATGGATGGAGGGAGGCAGGGAGGGAGGGAGGGACGAATGGACGGAGGGAGGGCGGGACGGATGGACGGATGGATGGACAGACGGACGGACAGATGGACGGATCAGAGGAATAATTCATTATGTTTCAACAAAAAAAGGCAAATCATGAAATCCACTTCATCACTGACCTGAGATCAGTGCTTTCCTCACACCTGCTGTCTTGTGAGGGATCAAACTACGAGACTTGAAATGATTTTTGTCATGAACTGATGCTGCATGAATCAAACTGAACTGAATTCAATTGAACTATTACAGGTGCTAGGTGCCAATTTGAAAAAACATTTAATATGTAATTGCAAAATATTTTGCAAACAATTTCATCAAAAACTTCTTCTGACTTTCATGCATCATGTTATAAATGATTATTGTAACAAATAGAATTACTCATTTACTTCAGAATTTTATATCTCAGATCATTGTAGGACTAATATTTTAGTTGTGAAGAAGAGACACATGCAAAAATCTGCTCTGTTTAGAGAAAAACTACAGATTTTTTCCAGTTTCATTTGTTAAAACATGCCAGAGAAAGGGTGAAATGTTTGTGCTTGCTGTGTGATCTGTAAAGAAATTCAAAATAAGATGATTCTACACGAGGACGACTTGTTCCAAACGTTTCTCCACAGTTGTCCGAAACGATCTTCTGCAGGAGACTCACAAGACCGATGAGACTTTCTGATCACTGCTTTCATGTTGATATTAACACATCCTGTATTTGATTAGAATATGTTCAAACACACAGTTCAGCTAAGAAGGAGCAGCAACGCTCAGCACCACGTACGCTCTTACTCTTCGCTCCGAGAAATCAAATTTTACACTTAACAGCCTCACACGGAGATTTGGCGAAGTTGGCACTCAAACGCAACGCGTTCAGATTTGATTTTAAGTTGGCACTCACTAAGCATCCACACTGAGTCTGATTGAACTAATAAGCTCATGCCTGAAACCACAAGTGACACTCTAAAACAGCAGCAGTGTCACGTCTCCAATGGGCGACGCCACACCGAGGCGGCGATGACACTGGCATTGTGTATAAGAGAGGGGTGGGTGGGGGTGAAGAGTATGGTAATGTTGTCAGTGCACCCCGAGGCTTAAGAGCCATCACACAGTGAAAACAAGAACCTCTGCCATGCTGTCTTGTTACTGGCTGGCACATATTGTGTCAGTCTTCCCAACGCCAGCCTGCTGCTCTGATTACTTCCTCTCCAGTTCCTGCATCTCGTGCCGGCTGCTTGACCTTTCCTAATTATGTAAAAAGTTATTTATCTCTTTCTTTCTGGAGGGTAAAATCCCCTCTTACGTGAAAACTTGTGATTATCAAAGCTTGAGTCTCATGTGATCATCATAACTGTCATTTCCCATGAAGCTGATTGCTAATGTGTTGATAGCTATGGGCAGCTTGTTTTCTTGGAAAAATAAAAAGGTTTGGTGAGTTCGCGTTTCAGCCAGGGGACACTGTGGCTGCCAGGAAAACCCCCCAATAACTATCAGCATGAGGTGAGAGTGCTGCTTGTTCTTTTTCCCAAATTAGGATGAATTTTTTAACATTTATAATACCATTTTGAAATGAAGTGAATGAAGGAAAACATGGAGGAGAAATGTCTCTTTTTGTAATAAAAGGATGTGTCGAATAATGATAGTGAGTTTGAGGACTCGGGAGCTCGAGGGAGAGAAGAGCAGCATTAATGACTTTTCAGGTAAATTCTATTGTCTAAGATATGAACTTAGTAGTTTTTATCTGCTTTAAGTCTTGACTTGGAGAGGAAGATCCAGATGTTCCAGGAGGAGGAAGACAAGGTGCAGATGTAGACGGTGTGCAGGTAAGTGAAGATCCGTTTCTCAGCTGCAGACTGATTTGTCATGAGAAGGAACCAGTTTCTCAAAGATTATCACAGAGAAAAGTTAATCCTAGTAGGAACTATTCCAACAACTTGTACAGATACACAGGGCTGTATCCATTGGGGTGGCCCGGGGGGGGGCAGGGGCCACCCTTTCAATTAAGTCTCTTTCAGACAGGCTATGAAAAACGGTAACGTCCTCGGCTCTATCCGTTTCACTTTTGAGTCTGAAAGCACCGTTCTGGAGTCTGTCCGCATAATCTGTTCTGTAAAAGCGTACTTTTTGCGATATGGTGTTTGCGTTCAAAACAGTGGCGTACCTGAAAAGACAACTCTGGTTGAAGACTGGATGGAATTGTCCGCAAATATTCCAGAATATCTGTCAGAAAACAGCTTTAGACTGGCGACCCCAGGTGCCCCCCCCCACCCCCCCCAAGCTGAGACAATCAAATTCAATCAATACTTTTATATTAATAAAGAAAATGATTCATGAAAGTGGTCCATTGACATTGTGCTTTGACTGATTCATTTTGGTTTATGGTAGCCATTTTAATGAAATTATGCAAATTATTTTTAAAGGTTATGGGGCCATTTATATGTGACACCCTTTTGGAAATCTGTGCCCCCCCATCAAAGATTTTCTAGACACACCCCTGCACAACACACAGATTCAGTTAACAGAATTACATCCTTACTAAACTAACTAAAACACACAGGAAAGTGAACCTTGAGGACCAGAATCAGGGAACACTAATGTAGACTAATGATTTAACACTGGATTGTGACATCAGCTCATTAATTTATAGGAATGTAATGAGACTGAAGCCAGAACAAGACAAGAAGCCCCCTAGTGGCTGGCTGCAGTAAACAAATGAGACATTTTTTCTGACAGTAAATGCGGCTCTGTGTTTAAATATTCATTGAGTCAATATGTTTATTTGTATTTAGTTATTTGATAGATAGGAAATAGTATTTTTGTCTGTGGGTGAGTAGAAGGGACTTTCAGTCTCACGTCTCAAGTGCTCAGATTCCCTAAAATACAATATGGCTGCTTGCTGTAAATGAGATATTATGGCTTCACTATTAAATAATGGAAGTAGGCAAAGTCGTTACATCTAATAATTATATATGTCAATATTTCAGCCCGGCTGATGATGAGATACAGCTGCAGGTGAGACTCAGAGGAGAGAACCACCCAGGACGTCCACTGCACCAAGTAGAAAAGGAGGTAGGATGATGATAAAGAAAAGACATGAGACAGAGACCTAAAATATCTATTTAAAGTCACCAATTAACCCAAAATGCATGTTTTTAGTCTGTAGAAAGAAACCAGGAAAATCCTGCTTTATGCAGAAAGTAAAGCCAGCGGTCAAACACCTCGACTTTCTTGCTGAAATGCAACAGAACAAACCAGCTGAGCCACTTTATCATTTATTTAAACCCAAACGCACGATCAGGAACAAAGAGGAAATCTGCCCTGAAACTTAATCACAAAAGGTCAGGTTGTTGAGTGAAAAACTGATTAAATTAGCATAGTATTAGATATGTAAAATGATTCCTGTCCAAATCAAACTCTGGCACAATTATAATATGTTAATTGCTTGTTTCATTAAGGAAGCTGATTGCAGAGCACAGCAGAAATCATGCGGCCAGAGACACCTGGATGGAGATGATGAAGCTTGAAACCATGTCCTTCCTCTCTGACTCCTCGTTTCCTCTCGTGGAATCCCACTTTGGCTTTTTGTGTTACAAGCATTAATTGCCAGACTGTGCCAAACAAAAACGCTTCAAAAGGGCAGAGGACTTCTCACTTGTTCATCAAAAAGGGAGCTGAAGAGTGGTATGAAATCATATGACCAGGCACAATTATCCTCAGGGAGTGAAATCAGTGTGAGAAGAGAGAGAGAGGAGCAAAACACCCACAGGGACTTTTCACTGAATATGCTGCAACAAGAAGATCCCATTTTATTAATCAGAGACACAATAACAGAATTCGATGGAAGATGTTGGAGATTTAATATTTGAATTTCCCTGAAGATCTTGTGTGTGTTTTTGATACATTTCTTCTGGACTTTTAACTAAAAATGTATCTGTTTTGTTGTAAGATTTACTCACAAATAATATTTGTCTGTTTTATCAAATAGAAAACATAAAATCCCAGCGAGGAACAGAAACCTTGGTAAAGCCTTCACATGGGTGTTAATAACTTGGCATGAAATCTGTTGCAACAGGTCCACGATGGTTTTGAGCATTCACAAGATGTCCACTGCAAGATTGAGATGTTTTATCATCGGGTTGACAGCATATTGGATGAAACAGGTGGCGACGTGTGGATACATTGGACTCCTAGGCTGTGAACCAGTCTCTCCATGAGCGTGTGGGGCCTGGGGTCTGCCAGTGGGTCGGGGCAGGAATTCGCCTGGACCCCACTTGGTGTTCCTGGAAAAACAAAGATCCTCATGGTGAGACATGTATAGATTTGATGTGTCACAGCTGTAGTCTGAGGTGCTTTTAAACTGTGGCGTGTGCTGAAACAAGGAGTGGAATGGGCGGGGTCTTTCTCCCAAAGTTCCGTTGTTTTATAATTCTGCTTAATGACATAAACTTGATCACACTCTCAGAAATAGAGGTACGAGACAAGAACATTTTTGTACCTATAGGTAAATTGTTTTAAAATGTTCCCTCAAAAGTACAATATTGTTCTTTTAAAGGTCAGAAATGCCCCTCTGAGGGTTCAAATTGATATAAAGTACAAATTTGTACCATTTCATCTGCACCTGCAACCCTGACCAAGGCTGGTTAATCTCCATTTTATTAAGTTTCTTCCATCATTTTCAATATTATAATATTATGTTTCAGAATGTTGGTTTTAGACTTCAAAACATGGTGTAATTTTACTGTTTTAGTGGAACAACTTCATAAGGTACAAAAATGGACCTGGACTACAGGGTACACCCCCATCTACAAGATTTTGTACCCTTCTTGTCTCTGGGGGTGTACCCTGTAGTCCAGGTTCATTTTTGTACCTTATGAAGTTTTTCCACTAAAACAGTAAAATTACGCTACATTTTGAAGTCTAAAACCAACATTTAAACCAAAATATTGAAAATGATGGATGAAACTTAATAAAATAGAGATTAACCAGCCTTGACCAGGGTTGCAGGTGCAGTTGAAATGGTACAAATTTGTACTTTATATCAATTTGAACACTCTAAGGGGCATTTCTGACCTTTTAAAGACCAATATTGTACTTTTGAGGAAATATTTTAAAACAATTTACCTATAGGTACAAAAATGTTCTTGTCTCTTACTTCTATTTCTGAGAAGTAAAAATAGACATGGGACACAACACGACATGAACATGAAAGTAAGTAAGCTGGATAGTCTGACAAAATAACTGTGAACCCTCAAAACATAAACCATGATGTGTGATTGCTGGCATGAGAACCTGGGGCGTGATTACAAATAGAAACAGCTGCCAGTACTAAACAGGAGGGAAGACAATGAATCCTAACACTAACTAAAAACAACAACAAAAAAACACAAGAATACCTGGAATAAATATTTGGGGCACATAAAGAAGAAGAAACACCCAGAATGATGACAGAAGAACCTATTTGGTGAGTCCTCCAGGTGAATCAGACGCCTAAACGCATCAATTTATACAAGTTAGTCAAAATGTTTGAAAAGAACATGTCGTTTTAAATAAATTCAAAGCTATGGGTGCAAAAATAAAACAACCGTACACCAGCAATGACATTAAATTACAACATCAGTAGAAGTGTGTCTAAATGTTAATAGATCCATCATTTTTATTGGCACTTTAAAAACTTCTGCCAAAACCAATTTATCCTTCAGTATTCATGCTAACATGAGCTTTACGGACAGATCAGTACTCACTCCAGACCAGATACCACAAAAAATACCCACACCATCACAACATTAGGGCTATAAATCATTTCACAAAGCCTTCAAATGTCCCCAGATTGGAAACATCTCTGGCGTAATTTATTATCTCATCAGCAGCCCCCAAAAACTTTAAGCTGTTCCGAGACCTCTTTTCTTGATTGAAAGACTGACTTTGTCTTGTGCGCGTCAGTGAAAAGGCTGCGAGATGATGGAAACGCTAAACGACACTTGCCGCTGACAAGTGGCAAATAAGGAGGATTAACATAAGCCAATGAGCTACAGAATGAATATATGTTCAAACCTCATTTGAAGTGGCATCTGTGACATTGCCATGCCAATTTAGAGAGAATTCAATCTGCTGGCATCGACGCTCTGAAAGTGTGATTGGACTCGTGAAGAGACCAATTTGTTTCGAAATGTGCAGAGTCGGGCCTCTTTGTGATTATGACTTCATATCTGCATCAGTTCTTGAGCTTTAGCTGTATTCTCGACTCCATCGCCACTCAAATTAGCCTTTCCCATCAAGTATTTGAAGAAAGATTAGAGCTTAATACAGTCGATCATTTGGAGAGGCAGGGTTAATGTTCGCAGGGATGTCTGAGAGGTCATCACATGTCAGAAGAAATTGCTAGAAAGTTGATGAAGTTTGTGTTTCATTTGTGACCAGCAGTTAATCTAATATTCAGGCTTTTATTTTGGAATGAAGCTGACAATCCTGTTCTTGTCAATTTCATGCTGAATTTGTAAATTCCCTAAATGTAACTGTCACTGTCCAAGTCCAGCCTGAAGGTTTCTGTGTTTTCTCTGATCTGATGGTAGCCATTTTCCCGGTTTTATCTGAAATGTATTTATTATCAGAGGGTCAGTGCTTCATCCCTCAATCAGCTACCGAGGATTTAAAATGTTGTCGCTCACCCTTTTAACTAGAACTCGCGAAGTAGAGCACATTTCCAAGGTCTTAATTTCACTTCACTGGCTACCCATTTCTATTTGGATCCATTTTAAAGTTCTTTTATTTGTTTAGAAAGCTGTGAACATCTGATCTACAGCCTGATACACCAACTCTCCCTTTCAGGTCAGCTGATCAAACAGGCCTCTTGTCTTTTTATTTTAAATCTCCTTTAAAAACACATTTAATCTCACAGACTTTAGAAACCATATGGGATGTTGCTTGTATCTTATTTAAATTTAATTTGGTTAATTTATTTTGTTTTTAATACAGGGTTGTTTTATTGTATTGTGTCTTTTATTTTGTTTTGTGTGTGAACAGTGTTCTTGTTTTATCTATTGGTGTATATGACGTACGTCACTTTGGTTCAGAGCTGTTTTTTAAGTGCTTTACAAATAAAGTTGGATTGGTTTAGGGGTGTGAAATACTTTTTTATTATGAGTTGGATTGTTTATGCAAATATTTCTGCTCTGTGTGTGTGTGTGTGTGTGTGTGTGTGGGTTTGTATTTCTGACCTCCTGGGGACCCGTTTCCTGACTTTTACTATCTTTCTGGGGTCCGAGGGTTCTTGTGGGGACCGAAGCCTGGTCCCCATGGGACTGGGGACTCCCCTTTTTAGGGTTAGGGGTTAGGTTTATAGGTATGGTGTGAATAGAGTTTTAGTTAGTCTTAGGGTTAGTTATAGATCAGTAATGGTTAAGGTTAGGAAAAGGGTTTGGGTTAGGTATAAATCTAGTTACTAAAATCAATAGAAGTCAATGGACGGTCCCCATAAGGATACCAAAACACACTTGTGTGTGTGTGTGTGTGCTGGAGAAACTTGGAATAAATTACTTTTCTAACAAAATATGAAGATCCAGCTGTGCAAATGATTTTGAGTTCCTGTTACGTTTTGGTGTGCAGTTTAAAACCTAAAATTCTGCAACTGCAAAATGACCAACAGCTGACTTTAAGTGCAATATTTCTTTTTAAAAAATCTGTAACTTTATCCTTATTTTTATGTAGAATAATTTACATCACAGTTTCCAGCTTCTAAGATTTTGGTCGGGAGATTTTCTAACTGGTCTTCCTGTAAAATCTAGTTTATAGCAATTAAAGTCAGTACGAGCCTGTAAACAAGTCTGTTTATAAAAAGTCTAAAGTGTTCCGCATCTTAATAAATTTTACAGTTTGATGCCATAATGGAACAATAGGATGTAAACAATATAGACAATCACAGACTAATGAAAATGTCTTGGAGTTACAAAGACAGAACATAATTGTGGTAAAATATAAAACGGTTTGTAGAAACTGTTAATCAGTGTTAATGTTTTTTAAACCAACAGCCACTGAATTAAATGGGTTAAGAGGCACCTAAAAAAAAGAAAAAACAAAACTCAGCATATAAAAATAAATGTCTGATCATCAATCCATTTTTGTCACATATCCAGGTTTAGGTTCCAGAGGCAACAGGTCCAGAAGATTTCAACAGTCTCCAGCCTGGGGATCCCAGACCTGGGACAGAGTTCTCAGCCTGGTTCAGGATCTCCTCATTTGGGAGGAGTTCAGAAAACCTTTAGAGATGAACAGGAGTCATACTAATCAGATGTCTGAACCCAGGGCCGGCCCTGAGCTGCATGGTGCCCTAGGCGAAAAAGGATTTTGGCGCCCCCTACTGTCCAGAACAGAAACAACGTAACTCAGTAACTGGATTACATTGCAAAAAATATTTATTTATACTAAAATGAACAGTAGAGATGGAACAGTGCAGTAAAAACACACTCAAAACAATATTAACAGTTAATAATTGCAAAAAGTAGCAAAAAAAAAAAAGTAAATAAAAAAAAAGGAGAGTTTGGCGCCCTCTCCAGCAGAGGGCGCCCTAGGCAATGGCCTAACCCACCTATGCCCAGAACCGGCCCTGTCTGAACCACCTCAGCTGATTCCTTCAGATGAGGATGAACAGTAGCTCGAGGAGAAACACCTTTATTACTGACTACAAATACAGTAAAAGTGGAGCAACTAAAAAAACCTTTGATGTGCTGTTATCTGCTTTCTATAACTTCTACATTTAAATGTTGCTGTAATTGAAATAAACCTCCGCGTGTAATTCATGGCTTGAATATTGTGAAAGATGACTCTTCATCCGTCTCGCTCTCTGAGGGCAGCCGAGTATAGAAATGTCCAGTTTTTAGGACTATCATCGCTCGTCTCTTTGTGTAAATGACCCTTTAATGCCTCAGATATGTGGGATTAAAATTAGACTAAGTGCATGTGAAGGAGTTGCTCCACCCTTGTGAGGTCTGCCTTTAAAACCATTTGTGTTTGTGTATGTTTCTGTGTGTGCGTAGAAGATGGGAGTGCTGTGCGTGTATGTTTGTGTGTGTTACGTGTGCAGGGGAGCTTGTGTATGCCCTGTCACATGATAAATGTTCTCTCTCTTATAATCTATGTGCTTCAAAATATGATGTATGTGAGGATGAACTTTGAATTATAACCTAAAGAGTGACTCATTAATCTTCTGACTTTGGTGCGGAGTGGACCAGAGGAATCCATTTTGCCTGTTTGTGTTTTATGAATAATGCAATATTGTGACTGGCCAGTTGGATCCAGGCGATGATGTCCAGACATACAGAAGACAACATACAAGCAAACGGCTCTGTTTGCTGGAATGTAGAGGAGGTAAATGCCTGTTAGCATTCACAAAGAAGGTCAACAAATCTTATTGAGGTTTCTCTCTTGGTCGTACATCATGAGTGTCTTCTGGAATTCTGGCAGTGGTCAAATTGCCATTTCTTTGGAACAATTTTGTTGAATTCTTTGTCTCGTTTACCTGTCTGCAGCATCTCGCTACAGACATCCCAATCAAAAACTATTACTACTAAAAACTACTACATCAAAAACTAAAGGTTGAAGACTCTTTACATAAGACCATGTTCAGAAAAAGGTCTGGTCCTGGGTCATTAAGAAGCCACTGTCCATGGAGCTCGCTGGTGTCTCCAAACCCTTTAAACAACTGAGAAAATGTTTCATTGTTGTATTTGTCTTTCCATTGATTGACTGGCCCAAGCCAGGGCTGCATGATGGTACAAGTATTAGCACTGTTGTCTTGGAGAAATCAAGTCCTGGGTTTGAATCTTTCTGCATGGAGGTGGGTGTTGGGACTTACCCCGGGCTCACACTGCATCCAGATCCGGTCCGGTGCGGCCCGTGCAGGTATTCCGTTAGATTAAAATCCTTTTTGAAGGCTCACAGTAGCTCCGCGCGGTGCGGGTCCGGTTACGGGGGCCGTACGGCACAACGGAAAGAATCCGCAAAGTTCAATTTTTTCCGTACGCCGGAGAGGATCCGCGTCAAGTTTGATGAAATCTGACCTCCTGGGGACCCGTTTCCTGACTTTTACTATTTTTCTGGGGTCCGAGGGTTCTTGTGGGGACCGAAGCCTGGTCCCCATGAGGGGGACTCCCCTTTTTAGGGTTAGGGGTTAGGTTTATAGGTATGGTGTGAATAGAGTTTTAGTTAGTCTTAGGGTTAGTTAGAGATCAGTAATGGTTAAGGTTAGGAAAAGGGTTTGGGTTAGGTATAAATCTAGTTACTAAAATCAATGGAAGTCAACCGGGTCCCCGTAACCGGACCCGGTTACGGGGGCCGTACGGCACAACGGAAAGAATCCGCAAAGTTCAATTTTTTCCGTACGCCGGAGAGGATCCGCGTCAAGTTTGATGAAATCTGACGAGCTATACAGGAAGTGTGGCTTGAATATTCGGTGTTTTTTCAAAATAAACGAGTGTACAAACAATTGTAACTTGACTCTTCTTTTTAGACAGCACACGCGCTAATAGGAAATGTAAACATTAAATCACACCCGGTGACACAGGGTCCCGAAAGCCTGCAGCACAACACATTTTCATACATTTGCTAAATAATGGACGTGTTCTCGTGTGAAGTCCCGACAAAACGATAACCCACGTGAACTTCTGTTCTCGCGGGTGCCGTTTCCGCACCCAGCACCGGAGCTGGCCGCACTCCCTATCTGGAGCAGATGTGAGTGGTAGCTTGCGGAAAAACCGCACCGAATCTGGACCGAAGCCGTTCCGTAGGCAGTGTGAGCCCGGCGTTAGAATCATGCACCATAGATTTATTGGCAGGTCTGGGTTGATCCTGAGTGTATGTCAGTGTGTGAATGGTCATTTCCTTTTGGTCCTGTGATGGACTGGCAACCTGTCCAGGGTGTCACTCTGCCTCTCACCCTATTCCTGCTGGAGGTAAGACACCAGCATCCTTGAACTGCTGTACAGGAGCAGGCGAGTGTAGAAGGATGGTCCAAGCTGCTATGATTTGGAGACTGCATGAACACATCTGCTCTAAAAATGAACTTGTACTCAAGTCACATCACTTAGTTCTTTCTCCTTGTACTGTGTAAGTCCTACTCAATACACTTCAGGACAGAACTGCATGTGTTATCATCCCTTCCAACAAATGGCACTCACGTAGTCAGATAAATGTCTTGACAAATCCATATTGACTTTGTTGCTCAGAGTCTATAGTTTCCCTTTTCTCTGACTTTACTCCAGACCTTGACTCCTATTTTGCTTAATGGCTCTTAGAAACTGTAACATACTCACATTTTTACACTTTCACCCTCTTCACTCTCCTTAAAGCTCATCTCCTTCTCAATAACTGAATGAGTCTCAAACACACCTGTAATACTAAGAACATGAGGTTAAAATCTAGTAAAGAATTGTTTTGTATTATCCTGGACATGTTGGAGACTTTAGAAGTGTCTGGAATTAAATTAAAATGTTGTCCTCCATAAATGAATTTAATGCAAAATGTACCATTACATATAAAACTAAAAAAAAATCTATTCCTTTTTACTGACTCAAGCAAAATTGTTTTTTATTGTTTGTTGTCATTTAGAACGTTCCTATCATGAATTATTGAATGAATTATTAAATCAATCTTAATCAAAAATTTCTGAAATATGTATTTTCTAAATGACATTTTTAGGAATTTATCTCATTTTGAGATGTGCAGACAGAAAACACTAAATCCTGACAGTTTAAGCGCTTTAACAGGAACATTTTTCTACCTTTCTGCCTGAAATGCATCATGAACGATTCACTGATAATCGAACTGATTTGTTCACAGAAGGTTATTGCGACGAGAAATGTGTTTATTAACCATCTGCCCCTGAATCATAAACAGTAAAACAGCTCTGTACGATCATTTTGAACAGAAATATGCTTCGCTGCACTTTTTAAAGTCAGATATGCATCTACTGGGTCAATTATTGTTTTCCACAGGGATCCATGATTGTCTACTCTGCTAGTCTGGATAGTCTATAAAGGTCCCGAGTCCCTGGTGGTGTCCTCAACTAGAGTGACAAAATCCTATTCAGGAAGAAATGTAAAAGCCTAACAACTCATCAGGTGAACCCAGACACAATGTAAAAGGTGATTTACTTTGAGCAGGCTACATGTCACCAGGGCTTTCTTTCCTTCCCTGAGGTCTGATTTTAACTTAAATTGCTTCTGTAAAGACTTGGGTTTCCTTCTCATTATCCTACCTCTCAAATATCAAGGAGCCCCATGTGCTGTATTTTATTCTGAAATTGTAGTGCCCTCATTTTGTTTCTATTACAGCTATTTGGCATCTGCCAAACTGCAGCTAAAGGTGTCAAAAGTCTTAATGTCCTGGTCATAAAGTTGAAAAGAAAAATCACAGAGTTTGATAAGTGTTTTAATATCTATATTGATACTGTAGATAAAACAACCTGCATTTGAGTTTATTTTCATTTAGACCCTCTAAAACATTAATGCTGTTCATAAAATAATTTTGAAATATTGTTCACATGCAACAGCAGGTTCATTATTAACAAGAAACTGGTCACTTTTTTCTTTAATACACTGTTATTGATAGTTTATACTGTTCACAGCTTATTAATAATTACATTTGTAACTATTTGTGATTTGGTCTTATTATAAAGTGGTGCCAGTTAAATTTCCTAAATAATCTTCGTATCTGTCCAATACTAATTGGAAAAAATGGATTTTAGAAATCAATTGTCCATTTGCAAAAAAAAAATACATGCAAGAAAAAACTCAAATTTTAATTTTCCAGATGGATTTAAACCAGTAATGACCTCCATCCAATCACAAGAACACTAATGTGAGAAAATTAGAGTTTTTCTTCATTAACCGTGCATAGAAAAGATGACATTTCTAAAGGTCAGGGTTAGGGTTAGGGTTAAAAATAACTAATCTCTGAAAGGTGGCATGTAAATATGTTTTTTTATCTCTGTATTTTAATGATTAGGTCTGGGGACAATGAAGATTTCTGCTGCAGAACAACGATACTGTTGCCTTTTTTTGTTTCTCCACAACTTCTAAGTTGAAGAAAATTAAGACTGCGAGCAGCTTCAGTAATTAAAAAAAAGTCATTTCCAGCCACAGACGTGCACTTTATGTGTTTAGGGATGAAGTTCTAAGTTGTTTTTCTGACATCTCAGGAAAAGATGTTGAAAACAAGTATTTATTTCAAATTTCTTTCAACCTGATCTGTCTGGTCACATTATGATGTTTTTTCTAATACAAATCCAGAGAGGAAACCACAACTTCTAGAAAGGTTTATGATAAAGTTTATTTTCATGTTAGAAAGTTTAAAGTATTTGTGACTGAACAAAAGATTCTCCACTCATTCCCTTGTATTTCCTCCATACATGTAATACCAGAAACATTGTTATCGCCTGCTACATGTTCAAATATTATTTTTTTATCTGATGCTTAAAAACACAATGATTTGTTAATGTGGTTGAGTGGGTGGGATGTTTAACCAGACAGAGCAGAGATCCTGGTTCAAAAACAACATGGCAGCACCTGTAAACACAGTCTTTTGACTATATTTTTGTACAGTAGGAGTGGACACAGATGTAAGTAAGAGTCAGTGTTTGACTGACAGTCAAAGGCATTAAGAGAAATTTTTTTTTTCAGACATATGAATTAATAAATCATTTAATAACGATAATTACATTTACTGTAGTGGAAAAAAAATATACAAACCCATTTTTTTGGGTGAGGGTTGTTGGTTTTCATAAATTGTTTTTTGTCAAAGAGGATTTCCTGTTTTCTGACATTTGGCTAGAACTGTTACTGGTATTATTGTCTTTACACAGTGTGTGTTTAATAAATTCTTTTAGAACACAATTTTTCCCCTTTCAACTGCATTTGAGTTCAGCCGAAAACACAAAGCAGTACAGATTTGATCAACTTTCACAACATTTCACAGTTTTATGATTTAGGTTTGATTCAAAAAAATAAATAATGAATGAAACTGAAACTTACACACAATAAATGGAAGTTACCCCCCAAAATTAAACATTATAATTTATTTTATTACAGCTACATAATCAATGCACAAACTACATATACTATCTCATGCAAAAATTAAACAGTGGTGGCATGTCACTGATCCATATATAAGTAATAATCACTTAAGAACAAAGATCATCATCTTACTGGGAAACTGCACATTTAAAAAAATATTTTATAGCACGATTATAAAAAAAAGTTTTCCTTGATTTTTATTATAACTTGTTGTAAAACACAAAATTGTGCAACAAGTGCAGCAGGATAGAGGATAAAGCGGGAAAGTCTGTATTAACAAACTCATAACGGCTGGCAGAGTGCCTCCATTCCTTCTCGCATGCAGCCAGAACCACATGGACCAAGCACATATTACATTGCTGTTCTCTGTGTATTTACTCTGCTATCCCGCCACAATGATTAGTTTAGCTTGAGAGTTGATTTATGGACGACAGAAAGTAATCCCTTCTCGTCCTGCACGCCACAGTCCTCCTTTGCCATTGTGCCAAGCGTACACAGTCTGAAAGCCCTTGATACCGTGTTCGCCCTAAGGTGTAATGTTTGATAATATAACTACTGCTTCTGTCATACAGACCCCCCTCATCCCATCTGCACCCACAGCAGTGCCTCCCCCACACCCCCCACAAATACATTACAGCACCACAAAGCTTTGAGATTTATGAGGGAGTGGTGTAACAGGAGTGAGGAAGGGAGAGAATATGCATTGATTGAAAGCCAAAGATAGTCCCATCCAATCCCGCCCCGAAGAGCATCAGTTATTTTGCATCCTGACACGGCGATTGATAACTCGTAAATGTGTGCGGGGATGACAAATGCAGATGGAAACTGACTCTGACAAAAAATGATAACAGCATCGGTCTCCAGGGGGTGACAGAGGTGGAGGTGGGATGCTTCTTAAAATATTTAATAATTGATACGGAGGCAGTGAGATGTTGTTTGACCCTGGAGAAGTGTGAATGTCATAGGAAAATGACGCAAAGACTTTGAAGTGAAATATATTTGTCACGCCTGTATGTGTATGTGTGTGAATGACCGTTAAACTGAATTTGAGCAGTAAAAACAGGAAGAATTTATTTTGAACAAATGCTTAAAAATCGGCTTCTATAAATAACAAAATGAACATTTAATTAAAGAGGCAATTTCATACAAATTTCAGGACTTAACTTAAGTATTAACCTGTAATATGAAACATTTTATATCTAAAAGACGTTAGGAAACACTGATTAACAGACCTTTCAATCTGACTAGGTCAAAATTTGGCTGGTTCTGTCACACTTTGGCAGCAGCTCCTTCATATTTATTATTCGAATTTGCTGGACTCAGATTGGCTAACAAACTAGCCTATGAGAGCAAGGTATACTGTTTCCTGCCCCGCTGCGCATGGCAACATCAGACGTTCTCTCTTCCTATTTGTTACGTCTTATGCTACAGCTTTTAGCAGCAGCATGCTAGGCGTGGTTTCAACTGCAGGAGCTGCCAAATACTAACAAAAAAAAAAGTTGTGACAAAAGTACCTGCCGTTTGAACTCCGCTTTTATCATCACTTGCGTAGTTTGAGAGATAAAAACTGAAAGAGAAGTTGTTGACCTGTTTTCACACCCACTATGAAGGTAAGAACACCTGTGGAGCTAAAATATTCAACAGAAACCTCAGAAAAAAACGTTTTTAATGGAAGGGCTTCTTTAAAAATATTTATTGTAATTGTTTAGATGGCACTTGCAGTAATGACGCAGTAAATTTTATAAACAAGTTTCATGTTGATCCTGCCTGCCGTGTATCCTGACACACAGCAGGGAAGAGAATGGCGCAAGGAGTGTTGCAGTGTAGCAGTGTTGAGTTTACTTCAGGAGCCAGGTGGTGTCTCCACTGGTGACGGTGAGCGAGCAGAGTGGAGAAGCTGGAGTGGATGGCGGTGATATCGGATCAGTCTCTGAAGGAGGATCAAAGGCAAATGAAGAGAAGATCTGGCATTCTTGTCAGGAACGTAGAAACAATGACTGAGCGATGAGCAGGTGAGACCTGAGGCGAGCACCGTGAGTAGTTCCATGTAAACCTGGGTGCAGCCCCCCCGACTTTTCTTGCTGTGTGAAAGCAGCAAAAAGGCAATGCTCTGAAAAAAGTGGCGTGTCTGAAAAGACAACTCTGGTTAAGGACCCGATCGAATTGGCCGCAAATATTCCCAAACATCTGTCTGAAAATGGATTGATAGGGTTAGGGTTAGAAGGGCCCCAAAAATACAGCCTTACTATATTTAGGCATTGTTTTAGCATTTGGGTGTCTGAAAAAAGATGCTTTATATGAGTGTGCCATGTGTTTTTAGCATCAAGGGGACCCCAAAAACATGTCTGACAATAGTATGTTTTGTTATTTTGTATCAAGTGGAAATTCACCAAAAAAAACCTTACTATAGTATGGCATTTTTTTAAGCATTTGGGTGTCTGAAAAAAACTCTATTAAACCACTTTTTATATATTTTTAGCATCAGGGGGACCCCAAAAACATGTCTCACAATAGTATGTTTTGATTTTTAGAATAAAGTGGAAACTCACCAAAAAAAGCCATACTATAGTAAGGCATTTTTTAAGCATTTGGGTGTCTGAAAAAAGATGCTTTATTAGCGTGTGCCATGTCTTTATAGCATCAGGGGGACCCCAAAAACATGTCTCACAATAGTATGTTTTGTTTTTTAGTATCAAGTGGAAACTCACCAAAAAAAGCCTTACTATAGTATGGCATTTTTTTAGCATTTGGGTGTCTGAAAAAAAAACTTTATTAAGGCACTTTTTATACCTTTTTAGCATCAGGGGGACCCCAAAAACATGTCTCACAAAAGTGTGTTTTGTTTTTTAGTGTCAAGTGGAAACTCACCAAAAAAAAGCCTTACTATAGTAAGGCATTTTTTTAGCATTTGGGTGTCTGAAAAAAAAACTTTATTAAGGCACTTTTTATACCTTTTTAGCATCAGGGGGACCCCAAAAACATGTCTCACAATAGTATGTTTTGTTTTTTAGTATCAAGTGGAAACTCACCAGAAAAAGCCTTACTATAGTATGGCATTTTCTTAGCATTTTGGTGTCTGAAAAAAGATGCTTTATTAGCGTGTGCCATGTCTTTTTAGCATCAGGGGGACCCCAAAAACATGTCTCACAATAGTGTGTTTTGTTTTTTAGTGTCAAGTGGAAACTCACCAAAAAAAAGCCTTACTATAGTATGGCATTTTCTTAGCATTTTGGTGTCTGAAAAAAGATGCTTTATTAGCGTGTGCCATGTCTTTTTAGCATCAGGGGGACCCCAAAAATATGTCTCACAATAGTATGTTTTGTTTTTTATTATCTAGTGGAAAGTCACCAAAAAAAAGCCTTACTATAGTAAGGCATTTTTTTAGCATTTGGGTGTCTGAAAAAAAAACTTTTTTAAAGCACTTTTTGTACCTTTTTAGCATCAGGGGGACCCCAAAAACATGTCTCACAAAAGTGTGTTTTGTTTTTTAGTGTCAAGTGGAAACTCACCAAAAAAAAGCCTTACTATAGTATGGCATTTTCTTAGCATTTTGGTGTCTGAAAAAAGATGCTTTATTAGCGTGTGCCATGTCTTTTTAGCATCAGGGGGACCCCAAAAACATGTCTCACAATAGTATGTTTTGTTTTTTAGTATCAAGTGGAAACTCACCAAAAAAAAGCCTTACTATAGTAAGGCATTTTTTTAGCATTTGGGTGTCTGAAAAAAAAACTTTATTAAGGCACTTTTTATACCTTTTTAGCATCAGGGGGACCCCAAAAACATGTCTCACAATAGTATGTTTTGTTTTTTAGTATCAAGTGGAAACTCACCAGAAAAAGCCTTACTATAGTATGGCATTTTCTTAGCATTTTGGTGTCTGAAAAAAGATGCTTTATTAGCGTGTGCCATGTCTTTTTAGCATCAGGGGGACCCCAAAAACATGTCTCACAAAAGTGTGTTTTGTTTTTTAGTGTCAAGTGGAAACTCACCAAAAAAAAGCCTTACTATAGTAAGGCATTTTTTTAGCATTTGGGTGTCTGAAAAAAAAACTTTATTAAGGCACTTTTTATACCTTTTTAGCATCAGGGGGACCCCAAAAACATGTCTCACAATAGTATGTTTTGTTTTTTAGTATCAAGTGCAAACTCACCAAAAAAAGCCTTACTATAGTATGGCATTTTTTTAGAATTTGGGCGTCTGAAAAAAGATGCTTTATTAGCGTGTGCCATGTCTTTTTAGCATCAGGGGGACCCCAAAAACATGTCTCACAATAGTATGTTTTGTTTTTTAGTATCAAGTGGAAACTCACCAAAAAAAAGCCTTACTATAGTAAGGCATTTTATCAGCATTTGGGTGTCTGAAAAAAAACTTTTTTAAAGCACTTTTTGTACCTTTTTAGCATCAGGGGGACCCCAAAAACATGTCTCACAAAAGTGTGTTTTGTTTTTTAGTGTCAAGTGGAAACTCACCAAAAAAAAGCCTTACTATAGTATGGCATTTTCTTAGCATTTTGGTGTCTGAAAAAAGATGCTTTATTAGCGTGTGCCATGTCTTTTTAGCATCAGGGGGACCCCAAAAATATGTCTCACAATAGTATGTTTTGTTTTTTAGTATCAAGTGGAAACTCACCAAAAAAAAGCCTTACTATAGTAAGGCATTTTTTTTTAGCATTTGGGTGTCTGAAAAAAAAACTTTATTAAAGCACTTTTTATACATTTTAGCATCATAGGGACCCCAAAAACATGTCTCACAAAAGTGTGTTTTGTTTTTTAGTGTCAAGTGGAAAATCACCAAAAAAAAGCCTTACTATAGTAAGGCATTTTTTTAGCATTTGGGTGTCTGAAAAAAGATGCTTTATTAGCGTGTGCCATGTATTTTTAGCATCAGGGGGACCCCAAAAACATGTCTCACAATAGTATGTTTTGTTTTTTATTATATAGTGGAAAGTCACCAAAAAAAAAGCCTTACTATAGTAAGGCATTTTTTTAGCATTTGGGTGTCTGAAAAAAAAACTTTATTAAAGCACTTTTTATACCTTTTTAGCATCAGGGGGACCCCAAAAATATTTCTCACAATAGTATGTTTTGTTTTTTAGTATCAAGTGGAAACTCACCAAAAAAAAAGCCTTACTATAGTATGGCATTTTATCAGCATTTGGGTGTCTGAAAAACAAACTTTTTTAAAGCACTTTTTGTACCTTTTTAGCATCAGGGGGACCCCAAAAACATGTCTCACAATAGTATGTTTTGTTTTTTAGTATCAAGTGGAAACTCACCAGAAAATGCCATACTATAGTATGGCATTTTATCAGCATTTGGGTGTCTGAAAAAAGATGCTTTATTAGCGTGTGCCATGTCTTTTTAGCATCAGGGGGACCCCAAAAACATGTCTCACAATAGTATGTTTTGTTTTTTAGTATCAAGTGGAAACTCACCAAAAAAAAGCCTTACTATAGTAAGGCATTTTTTTAGCATTTGGGTGTCTGAAAAAAAAACTTTATTAAGGCACTTTTTATACTTTTTTAGCATCAGGGGGACCCCAAAAATATTTCTCACAATAGTATGTTTTGTTTTTTAGTATCAAGTGGAAACTCACCAAAAAAAAAGCCTTACTATAGTATGGCATTTTATCAGCATTTGGGTGTCTGAAAAACAAACTTTTTTAAAGCACTTTTTGTACCTTTTTAGCATCAGGGGGACCCCAAAAACATGTCTCACAATAGTATGTTTTGTTTTTTAGTATCAAGTGGAAACTCACCAGAAAATGCCATACTATAGTATGGCATTTTATCAGCATTTGGGTGTCTGAAAAAAGATGCTTTATTAGCGTGTGCCATGTCTTTTTAGCATCAGGGGGACCCCAAAAACATGTCTCACAATAGTATGTTTTGTTTTTTAGTATCAAGTGGAAACTCACCAAAAAAAGCCTTAATAATAGTATGGCATTTTTTTAGAATTTGGGCGACTGAAAAAAGATGCTTTATTAGCGTGTGCCATGTCTTTTTAGCATCAGGGGGACCCCAAAAACATGTCTCACAATAGTATGTTTTGTTTTTTAGTATCAAGTGGAAACTCACCAAAAAAAGCCTTAATAATAGTATGGCATTTTTTTAGAATTTGGGCGACTGAAAAAAGATGCTTTATTAGCGTGTGCCATGTCTTTTTAGCATCAGGGGGACCCCAAAAACATGTCTCACAATAGTATGTTTTGTTTTTTAGTATCAAGTGGAAACTCACCAAAAAAAGCCTTAATAATAGTATGGCATTTTTTTAGAATTTGGGCGACTGAAAAAAGATGCTTTATTAGCGTGTGCCATGTCTTTTTAGCATCAGGGGGACCCCAAAAACATGTCTCACAATAGTATGTTTTGTTTTTTAGTATCAAGTGGAAACTCACCAAAAAAAGCCTTAATAATAGTATGGCATTTTTTTAGAATTTGGGCGACTGAAAAAAGATGCTTTATTAGCGTGTGCCATGTCTTTTTAGCATCAGGGGGACCCCAAAAACATGTCTCACAATAGTATGTTTTGTTTTTTAGTATCAAGTGGAAACTCACCAAAAAAAGCATTAATAATAGTATGGCATTTTTTTAGCATTTGGGTATCTGAAAAAAGATGCTTTATTAATGTGTGCCATGTCTTTATAGCATCAGGGGGACCCCAAAAACATGTCTCACAATAGTATGTTTTGTTTTTTGGTATCAAGTGGAAACTCACCAAAAAAAAGCCATACTATAGTATGGCATTTTATCAGCATTTGGGTGTCTGAAAAAAAAACTTTATTAAGGCACTTTTTATACCTTTTTAGCATCAGGGGGACCACAAAAACATGTCTCACAATAGTATGTTTTGTTTTTTAGTATCAAGTGGAAACTCACCAGAAAAAGCCTTACTATAGTATGGCATTTTCTTAGCATTTTGGTGTCTGAAAAAAGATGCTTTATTAGCGTGTGCCATGTCTTTTTAGCATCAGGGGGACCCCAAAAACATGTCTCACAATAGTATGTTTTGTTTTTTAGTATCAAGTGGAAACTCACCAAAAAAAAGCCTTACTATAGTAAGGCATTTTTTTAGCATTTGGGTGTCTGAAAAAAAAACTTTATTAA
>SSNP01000031.1:1815925-1850612 GCA_006937955.1 Pachypanchax playfairii
ATCAGGGGGACCCCAAAAACATGTCTCACAATAGTATGTTTTGTTTTTTAGTATCAAGTTAAAACTCACCAAAAAAAAGCCTTACTATAGTAAGGCATTTTTTTAGCTTTTGGGTGTCTGAAAAAAGATGCTTTATTAGCGTGTACCATGTCTTTTTAGCATCAGGGGGACCCCAAAAACATGTCTCACAATAGTATGTTTTGTTTTTTAGTATCAAGTGCAAACTCACCAAAAAAAGCCTTACTATAGTATGGCATTTTTTTAGAATTTGGGCGTCTGAAAAAAGATGCTTTATTAGCGTGTGCCATGTCTTTTTAGCATCAGGGGGACCCCAAAAACATGTCTCACAATAGTATGTTTTGTTTTTTAGTATCAAGTTAAAACTCACCAAAAAAAAGCCTTACTATAGTAAGGCATTTTTTTAGCTTTTGGGTGTCTGAAAAAAGATGCTTTATTAGCGTGTACCATGTCTTTTTAGCATCAGGGGGACCCCAAAAACATGTCTCACAAAAGTGTGTTTTGTTTTTTAGTGTCAAGTGGAAACTCACCAAAAAAAAAAGCCTTACTATAGTATGGCATTTTCTTAGCATTTTGGTGTCTGAAAAAAGATGCTTTATTAGCATGTGCCATGTCTTTTTAGCATCAGGGGGACCCCAAAAACATGTCTCACAATAGTATGTTTTGTTTTTTAGTATCAAGTGCAAACTCACCAAAAAAAGCCTTACTATAGTATGGCATTTTTTTAGAATTTGGGCGTCTGAAAAAAGATGCTTTAATAGCGTGTGCCATGTCTTTTTAGCATCAGGGGGACCCCAAAAACATGTCTCACAATAGTCTGCTGTGTTCTGTTTTTTTATACTTTGCAAAAAAGAGACGAAAAAACATTGTATTTACATAAACATATCGCCCAGGGAAATACCTTTCAAGATCACACCCTTAAAACGTTAAACTCACTGGTGCCTGTCACGCACTGAGACCTGGAGGGGGTGTGCGGAAGGATTTTTAAGATGGCATCAAGGATAAAGGCTTGTTGAAGTTTTGATTCTGACATCACTTCACAGGTGGTCAAAGAGATTTCAGAGCAAGACCAACCATGCTTACCTCGTACCTGGACTGCAATCCTGTCACACTGTATTACTGTGCCTGTGTTATCTCACTTGTGGCCAGTTGTGATCTCCGAAAATTGTGACGTGCAGGAACTGGTGCACTGATGTGTAGACCATGGTGAATGAGCAGGAGAGGGTCTTGGGGAGTACTGAGACCACAGCAGTGTCCTAATTTTTAATGTGTATTTGTTTAGTGCTTTTCTAGTCATTCAGTCCACTCAAAGCACTTTTAAGACTACAAGTTTTACATTTACCCATTCACACAACCCGGTATGTAAATCAGGGGGACTGGGAGGGGCTAACATTCACACAACCCAATATGCAAATCAGGGGGCAACATGGTTCAGTGTCTTGCCCAAGAACACTTCAACAAGTTATGGTTGAAGCCGGGATTGGTCCACCAACCTTCAAATTGCAAGACAACTGCACTAACCACTTAGCCACAGCCCCCCCTTTACAAGTTTATAGGGTTCCAGTTATTCAGCCATGTTCTAACAGGTTTTGTGTGCTGTGCAGTGTGTTTTGGGCTCTTCCTCTGGGAAAGGGGTCTTAATTATGAACATATTCTTAACTTTGAGTTAACGTTAAGTTTTACTGTGGATGTGACTCATGAACGATAATAGCAACATCATTCCAGTTATCTGATGCATTTATCAAACCTAAAATAATGGGTCAAAATCTGCCTCTGAACTAAATATATGCATTAATAATGTTTCAAGGTGTTGCAAAGTGTTTTAGTCCACATTTTTAATGAGCTTCTCCTTGCAGGCATGCATTCCCCAAAAACACAACGTGCAAAAAAACAAGATCTGTGATGTGCTTTGAAATAAAACAGAACCCAAATATCTGTGAAAAACATCTAAACCTCTCTCCATATGGCGAGTGGAGGACCCCTGTGGTGGACACAGCAGGGAGCTGAGCTGTTGCAATGCCATCACGTCTCATACCTACCAAACAAGCCTCAAATCTTTCTCCTGTCTAGTTTGAGACAAATCAGTCTCAAAAGTACAGTGTGTGACGCATTTCAATCCTCTTACCAAAGTCTAAAACATCAGACAGCTAAGACGGTCCAATTAACAAAGTGCACGAGATTAAGGATCACTGTTTATAAAGTCTAATATCATTATGCAGCATCGAAAAGAGAGGAAAAAAAAAATCAGCCTCATATCTCTATTAGAACTGGAAATGGATTGAAAATACTCAAAGAAATAAAAAGCCCTTCCTCTAGGAAGAATGGAAATTTAAATTGCTGTTTTTGCATCAAAGCAAAAACTCAATCTAGAAATCAGAAAACTCTTTTTTAGCTCTCTTTATGACAAATATGGCTGCTGAGGAAAGACAAAGACATAGAGGAAAGGAGCAGCCTGGGATTTATTTACAAAAATATCTCC
The DNA here is from genome assembly GCA_006937955.1 of Pachypanchax playfairii. Classification (NCBI taxonomy): domain Eukaryota; kingdom Metazoa; phylum Chordata; class Actinopteri; order Cyprinodontiformes; family Aplocheilidae; genus Pachypanchax; species Pachypanchax playfairii. Next base: position 1,818,423 of record SSNP01000031.1, read on the forward strand.
TTAAGAAATTAGACACAACAAAAACGTACAAAAATTCGCATCTTGTTGCTCGTTTTTGTCAGCCAATCACTTTTTATAGTGTGCATGGAAATAACTGATCCTTAAAGGGTGAACTCTACCCTGCCATCACTTGGGTATACAAGGTCTATCAAGCGTTTTTTATAAATAATTTAAAAATGTCTTCACAAAGCCGAAAAAAAAAAAATTCTGATTAAAGTCGGACTGATGTTCCCCAGGAGTTAGCTCAAGCCCCCATCCCTTTTTAATTTTTTTAATACGCTTGACAACGCCTACCTCATAAGAGAGAGGGGTGAGGAGAGTCAAGAAGCAGCAGAGAAAAAGGACGACAGGAGCAGAATGTGAAGAGACATTAAAACATTTCAAATGAAAGGTGCGTCAGAGGAGCTTGTCAGTGCATTACCGCCAAGATTAAAGGGGTCTCGGTGTCTTCTGTCGGGTTCAAGGGAGACTGCATGAGGATTTGGCTCAGACTCTTAAATACCTCTGTCGGCTAAAATTCAAACAAACACTTCTAACAATAATTACATGTTGACTTTTCTTCATTTCTACCGGAGAAAGTTTTTTTTCTTAAGTAAACTCCTACATTGTGAACATAAGCACTCAAAGCTCAACTGTTTTCAAGCTGATTCTGTTTCATCACTGTTATTCACTGATTAAGGCACACAGGAGAGGAAATAATGTAAAAAAAAGCTGGAACATGTATAAGCCTTTGGAGTTCAAGAGGAATAAATCATTTAGTTCAGGTATTAGGTGAGAAATGAATGTGCCATAGGTTGTCGCTAGGAAATTGGCAGCCATGCCAAAAGGGTTTCTTGAAGGTGTTATATTTGTAATGTCAAGACTTTCTGCATATATTGCAGTTTTAGCTCTTTTATGGCTTAACATTAAAAAAAAAATCCTAAAAGTTTTTAATACCTGAAGAAGCTGTCATGTTGGAGTTTTGTATTTTTTCTTTTGCTGCATCTCGGAACAGACCAATAACACTAAATCCTTCACTGACCAGGACTTTGACAGTGAAACGGGTTAATTAAAACCAAATTTATCACCAAAACTCAAGTTTGTTACTTGAGAAATTTTCAAATTGGGAGTTTCAAAAGAATTGTAGTATTTTAAAACTAGTCATACAAAAAAATACTGACAAATACTGATGCCATTTTGAAGCATTCTCTGAGCATCTTGACCTTCAATAGTACATTTTAACTATTTTTTTTTGTACTCTAAATCCATTTTGTGGCACGTTCCAGATATTTCATCCCTATCATCCAGTCACGCCAAAATTTTAGTTCAAATCTTTTGAAAAGTTTAATTATTGACCTGTTGTAGCTCTTTGAACGACCTCAGTTTGAAGAAATAGAATAATTCTGTAGCTAGACGTTAGGGATCAAAATAAACCTGTATTTCTCCAAAATAAGGGATTTCAAAGAAAAGTCAAAAGTAGATACAACCATTCACATCAGTTCTATATAAACCAACTTCAAATGATCAGAATAATCCACTTTACAACAGCTAAATACCAAATTATCTAATCAAAACAGGTGTGATGGGTGGAAAACAAAGCAACAGAACCTTCCAAAATAAAACAGGAAGTAATCTAATACACAAAGTTTTACAATAACTGACAATAGTAAATGCACATTTTTATATACATATATGTTACAAGTTTTTCACATTTCTCACTGCAAAGTTTTAATACTGTCTACGTTGTATTTAGGGTTGTCAGCAGCAGACACACCTCCTGTATGCTTGATGTTCATAAAGCAGAATGCTGTGTGTGGATAAAACCTTCAAAAGAATTCTTTATGCGCCTTACTCAGAAAAACAGTCAAAACTTTGCAAATGTCAAGGTTCAAAAAAACCTTCCAAGAACAAACGGACATATTTTACTCTTCATAACAAAACAGAAAGCAAAAAAATAGCAAAATGTGTTTTTATACAATTATCCAGGGCAAAAACTTGGACAAATGCCCAAAATATTGATGACAAAAAGAAAGAAAAGATGTAGACTCGAACAAAAATGTCTGGAAATTGATTTCAAGTTCTGTCATTTATGGTGAAATCGACCCCCCCACCCGTCTATCAGCTGCCTGCTGAAAACAAAACTGCCATTAAAAAAAAAGGATTATAGTTTCTGTTTGTTTGTCACGGTGGATCAAGAAATTACCGTTAAGAGAAGAGCTTAGAGCCACATTGTTATCACCACTTGGGAAAATGTGACACACACACACACTAACACTCCATTTGCATATTCATTTAGTGCTTTTGAAATGCATCTTTTTAATTAGTCAGTGTGTAACAAACACTTAATATCTGCAGACACCTTGACACAGTGAGACACCACAAACAATGTCCTCAGCTGCTGAGCGCGTAACACGGGATCATCAAACGGCGCCGGGCTGATGTGTGTCGAAGTGACGCCTGAGTGGGAGGAAAAGGACTGAAAACAAAATGAAATGAAGGCTAACAGTCACTCTGCGAGGTTGTGGGAGCTGTGATTTCTTGTTTGTTTTGCTGTTAGTGAAAAGAACAAAAACAAACAAAAGACCAAAGCTCTAGGACGGGAAGATGTTGCGTGTGTCTGATTTATATCATCACAGCGAGTCAAAGTGTTTTGTTCCGTTTTTTTCTTTTTGTTAATTTGCCTTTTTTTTCTTTTCTCTAAGCTGTTGCCTCAGCTGGAGATAAAAACAAGAGGGCGACTTGTTAGTGTTCCTTTGCCCGACGCGCCACTTGACTGTCCGCTGCTGTTTTCACTTTGATGTTAGCCGTGCGAAGGGGAGACAAGAAAGCAACATGTCCGATAACGAATGATATCGTTGAGTAGAACACATAATCCAATTTATAATCTGATGCTTTGTCCGTGTTATAAACCCTGAGTGTGTCAACATGTTAATTTTCTGAGGCAAGTTAATGAAAGTGAATGAACTAAATCTGTATTTCTTTTAGCCACAAATAGGATTTAGAAACATGCAAATAAGCCGTTTAGAAAATTAGATTAAAAAATACCTGGGAATATAATCCAGCCGCATGTCAAGTTGATATTTTTGGATTTTTAAATTTTTTTTTTATTTCCTATATTAATCCCTTGTGGGGAAATTTGGCTCTGCATTTGACCCATCCTCACCATGAGGTGAGGAGCAGAGGGCAGCCATATTGAACAGCGCCCGGGTGGGAGTTTCAGGGTTCAGGATCTTGCCTAAGGATACTTCGACACATAGACTCTTGCCGGGACACGGGCTCAAGCTCTGGTTTCCTGATCGGAGGGTGACCTCCTTCCCGACAGACTACGACCCCCCCGATTCAGTGTGTATTGGGATATTCTGTGGTACTTCCTGGCAGATATTGGTTCTAAGATAAAGAGTAACTATGTAAAGAGCATCCCTGTACCTTCACCACATCTGCAACAAGTTCTGTTCTCACAAGCTTCTTCCATGAGACAACAACACACCTTGGGCCCTGCAGTAGCATGACTCTGTTAAGTTGAGTCAAGATGCAGCTACATGCTAACACAATCATGTAATGGGGCCAGTCTGGCTTCAAATTCTTAATGAGGAAATCAAACCAGTGCAAACGAGTCCCATATCATAAATGTACTGCTACCGTGCTTCACCCAGAATCCTTGAAACACAGCAGGGGTGGTTTTTTCTGACTGTCCAGGGTGCAATCAAAAAACAAACAAAAGATAAATAAATCACCAGACTTGTAGACTACTCATTTCCACGCCGATGGCTGGTTCACCCAGGGTGCAAAACTAGCAAGGTCTGCTATTGATACTCTGCCATCATGACGATAAACCACCAAAACTTTACTCCATGTACCCAAAGACCACACTTTTCTTTTTTTTTCGTCATCCACAAACTTCTTGTTTTGTTCTACAAACAACTCACTGGGCACAGATCCAGAGCTGTCTGATGTCTCAGAGTTTAATGTTAAACTTTTCATCAGCAGGGACAGACATGCAGCGACCGAACAAGACGGTCGGACAGGGAGTCCTCATCTGGACACACTGATGCTCGACTCCTCATGCAACATGAAACAAACAGATTTATTGTTTGTACAGACGGATCGAGGCAAATGGAAAAAAACCTGCAAATTGAGAGTTTTATGAAAACAACTCATTGTAGTTCTACATGAGAAATAAATGATAATAAGTCATTTAATCATGAATGATTAAAAGTGTTTAGAACAAGACGTCTTATTTTTTCTATATCAGTTTGTGGATGGGTGGGTGGGGGTGGGTACATGTTCACGTGGAACAAGCCGTTACATTTTTGTGAAGTTTCAGGAGCTGCTGCGAAACTGAGTTTAATCATAAATATGTGAAATGACTCTATTTATTGTGACAAAAACATATTAGAGCTCGAAAAGACAAAACGTAAACAGTTTTCGTTAAAACAATCCCATAAAAACATATTCAGAACAATAAAAATTGAAGAATCTTTTTCTTCCAAAAGACGTTGAAGCGAGTACGACACTGTCCTCCCACCACTTTGTGTCTTTAAATAATTCAAACAAAAAATGCTTTTAAGATTTCTTTCTGGTTCCATCACTCCCGCAGATGGCAGCTTGGCTCATGTGACTGGCAGTTAGGCTCAGATGACATGACAGATGTTATTTCATCTCTCCGTTTCTTGTTTTTCTCTGTTTGGACAGAGAATAATAACTGGCTTCTGTTTAACGGAACTCCGTCTTCGCCTCCAAACTGCAGCAGATTTGAGATTTTTTTTTTTTTTTTTTAGCAGTAATGATCATGGTTAGTGTTTAAATACAGTTTAGAAGAAAGTTCCACCTGGAGGTGATTGTTGCCCAGAATCTCACATACATTGCAGTCAATATTGAAACGGTGTAAGTAGGACTTGAACTCCCTCAGCTGTCAGTATAAGAATCTACTGTATGCTACTTTTTTTGGACTCTCCCTGCTGCACCAGCAGAGAGCATCTAATTGACTCAATGCGACGTAACCAACCCCGTTTTATTCTGAGGATGGGTATGTCACACTCTCCTGACACATCTGATGCGTTTGCATGTCTCTTTGTGATATGTGTGTACATAAATAACACAACTCTGAAAATCGGTGTGCAGCGCGGAGGGCTGGGGAAGGGATTGGTGGGCTCGCGGATGTTCCTTCAGCAGCGCTGTCGTGTTGCAGCATTTCTTGCTGACAGGTCTGATCAGAAAGTGATGACAGCCTATGATTGTCAAAAAACGCCCGTCGCTGAGTGGCAGATCGGCTTTGGCTCTGCCTTATTTCCCACTTCCCTTCCCCCTGGTTTTGTCACATCTCTCTTTCCCTGCCGTGGTGTTGGCTTAACTCAGAGTGAAGGTAAGAAGTGACGCGCACATCCACAGCGTGAGGAACTCAATCTCGGTGTGTTGTGTTAAGGCCATTGTAGATGTCATGCGTTAATACTCCCACGGCTGTGGAGAAGCGAGCCCGACAGTGACAGTGTGGGAGTCGAAACCAGGAGTTGGAGAGCCGAGTTTTGACAAACAAAGCTGAGCTGCTTCTTGTATTGTGTGTTGGACAGGTGTGACAGGAGCAATACGTGTAGCTTCACTAAAAGAGTGCCTCAAGCAAGAACCAGTGAGTCCCGTGCCAACAGGTAAATTTCAAAATAAACTTCCTGCTTTAATCCTTCTATAACATAACACAAACAAAAACAGGAAATAAATAAATGAATAAATAACTTTTCAAACCAGCATAATAAATAGACCATGTTTCCTCTTTTCTGAATAGAATCTGGATGATATTAACGTTTGGATAAAAAGTTATTGTTTAGCAAAAAGGAAGAAAAAGATGTCAAGAAGTAAATAGTTTCTTTTCAAATAAACACTTTGTACAAGAAACAGAAAATGGATTGATGTAAAGAGACAGATATGCCTGTATACTTCATCAGAATACATTAGAAGGATAATAACACTGAATCTATCAGCCTCTGAGTTTTACTCTGGAGTCAAAATGTGCTTCTGCTGAAGTTGTGATCAGCTGACAAGAAGACTTCTGAAAATGCTAATTTGACCAAAGTGCAATTTGGATACTTTCAGAAAAAAAAAAAAACAAACAAAAAAAAAACGGTGTGCAATTTTTTATACTGTAAATGTATTAACTTCATGTTTATTTCATCCTATGAGACTGATCAGATTGAAATTTGACTAATCTGATTGTTTTCTGATCCCCGTGTTCTCTTAGATGATTTTGTTTTAATCACTTTTATTTAACCTCAATTCAATCTCAATGAATTCCATTAATACCACGTGTAAACAGCTACAAACAGCAGTGAAAAAACAAGACTTTAAAAGCAAAAGACAGTTGAGATTTTGTAGAGTTTAAAGTTGAGTCCAAACTATTTTTTAAAACATTTTTTATTTGTCAGTTCTAACGAGTTGCAAGTAGAAACATCATTGTATCTAAACATATCCTCATCTACACAAAGACAGAGATGTAAATAATCACTTGTAGTGCCATCCAGAAATCCATCAACCAGCAGCATCAACTGTTTTCGCCCAGTAAAACAACCCCAATGTAAAAAACCCTAGGAGTCACATATGTCTGTTCGTTAGTTTTTGACTCACACATCAGATCTGTTTCTTGTTCCATTTTCTTCATTTAAAAAACATCTCTCTAAATTTCGACACATGGTCTCCAAAATTAACCAGGAAAAAAACCCATACATGTTTTCGTGTCTCCAGGTTTTGACTATATATATGTTTTAACAAAATAAAGCCTCCACTGGGTGTTTAGAGGGTTGTAGAATGAAAATACAGCATTTCCTTTAAAAGGTATATTCGAAGTAAAACATTATAAAATAATAATTTTGACAGGCACGACGTTGGCATTTTGTTTACATCTACCAGCCAATAGCTGGCAGAGCAGCAGGCACCATTTTGGGTTACCTAATACCTTAAATACTGCAGCACAGTGAGGCTGGTGCTGTGGAGTCTGCAGGTCAAGTAGCTAGAAGCACCGGGGATATGCACATATCACCCTGAATTTCTATTCCCTTCACTGGCTCCCAGAATTAGTTAAAATGTTGGTGCTGACATACAAGGCTCTGAACGGCCAGGACCTGTGTACTAGCATCAGCTGTTAACCGAACACCGTCCTGGTTGAGGCCTTCGTTCCCAAGCACAGAACCTCCTGGTTGTTTCACGGACAAGGACAAGGACAAGGACATGGCCCTCCAGTCTGTTGCACCTAGACACCCTCAGCTTTGTTTTACAGACTCTGTGGAGGTCGTCAAAATATGACTGAAACTGTTCTTTTCACTCAGGTTTTTTTTTGTCATGAATTTTATTGTGGTTCACTGTTGAAAATACCCTCAGAAAAGGCACAAAAAGTAAAACCAACATAAAGGTTGGGATAAAGGTTAGAGGTTAGAGTTGGACATTGTTTTCAAAAGGTTGAGTTGGGATCTGTTCAGAAAAACTCAAGGATGGCATTTCAAAACTTTTTCACTATGGAACCTGTTTTTATAAAACATTTTAGGGCTTGTAAAAAGATAGATAAAAACAAAGACCACCATGCAGGGGCGGGGCTTTGGGAGGGGCTGGGAGGACGGTACACCCCCGACATCAGACGGGCCCGGTTTAGAAGCATGACGTGAGAGATGGGCCTCTTCCACATCTGAAAAAAACTGGTGAAGACAGGCGAGAACACGGGCCCTTTTATAATCCACACTCACCGCACAAAATGCCGAGTCATGCAGGGCGTTGCCCAGTCAGGTTTGAGTCATGGTTGCTAAAAGCTTTACAAGAAAGACTAACATTAGTGATGTAGTAGGTGAAAAATAGTGAATAAAACATTCTCCTGCATCACTGGCTTGATTTTCACTCTCACATTGAGCTTTATGACGCGCAAATTTACAAGTTAATCACCGATATTGCATCCAAGTGCATTGTGGGTAAAACTCATCATCTAAGGGCCTGGTCATTTGCTCCGCCCTCCGCCCGGCTCTGATTTGTTCCGCTAATGCCAACATGCAAAATAAAAGCAGACACCTGTTTACATGTCAGCTGTTCTTATGACTCACATTTTGTATCATCATGCAGATCTCTGTTTGACATTAAATTCAACAAATTTCATTACTCAACTACATTTATGCAGAACACCCCGCAAACATTGAGATAAAGTTAGAATAACTACTTCCCAGTGTTTAAAGATCGATGTTACACTATTATCTGTGTTTAAGCTTTTAAAAAAACCGAGATACACATCTCTCTGGTTGACTGCTAATGTCTCAGATTAGATCCACTCACATACAGGCGGTCTTTTCTGTGAAAACAGCTGTTTGGGTGTGTTTGGCTCATTAAACTAACTCGTCATTTTAATGCAATTTAGTGCAAAGTCCACACTTGTCACCGTCTCACCGCTCCTCCTCCGCCCTCCTGTCATTCCTCCGACTCTCTCACTCCCACTGTGATCATGATTGTTGGATAACTGTTAATTAATGACATGTCAAACTTATGCTAATGATAGCGACTTAATTTGGTGCCAGAAAAAATAAAATAGTGAAACACACATGTTTTTAACCGAGTAATGAAGATGAAAAAAAAAAAGAGGAAAACATCTTCTGTGTTTGCAGGAAGTCGGTGGTGTTAAAGAATCCGGGACGTGGCTCACCCTCAGTGGAGATGTTAGCAAGGCAGATGTGACAGGCCAACATCCATCCGCCTCCTCATCTTGTCTATTTATATGTATATTCATATTCATGAGCTAGTGGACCATGTGCATTTAGCTTTATTGAAAAAAGTGAATCTCAGTCCTTCCCCCTGGCAACTGACAGAGAAAGATTGCAGTGCCCAAGTGACAAAGGACTGGCAGGGCCCGGTGCTAAATCATTGTATTGACGTGGGCAATGAAAACTGAATCTCATCCTCTAACTTGCAAAAATGACTTTACCCTTCACTCAGGGCATTAAGTGGATTATTGGTTCTTCTATTAATACATCTCCTAATGATGTTAAAGTCTTTGGACAGCTGTTTGAGGGAACGGGAGAGGAGCACAGATGACATGGTTATTTATTATGACTCTCTCACTTGGAGACTTTTAGAGTTATACGCCCGTACACAGTATTCTGGCTTGATGGTAAAGTGCACAAGCTTCTGATGGGACTCTGAATCCAGAAAGTGATTTCGAATATGCTGCAGAATGACTTTGAACTGATCAGTACTTGTTATAATAATAATAATAATAATAATAATAATAATAATAATAAAACCCTGCATTTCTGTATGACAACAGAATTACGCTTTTTAATAAATAATAGTTAGATGTTTTAACAGGCAAAGTTCACCATCAGATGTATAATAGGTAAAGAGGAACTGTGCAAACAGAATTTAATGTAGCTTCAAATTAAAGTTGCAACTTTAAAAACTAAAAAAAATGTATCTAATTTATAAATTATTTGAAGAAATGATAGAACACATGGTGCAAAGGTCCTGATGCTACGTGATGCTTGTTGCTCTAGTGTGAGAATAAACCATTAATGCTACATAAAGGCCTCTATACGTGGTTTATCGAGTCATAATCTCTTCATTGTAAAATATGAAACATATTAGTGAAAATAACAATGAAAATATTTTTTAAAAAATGAGGTTTGAGTTTAGGTTTGTTTGAAAATGACAACAAGTTGAAGAAAATGATAATTGAATGTATTTTGTGTATAAATCAAGACAAACGGTGTTACATGTATTTGAGACGCTGCAGTTCAGTCACTTATTCTACTACATGGTTCACTGTTTATCGTGAAAATTGCCTTATGGTGAAGTTTTATTGCTGAGCAGACAAACATGTAGTCCATGACACTGGTATTACAGCATGATACAAACACCATAGTCTGTAACACGACAAGTCCAAGTCAGGGTGAGTCCAGAATACACCAGAATACACCAGTGGAAAATAAAGTCACTGAAAATAAGAAAATCAAAACGTCATCTTTCTGATATTAAAGGGAAAAATCTGTGGACTTGAAAATGTAAAAAATGTTAAAAGCTTTTTGAATGACCTCAGTTCTGAGAAACAAAGAGTAGTTCAAAACTCAGCTAGCTCTGACTAAATCGCTCATCTGAGCATGTCTAATAAGAGATAACAACAATCTAAAGATTTATAAAGAATTAAGTATAAAAATGTTGATTGTTGGTTTTAGCCTGGCTCGGACTAGCCGTTAGCTTGTCTGTCTGCTCAGAAGGAAACTTTCCATCTGTAACATATAAAAACATGTTTAGTCACTCCACTCAACCACTTCAAATCATCACAAAATCATATTTACTTTGGCTCAAAAACAAACAAAAAAAACAATATAATCAGCATTAATTTCCCTCCTTCCTCTGAGACCCAACTTTAAATGCAGTTGGTGAAAATTATTTATTTCCTTTCTTTAGATAATCACGAGTTAAAACAAATTCTCTTATTGATTTTCGGCTTTTCTCCTGCCTGTCCCTCCTCTCTCTCGTCCCCCCAGGCTCCTGCACTTCTTCCCTCAGTTCTTCAAGTACTGACAGTAGCTCGGCTCATATAGACACTGCTGCCTTTGCATAATGCGTATGCGCCTTCTGTAGGTCGAATGAAGCTACTTCGACATGTGTCAGAAGCTCGCCGTGTAGGCTTGGACTAATGATGGCATAACGGCCAGCCCACTGCCCCCTCAGCGTATGCCCACTCTCACGTATGCGTGTGTGCATGCAGGAGAGAGAGAGAGGGGTGGGGGGGGGGTTGGTGGCAGTTTTCGTCATGCTGATTAAAAGCATCCCCTCCTCACTCACAAAGCCCCACACAAAAAGACAGCAGGGAACATGAACCACTGTCAGGTTGGCCCAGATGAGGACACAGGATCCATGTCACCTGAATTTACCGGCCTAATATGACAGCCAAGTTGTGATCCCTTGTCTGGGACGTGTCACGTTAGCAGAGTTTGGGGCTTATTCTAATGCAAATGATGTCAGGTTTGGACAGAATGTGAATGAGACTCGTCACACTGTCCAAGAGTCTAAACCCACCCGCGTGACAGTAGTTCCCCGCGCGGCTCCAGATGAAATAAATACGACATTTGACATTCAAACCAGGCACCCAAAACCAGGAATAGTTGAAAATAATGAGGAATTTGCGAGAGGAACCACAGCAGCATGAGTGTACCCTATTTACCTTTTCAGAGGTGTTAAATAGCACATGTACAAACTCTGGAAACAGTCTGTTCATAAACACAGATAAAGATGCAAGGTTTTCAGATTTACTCATAACTCACCGGCTTCGATCAATCCTGTACAATCCATTAGATTTTATTTACAAAACATTAAAGAAGGATGACGGATCGAGACTTGTTTGACCATAAAAAACTCTAAATTAATCTATAGGCAGGTGACATCATGGAAATCTTCCATAAAGACACATTTTTGGAATAATGTCTCTATATTTTAGATTGTTTGACAGCACAGTGAGTGCATCACACCTGTGGGCCAACAAAGACGGCTTTGATGAATCCTAAAAGACACTCAATCCATTCAGAACAGCGGCAGCCGTCATTACTCTCAAAAGAATCCACTTTGTCACTTCTCCATTCTTCAAGAGCCTCCGCATCGTCCTGATGAATTATGTCGTCTGTATCTTCTGAAACAAGGTTCCTTCCTGACAGGAACACAACACTTTACACGATGATTTCGACTGTTCACAGATCTCAGCTGAGACGAACGTGTCAACAAGCGATCGGATTCAAGCCCCTGTCCATGACGAGATGTCTCCGGTGAGTTTCAAACCTTCAGCTTCTCCTCAAAATCTGCCACTGAGGTTTGTAGGAAACCTTAAGGTGCTACATTGTCTCGCTGTCAGGATGCGTGCAGCAGGAAGAAATTAGTCTGACACCTCAGGTATATTTGTTTTGGCGAAATTCGGAGCTCAGCTCGGATCGACAGCTCGACTTCTAACAGAACTAATTTGCGATGAAGTGTAAAATTCTTTAAAAAAAAAAAACTCTTGCTGCCAAGGTTGTTAATTAGCTAAACATTGAGAGTTGAAAGTATTTTTAGAATAAATATCAAAGTTGAATCTGTTCAAATCAAAGCAGTCATAAAACGTACCTTTTACTGGTTAAAATGTGTAATAAAGTTGTTTAGAAGTGTGAGTAATTATACTGTTAAAGAAGTATAATTCAGTGAAAGATGACACAAGTTTTACCTTGTTCAATAAGTGGAAACAGTTCGGAGATTTACCCATCGAACCTTAAACAGACAAATGATCAATTATTTTGGTTTGTTTTCTTAAACAATTGCTGAAATACTTCGACAAAATGTGTTCCACAGTTAGCAAAATCAAACAACAGTGTCCGCTCAGTAAATTTACCTGATTTTGAAAAAATCCTGATTCGCTTTACAGTTCAAAACCTTCCGCCATCCTTAACCCACCTGATGTTTTTTTTTCTCTGCACGGGACTGGAAAGTTTGACTTTTTTTTTTTTTTTCAATGAAGTCATGAAGAATGTGGATCATCAGATTCACAAAACACCTCTGGTGAAAGATTCTGCCATTGTTGCCTTTGCAAATGAGTCTAGAACCTGTGATGTTGATGAAATCTTATGGTCAGATCCAGAGAAATTTGAGATAATGCATAAATACTTTTTAAGGTGGTTTGTTCCTGTAGTTACTGTATTGTGTTTTTGCTTATTGAAGTTAGTTATATCTTATGTTTAGTGATCATAAGGAAAGTGAAATGTCTAAATGTGTTTTATTTTAGCACATCAGTGTGTGTTTGATATATACTAGCATAGAGTTTTACAAAAAATGTTAGATTTAGAAAATAATCAGGGTTTTCTGCAAATTACATTGTTTAAAGGCCTCCAAAGTTTAAATTGGGCCTAAGCAAATAAAAAAGTAAAAAAGTACTAAACTTAGAGTAATGTTATAGTTACCATATATTTCAGATTAAAAGCATAATCACGACATTTGCTTTTATTGTGAAAAATTAGACACTTTAAATGTTTTCATTATTTTTCTCTAGTTTTTCCTCTTCAGATTTAAAGCTAAACTTTATTTTATTACATTTTCCATCGAATAACTAAATGTTTTCATCTCATTCAGTCATCTATAAACTCTTCCGTTAGGGTTGCAGCACAACTTCAATACTTCTATTTACTTAGACAATTTATTTGTACAGTAGCAACAAGTTCAATTCACATCAACAGGCTCCGATTCAGAAGAAGAGGATGTTTTTGTCTTTTGGAAGTAATGTTATCGTACAACACTTAATGTTGCTCCAAAAGCAGCAAGAGAAGAAGAGGTTAAATGACAGAATCCCTGCTGTCAGCATGAGTAAACACAACGTGTGTGTTGTACCGATACAAACAGAGCCTGCATCATCATGTGTGTTTCACCACATGGGTGTTAGTACTCAGTACCAGAACAGTCTACCACAACTGGAAACACACTGATGATTATAAATGGATAACAAGCTGCACCGTGACGCCTCTCGTCATAAACAGCCGCTTGTTTAAACATCGGATCTGTGTTAGTCTTAATTCCTCTGATAAGGGTGACGACATGAGCTTGTCTATTAATTTTTTTGAAGTAAACAAGAGTCATGTGAAACCAAACAAATAACAAACTGCCTGGTAAAGTCGGTCTGATGAAAGTAAATCAGTAATTTCAACCATGTATTTTAAAGGTGTTCTCCTCAAGAAGCATGTCATTGTCCTTTTTCCTTCCTTGTTTTCTCTCGTTTTAGAACAATAACTGCCACACATTTCATAGAAGAAGGGAATTCCGTCAATCGTTTTGTTAAGATAGTTTACATTAAAGAGAAAAATTATATTTATACACAAAAACCAAAAGCCTTCTTCAATCAAGTCTGTAAAACTGTTTTTTCCTGCTGGGAATTTGGGCGCTTAAAGACGTATTTCCTTGATTACAAACTCACTTTTCAAAAACATCTTGAGTGGATGTTTTGAAGAAAAATATTTGATCATTTTCATCTTATTGCAAAAATATGACAGGAAATGCTGCCTTTCACAGCAAAAATGATAATAAAACATTTCACATAATACAGTGTTATAGTTAATTACACGTACTGATGTTGTTTTTGTTTCTGTATTTCTTATCGCTCCTTTCTGTGCTAGCAGACACAAAAATCCTGCTGCCAGGCATAAGAACCCTTTTGTTTCTTGGGAGTTATGCCTCAGGCTGGTGTTTAAGATCTGTTAGAGGTGGAAGTAAGACGGCTTAAACACCTTCAATGGAGACATGTCATGGCTTCTTTTATCGGGCTTCGCAACAGCTGAACTTTGAGACTTTGCACCAGTTTAACTCTTGAAATTAAAAACAAAATGTAATTCCTTTTTTTTTTTTTCTCACGGTAGAGGAGTACAAGGTGATGAGCATGCTGTGGGCCGTCAAACCGAGTAACGCTGGGATCTTCAATCAGTCCCTGACCTAAGTCGCCATCATCATCATCATAATATCAAACAAAGCCACCCTCAGTGATCTCAGTGACTACCGGGCAGTGTGTTGATGAAATGTCTTGAGAAACCGGTCTGGACTCATGTTATGTCTCTCACACCAGACAGTGTACAGCCAACAGGTTCACTGACAACTCTGCAGCCACAGCTGTTCATGATGAAGCTCAAAGACTACAGCTCTGCATTCAACATGATCCTACTTCCCAGACTGGTGTTGAAACAGTCTACACTCCACCTGCTTGTAGACTTCCCAACAGACCAGAGGGTTAGACAGGACCTGACATTTCCACAGCACTCGGTCTGAGCGCTGGTTCTCCACAGGGCACCATGCCGAGACCCCTGCTCTATACCCTCTTATCTGAGCCTTTAGAAAAGGTTGCCCCATCTGCCACTGCAACACTAGGGTCTAATTTGTTGACATCAGGACATTTGCAGGTGGGGCTCATTGCTGGGGGTTATGAGTCTGCCTCCAAGAATGTGGTTGGAGCAGTTAAAAAGGTGTAAAAACAACAACTTGCACCAAAACACAGTCCAGAACAGGGTTTTGTGGACTTCACATGGTGAAAAAACCCACCAATCTTTAATGAAGCATGTGCTCACACAGTTTTGTTTCCCAGCAGTCCACATGACAAAAGACCGAACCTGGGGCAAGACACCACTGAGCTGGTTAAGAAGGCCCAGCAAAGATTTTAATTTGAGGGTTCTCAAGAGAAACAACATCTCCCAAAGACTGCTGGTGGCCTTCTAGCTGTGTTCTATGGAGCATTCTCACATATTGCCTCTGTGTGTGGTTTTCTGGCTCCATGGCAGCACAGAGAAAAGTGCTCCAGGGGGTCATAAAGACTGCCCAGAAAATAGTTGGCTGTCCTCTCCTCTCTCTGGAAGAACTACACAGCTCCCACTGCTTCAGAAAAGCCCAGAACATACTGCAGGACTCATCACACCCGAGGCTTAATCTGTTTGAACCTCTGCCATCAGGCCGACGGTACAGAACCATGAAAACCCGAACAGATTAAAGAACAGCTTCTATCCTGCTGCAGCAGGATGGCTAAATGCTGCTAATCTTGATTCCTAATGTCCAATATTAATCATAAATGTATCTTCATTTTCTTTGAACATTTTGTGTGTCATTTTTTTATGTGACTGCAAGTTTATTCTTGTTTAAATATTTTAGTGTTGTGGGTCTTAAAGTCTCACTGAAGTATGGCACCACAATTTTGTTAAAGAATGTGATGCCAAAAAAATATTCTCAGGATCGGTTAGAGTTTTTGACCACCAAGCTGAACTGGGAGATTTAAAACAATAGATATTTCTCAGGTCCCACACAGAAAAAGCAAATAAACAAACAAAATAAAATACTGACGTCCGATTTTGGTTGCACCGAATCAATACTAAGAATGTTTAATGGAACATAGTATTGGAGTAAATTTGTATATTTCGCCATAGAAATAAGAGAACTGAATCTAATCTAGATGAAAGTTTGTTTTCATAGGTTGAAACTGAGGATGGAGCTGGATGAGGAAATTTTATGGATTCCTAAAAACGACTCTCACATCATTTTAAATTGACGTATAAAAGGACCGATCAACAAACATGGTAACGGAATGAATTGTTGGAAAAAAAAGATACTATTATAACCTGGTATTTGTATTTTATGAAGCAAAGTTTTTGGATGTGAAAAAAAAGATAAAAACAAACCCTAAAATTATAAATCACAAGTTCATTCTAAAATCTTGGAATTTCAAAGTAAATAGGCTTTTACTGCAGCTAAAGTTTGGTTTTAAAATTGGTTTCTAAAATTTGAAATTTGAAAAAATTAGAAAAAATTAAATTACCTGTGCCAAAATGTGCATAACAAAGCGTGAAAATAAAGATAAGAATTATGTCAGTAAAATCGAACAAAACCTCTTCAACATTAAACTAAATATAACCGGAGAGGCTGAAAAAAGCTCACAGTTGATCGAAAATATACTTTAAAATGCAATCTAAGCCTGTATTTCACAAAAGAAAAAAAACATTTCAGTAAAAATGACACATCACTTCTTTATTCCAGGACAGTTTTAAAGTTTATTTTACAACTGAGAATAAAAGGATGTGATTCAGAATAACTGTATTAATGACAAAACCTGGAAATTGGTCATTGAAGAACAAATATTTTCAAGCTTATGTACAATCATAAACATCATAAAGATGCAAGTAAATTAATTTCATGTAAACCACATTGAGGGACCTATTTTATTTTATTTTATTTTTTACTGAAAAAAGGACATTTTGGTCCAACAATATTTTGTTGCTTTGTACATTCCCCCCAAATGGGTCTAAAAAATAACCATAAAAATACACACAGTACAAATAATACTGAACTGTAAGGAGCAAGTTATGCTGACATACATATACTTATTAATTATTCATACAATAGGCTTTAAACTTCATTACTTTTACAAGTGTAGCTTCTTAATAAAATTGGTGGCCTACTCACGCAAATACTGTACATGTTGTGGAAAAAAACAAGAACTTTTATTTTACTAGAAAAAAACACAAATCTTTTGTAATACGTATTGTGATTTTTGTAATGGCAAACATCGTAGTTAGGCCCTAATGTTTAATTAATTAATTAAATAAAAGTAAAAACAACCCTTTTATTCAATAATTTCTGCACCAAAAGTGCGGAAAATACCTTATAATTTTAGAACACTAACTTTTTCTAATTTCTTATGAATAGCTGTTTCTAAGCTTTGTGAAACAGGGACATTAGTTTACTCATCATGACTGAAATTTTATCAGACATAATATACTCACTGCTTTACATGAAAACATGCACAAACAGCTTCATAAATAATGTTCAAGATGGTTGAAATATATTTATCCTAAAATAATGTGTGAGAAAGAAACCATGAGCAAAATAAGAACATGGACTAGTTTTAAAACATCAGTTGGACCTTTTCTAAAGGCTCAGATAAAATGCAGTGCATTGAAGATGCAACAGTCAGTGAGTGACAATATAGTGCCATGTTTGCATCAAACTTGTAGAACTGAATCAGTAAAAATTAATCTTTTACAATGAGGCTTAGAGTCCCTGTAGTGCAAACTTTCATCCTTCATGTCAGAGTAATCAGAGTAAATAGTATTAAAGCTCTTTGTGTTTTTATGTGTCTTTAATACAGCTGTGGCACTATCTATGTTGACAGATTGAAACTTAGGCCGAATCCCATTTGCTTGTTTTACCCGTACCCCTCCATCAATTTTCATTAAAGTGAAAAGACGCAGTTGTTACAATATTTCACAACAATTTCGGACACCGTTCTAAAAGTTTGTGACTTTTTAAAAGCTTGTTATGGAAGATCAGTAGTACCAAATGTGAGATAAACTAGATCTTGCATTGAAGAAAATCGATTTATTTTTCCTCGTATTTGGCATTTGAAGTACATGCCTAAAAAATCTTTACAGGGCCAGCTAGCCCCACCCCTTTACTCCTCCCCTACGTCACCAAAAGGATTGAAACACCTTGACTGCTAAGGTGTGGAGGAGAGGGATGAACTGGTATTCAGCCTTAGAGTTTTAGTGCAACAATCTGCCATGCTATATCTGGTTTTAGTGTTTATCAAACTTTTCAAGTTCTTTCACAAAGAAGAGATGGTCCTCTGGTGACTTTCCATGGGTTTTGCAAAGGTGCAATTTGATTGCATGTTTGCTTACAAATGTTCGATTGCACAGTTTGCACTGATATATTGAGCCAGTGTCGTCTTCTGTAAGTCCAGATGAAGAAAATGTTTTGTCCTCTATTCTGCTGACTGCCTGCTGCTCTAGAAGGTCTATGGAAAGCTTTGAGAGGTCCTTTAGGGTGAACCCAAGGTGGGACTCCAAATGGTTAATATACGACGAGGGAGTCCTGAACTGGGAAGCACAGTCACAACACAAAAACAGAGGTTGCCCAGAATCAATATTTTTAAGGAACTTTGTACCTCCTGTCCTTTTTAACTGGTATTTTACATTGGCCAGCCAATGTGAGATAGTGGTCATAGAGAGACCAGTGAATTTACAGATGTGGACTCGTTCTTGTGGTCCCAGGTCACTAATGACAAACTTTCCATCTGAAGTCTCTCGAAGACTGGAGGCGAATTGTGCCTGGAGAATCAGGAGGTGCTGGGGGTTCCAATTTGACTGGCGACCTTTTCGTCTTTGGATGGGTGATAGCTCCTCCATGCTGTCTTCAAAAGTATAACCATCCACATCTGATTTCTCAGAGACAGAAGATGGTGTTGTAGACTTTGGTGTTAAACGGCCAGTCAGATTTTTCACCATATCTGAAATATCCATCAAAGCATTCTCTCGAAGAGGTGGAGATGATGACTGGGAGACATTTTTAAAAGCTGGTTTGCTACCGTTCATGTTGTTGTTTGGTGTTATAGCTTTTGCTGAACTGCCACTGTTGGTTTTGGATTTTGTTAAGTCAATAGGCTGATCATAGTCATCATCATGATACTGACTCACAGACTCTACTTGTTTACTCTCAGTAGTGTTGCTCATCTTATAAAGCATTGCAAAGGGATCCATGGAGGCTGTGGCCACTTTTGTAGCTTTCCCCAAGTGGTTGTTTAGGACAGACTGCAAAGCACTGAGAGGGCTGACAAGTGGTTGCTCAGGCGAATGATCAGTAATGATGCTTAGATTAGTGCAGCCATTGCTAACAGGTTTCTGTGGTGATTCACACTCACTTTTTATCTTTATGTCAATTGAAGTCTCTGTTTGGTCTCCTTTACCTTTTGAATCAACCTCAACCTCATTTGTAGCATTTTTAGCAACTCTTGAGAGGTTTTCTGAATTGGATGAAGCCTGTTTGTCCCTAGGATTTGACAAAGGAGACATTACAGACATACACTTAGTTTCAGCAAGTTTCTCTTCTTTTTCATTGTTTACAGAATTACTTCTTGTCACCTTTTCCACAAGCTCCTCCATGGCCAGCACATTGCTCTTGTGACTCAGAGGAGAAGAGGGACTATTTGGTGAATGCATCAGAGAGCTTATATCAGAAGACATTGCCTTCAAACTAGTGCTGCTGAACAATGGCTGGATCGGTGGACATGAAGGCAAGGTTGACTTCAATGATCCATGGAGCTGATAGGCAGCATGAATACTGGGATATCCTCCCCAGGTTGGTGCTCCTGTTTGGGCCTTGCTGATTGCACTTGAAACTGTGTTCTCCAAAGACTTTAGGATGTCTAGACCACCTTTAGGTGTCTCTTCTAAGTCTTCCTCTGTAAGATATTGGTAAGATCTGGTTTTTACAGGTTTATCAGCTTTTTCACAAGGGTCTTCTTTTTCTTCCTTAATTGTTTTCTCTGGTTCTCTGACTTCTACCTTCTCTCCCTCCATCTTGTTGTCTTTTATTTCATCATGCTTCTCTTCAGGGCTAGAGGGCTGCAATGGGGAGTCAAGCTGAGACTTACCATTGGGTGCAGGGAGTCGAGTGGTGGTAGGAGGCAAAGGGATTGATTGAATTTTCTCCTCAATCACAGGATCCAAAACTAACTGCTTACCCTTTTTAGAGGCTGAATTTGTGACTTTAAGAAAATGTCCTGTGACCATCATATGGGCTGTCAGCTGTTGCAAAGTGTCATGTGAACTGCCACATTCCATGCATTTCAGTATTTGTGCCTTTCGTGCCTCAAATTGCCAAGTATAACTGGCACCATTTTGGTAACCATATCGATTGTTAGGAGTGACATAGGGGTTAGCCATTTTTGGGTCTTTAGGAGACTCTCCAAGGAATATGCCGGATGAAGCAGATTCTGGTGAGCTCGGAGACATTAAGTCCTGAAACACTCTTTTTTTGGCTGGTGGCACCAATTTTGATGTGAGGGTTGGCATTGGTTCTTTTAGAGGCACTTTCTGATAGTGTTTTGTTTTGATCATGTGAACACTAAGATCTTGCAAGGATTCAAAAGAGTGGCCACAATACATGCATTTGAGAACTTTTTGGGCATCTTCTTTGCCTTCCATCTCTAGCAGAGAACGCTTGCGTGGTTTGGACCACTTCTTGCTTCGATCATCCTCCGTGTCCTTGTTGTCGTCACGATAGTGGCCTGTCTCATTCATATGTACAGTTAGACCAACCAAGGTATCATAGGCTGCACTACAGTCCTTACATCGAAATTTGCTTGCCCCAGTAAATACAGGGCCATAGAGTTTATTATTTTGTCTGTAAAGCTGCACTGTGCTGAAAAGGCTGGGCTCAGGGAGAAGTTGGTATGGAGTATGCTGTAGTGTTTTAGCCAGAGCTGCTTGATGCCAGTCATAGGCCAATCCTCCTGTGCTGCCAGAGCTGATGCTGCTGTTACTGTTGCTTGAAACTGTTCTTGCTGTGGTACTGCTGGTGGTAACATTGGTGGTAACTGGGGTTTCATTACTGCTACATCTGTTCTTTACATTGGTGTTGCCTGAACCATGACTGTTCAGAAATCCATTGCTCCCTTTCTGATTGCTACCACTGCCTTTGCTATGTGCCACAGTGGTTCCTTGTTTGCTTTTAAGCATGTCCAAGGCAATGCTGGACCAGGAGGCATCTGAAATCAAGTTTGCATAGACGGCTTTCATTTTTGTCAGATTGTCCTGCAGTGAGAGGCCATTGATGGACTCTCGGCTTTCATGATGATTTTCTTCTACCTTCTCCTGGTCACTAAAGGAGGAGGTGGTGGTTTTAAACTCCACCAGCTGATCACTTGTGGTGCTGAGAGGAGAAGCGTACCCAGCATCTGGGTTAGTACCATTGCTGAGTGGAGAGTTTTGGCAGCTGTAATGATCTCGTGCATCCTCTTCATCGTTGAAGAGATAGTCGGCATCTTGACCATCAAGGGAAAGGCCATCATCCTGCAGATGTTCCTCTTCATCAGCCTTATCCACTGTAAATTCTTCTTCAGGTCCATAAGCTGAAAAACAAAACAGATGGAAATGTGACATGAGACACTTGTCTGTGTGTTCAGCAATACAGCTGAAAAACAAGAATAAACCCTTAACCCCTCTATGTGACTGAGGTATTATTCCTGAAGTTTGGGTCCTCAAAGACCATGTTTTTGAAACTTTTTTTCAGCAGATGGTGATTCAGGCATCTGAAGAACTTTAGGACATACCGAACAGGCAATTCAACTACTGGATCCAGTGTGTTGAGAAATGAAGGAAAAGCTTCTAAGACATGTAGAACAGTGGCCCCATGAACTAGGATTGAACACCACAAGCTTTTTTCTTGAGCTTGCAATAATAAAATGGCACACAACTTGACAAAGTTAGGTACCAAACCTACAATATAACATTTTCAAGAAACTGATATGCCTGCAAAACTTGGCGCCATGAATTCTATTTTTCTGAAGTACTATAAATATAGGTCTGTTTCTGACTTTGATTTGTTCCATTCTTCCAATTTCTACAAACCGTGGATTAACAAGTAAGAGATAGTGGAGCAAAATGCCAGCTGCATCACCCCTGCCAAGCCACGGTTGGCTGGAGCCAACTTGGCATCAACTGTGGAAGTCCTCACAGCATGATGTTCCGAAACGGCCAGTGGACATGAGAAGGCATGTTGTTACTGCCTGTGCTCCCTGTGTATGTGCCATTTTAAACGAAGAGGGGAAATTTGTTGCATTAATGGCTGTCTTTCTTTTTCTGTGCAAGCTTCCACACATTGTGAGGACATATCTTGAGTTTTAGGTGTCTAAAATGGAATCAAAAATAAAATGCTTCATATGACCTTGGATGTAAATCAAGAAGCAGCCATAGCACAGAAGCAGGAAAGGGGGAAATATGCAGAGTTATAAATGCTAAGGGAGCTTCTCCAACACATCCCTCATAAGATTGTTGTCTGAGGTGCCAGAAAGAGTCTCCAGCGAGGAGGCAGATGTGCTGTCAGCTTCAAAGAGCATGTAACTCTCTATCTCATAATCAGAATGGACACAATGCCTGATGTTTGTGAGGTACTAGTAACTTCTGGGAAAAGCTTGAGGTCCTACACCTGACTGTATGTAAGTGTGAAAGTTAATGCACATCTTTCCTTTAAGAAATTACACTCTCTTTGAACTTGTTTTGTTCCCAATTGTAAGATATTAATTACACATACGTAGAGTATCCTTAAATTATTAAGGGATTTTGTTGCTAAATTAGAATATTTTAACCTCTTGCCTAAGCAGCTATAACTCTTTCAACATGTATCATCATCCCCACTAAGACGCAGCCCACTCTGTTAAAATTAATTCAAAACTGAGCCAATTCAAAGTCAAAGTGGGAAGACTAAAGACAAAATAGCTTTCCTGACAAAGTGAGAGAACTCTGACAGCAATACAAACACACACACGGACAACACACCAACACTAAAGTCTACTTTTTTTCCTGTTCGTTGCCTTGACAGGCATCAGTGTCAGGAGTGTGTAAGTGTCAGCCCAAGGTGTCAATGTCCACACAAACAAGCCAGAGAAGTGGTGGGAGGAGGCAAAGTAACAACAACAAACACAAGTCAGCCATTTTTTTTTTTTTCACTCCTGCTCGAGCCTCCTCCTTCACCATCTGTGTCAGAAAAGCTGCGGGTGCCACCGCCGGCTAATAAGGCAATCAGAGATGGAAAAGATGCTGACATGGCGGCTTTCGAGCGTCATTCAGAACAAAAGAGGAAGCGAAGAAGGAAGGAGAGAGAGGGATGGGGAGGGGATTAAAACAGGAGGATGGAGGGGAAGGGGGGGAGTGGGGGTGAAGTGTCTGTTGTGGTTGTCAGTCAAAAACGTAAGCCCACTTTGTGCTGTCAGGGAGGAAAGGCAAAAGAGAGGAAGTTCTGAAAAGAGAGGCAAAAAAAAAGATGCGTTTAGCCCTATGAACAAGAGGTGTGTGTGTGTGTGGGTGTGTGTGTAAGAGGCATAAAAACAATCACATAGAAACAAATTAAAAACCTCATAGGAACTGTAAAGACTAAATCATTACAATATTTGCATTGCTGCCAACTGACTGCATGTTTCAAAGCGTACATCCAAGGTGTGGCTGATTTGTTGTGTTTATGTGTGCATCTTAAGTGTCACGGTGAGTCAGGTGCAAGCAGAGATGTAGTGTGGGTAGGGGAGAGGGGGAAGCGAAGCCATCTGTGTCTGGAGAAGAGCCTGTCACTATTGTTGTGCCCAGAGTCCAGGATTTCCTGCTGCAGACAGGTGACACCACAGTAGGACATCCCCCTGCCATGTACACACACGAGCAATGACAAACGTGCACTCTTTTCTCTGAAACTGCATTCATCATCTAAGGAGCAAAAACCTATGTGGTCTATATTTGACACACACATATATATATAAAGTTAAACCAAGCAAGTGCCTTCAAGTCAAAAGTAAGTGTTGGCAATGCAACCGGCAAAAGCTTTTACAAGCTGGACAAAAGTATAGAAATTTACAGAACTTGGCTAGTATATTAAGCACAACTTTAAGTGCAAAAATTCCATAACTTGACACAACACCCCCCCTACCCCCCCACCCCACCCCCGCCATCTCTTTTTCTGCCATCTATACACAACACACACTTTTCCCTTTTAAGCCTTTTTCATTTATTCATGTTGTCTCTGAGAAGAGGGCAATCCCCGCTCTTATTTGCAGTGCTAATGTCCAATTCCAGGAGCTTTCACCCCGCTGATTTACCCTTCGCGCCAAACGCCGCATCTGCAGCACGGCGGCTAGGCGATGCTCCCTCACAACGTTTAGCGACCCTTCAAAGAGGGAGCTCTGGTGTGGCAGTCTTATTTCTCTCTCCCGTTTCGCTTTGTCACCGGTCCCTCCATTCCCTGCCACTCACCTCTGATGGCTTTGGACAGGCCTGATCAGTGTGTGTCATTGACCTGTACAGCGCACATGAGTGTGTGCGTGTTTCAGTAGAGAGAAGGCTGTAAATAAAATGACATTATTATTTCCTCTGTCCTATCATGTAGAAAAGCCAATTATGGTAATGCTTAGTATGTCAGGCGATATCTGTCTCTCCCCACTCGCCCCTTCATTCGGTTCATTCTTGGTCCCCTTTCTCAATGCAGAAGTTGTGGCTGTGGTTTTACAGGACACGGCATTCTCTTTGGGCTACTCTGACGACTGTGCATGTTAAAGCAAACTGGGACGGACCTACAGTCCCCAATCATATACCCCACTTGATTATTGTCTCCATACACAAGCCATAAAGATGCTTCAAGCCATAATTAGGCTGGTGTTTCTGTCTAGACACCAACAAAAGTCCTTTAACCATTGAATTATTGTTGCTTGATAAAATAAAAGAATTCCTACGCTGTTTAACAACAACGCTGGTTAGCGCTGCTATAGAGACACTCTATTAGTTATAATTTAATCCACAGCTTTCTTGACCAGACATCTGAAAGCTTACTGAACAGCAACCCCTCCCCTAACCCACATAGAATATTCCACCATATGGCACAGTAGCTCCGGGTCCCTCTTGTAGCTAAACAAATCCACCATCTCGGTTTCCAAAGCTCCACCAGTACAGTCTGGTCTTCATACTGGTCAATCATGTTCCTGAAACCTCAACATGAAGTTAAATAAATAGCATTTTACTGCCTTTAATTACAATATCTTTGGGTAATTGTGTACTCTACAATATGTTTTCATTTCTATAATTTGTTTGCACCTTTTATTCAATATAATATATTTAGACTATAGTATAGTTTACGAAACACTTGTGAATTGTTTTTAATACGTTCAATAAGTCTGTTGTTCCAAACATCTAGTTGGAACCGCCTGTTCATTCTCATCTTTTAACTTATGGATGCTTGGTCAAGACAACCTGATGTCACATGTCCACATGCTTCGCTGTCCAACAGGGAATGTCCTTGAATCAGACATTATAAAACAGGGACCAAATGTTCTCTGTTGGTAACGCCCCTGACTTCTCCTGATGGAAAGAAAAGATTGACACTAAAGAAACGGTGATCAACTTTGACGGAAGATGTACTTTACATCAAGTAATGATATTTCCCAAAATCTAACCATTTACACTCTTTATGGCAAATCCTTTTTAATATTATTTTTGTATTTTAAGATGAATAGGATTCATTTTTTTGTACGTTGCTCATTGCTATGAGAGGATTTAAAATTTTATCAAACAGCTTTATAACATGATTGTGTGATAGTTAGAATTATAGCACCCTTTTAAATCACGCCGAGAAAAATAAAGCACATGAACGTAACATGTTTTTCACCTGCAATTACTTGAACATGCCATAAATGTTCATAATCAACATTCTCATGAGTTTAACATTTTCTCACATAAAAATGGGATTTTTTTTTTTTGCTAGTTTTGTCCCAAAATCTCTTGTCACACCCTTCTTCCCTGGGCCCATTTTTGGTGTGTAGTCTCTGATAGGAAGCTAGGTCCCCAGATTTGGGGACCTTGGGGTCAGGAGGTTAAGCACATATTACATATGAAAACATGTTTCCATGTTTTAGAAAGTTTGTTTTTTGGAATGGAACTACTTTCAAATCAAAAAAGATTTGCAATTATAGTAAGTAATTTTATCACAACTGTAGATCAGTGGATCATTAAGTCGACACATAAATACCTCTGGGTTTTATCTTTGTTGAGTGGAAAGCGCTAAAAAACTAGGAAAAGACTTCAGTGGTAAAAGAAAACTGCTTTCTTGGTTCTGTCTTGAATTTCCAGCCGGTTTTTGACACCCCATGACAGTGACTGTGGTCTATAAATCACCTTCTCCCTGAACTGTCAGTGCCCACTTGTTCTGAGATGAAACAACAGCCGTTAGATCATCGGTGCAACAGATTCCAGCCCTTTCTGCTCAGCTTTCCTGCCAACCACCGAACATTGCTCTGTGCTGCGCAGACATTTCAAACCATCTGGTTTGCTTTCAAGCGAAGTATGGATAAAGCATTACTGCTGCTAATTAACAATGAAGTGACTGAGGTTTATTTAACCTATGCCAAATACTGACTCAGTTCAGACTAAATCAGGCAGATGCTATTTGTTAAACAGATTCTTTAACATTTTTTTTTAATTCCGAACAAGCTGCAGAGTTATTATACTATAGAAAATGTAGGTTAGTTTAGGTTGTAAATATGTATGACCATATAATTAAAGATGTTCACATTTTCTGCGTTTTTTTTTTTTTCTTTCTAAAATAAACACAGAGTACTATGTGCATAGATGGTGTCTTTTGAATTCACCTGCATTAACCCTGACAGTGGAGCTTCCCTCGACTAAACAACAGCTGCTCACATCGCCTAGCAACAACCACTTGATGGATGACCCCAAAGATGGATAATTACCATAAATCACTATGGTTGTGTGGTGAAGAGAGGCAGAAATATTGCTGCAGGAAAAAAAAAATAAAACCAGAGAAACTCATTTTAAGATGGTTTAGGTTTAAAAGAAATGAGCAAATGTGGTTGTTGACGTATTCTTCTGCTGGTTAAAACTGGTTGGTGACTTCAAAATAACTTTATGATTATGTCTTGAAAGTAGACAGTGTGTACAAGAGAGCGTGCATGAATAAGGGCTGTGAAATGAGCCCTGATGAAATGACTCATGGGATGAAATCTGTCCTGAAGGAGTGCTGACAAACAAAGTGGGCCAAGGGAAGAAGAAAGGAAACAGCAGACAAAGAACAACGACAACAGCAACGAGTTAAAAAGACGAGAAGTGGAACGAAGAATGTACATGTATATTTATACAGAGTGACAGAGGTAGACAGTAGAAAATGAAGAAAAAAGAAAGCCAAGACTCAAATTTTAAAAAGAAACCGAGGGGGCACAGGGCCAAAACAGGGTCGAAACCTAACCAGTTTGGTCTAGTCGGGTCCGGCTGCACAATAAGCCATCAATCAACGTTCTCTGCACTGTCAGCCCTCCCCTCAACTCACAAAGGCCGTCCACTTTGTACACCGCTGAGGAACAAAACATTGAAAAGCAACCGAGACACAGAGGGAAAAGAAAACTCATACACACACACACACACCGACTCACATATAAACACACACACACTTACATGAGTGTGATCTTTTACCCTCAGCAGGAAGGAGACACTCTGCTGTCCCAGAAAGAGAAAAAGGCTCAGCAAGATTCATCTGCTCAAAGTCACGCAATATTTGATTCTTGAAAATAGACTCAAAAGGCTGTGATTATTGTGTCTTAGATGCATAAAAGGAAAACAAGATACTTATTCAAACATCCCCATATTTTAATTCCTGTTTTTTAGATTATTAATTTATTTTTTCTGTAAACTTTGGAGCATTTTTCATGAAAATGTAGAGACGAATGTAATCCACCAAAAAATCAATACAAAATACAAATAATACAATAATAAAACCGTAAAAACAAAAAAGCAGCAAACTACTTGAGATCTGAACTTTGTTACATCTGGATGGTTGAACATTGACTTATGTCTAAATGTTAAAAATATGATATTTTTTCTGTATCTAACAGTGAGAGAATCAGACCTCAATAAAAGCTGAACAGCCTCAAAAACTAATTAAGATGAACTAAATTAAACTCAAACAGTTGCAGCTGTAACTCCTGTATCAAACTCAACTAGAAAACAACAGATTTGCCAAGTGGACATACATTGTAGCTGTCAAGTTGAAGCTAAAAGAAAACAGTGGCTTTACTGTTCCCCTGAAAGGAAATCCCCCGACTGTGGTGAGTTCACTGAAAACAACTGATTTGATTGTTTTCAACGCTGCGACATAAAAAGGTTCAACAAATACAAAATTGTGCATGTCATGCAAACACACACCACCACAGTAGTGACATCTTTCACCTCCTTTAAACATGGTTTTCAAGCCGAATACAGAAGATGTGCTTCGATAACTGTTAAAATCTAATTCCGTCTGAATCACACAGTTTGTCCAGCTGCATGAAAACCTTTTATCAGCTCCCGAAACAAACCAGAACACAAAACACGTGGATGACTTTGTGAGAACCCGACCTTCCATCCCCACGTGCACAAAGACAGACAAAGAAATAACTTTGGGAAACCATAAAGTCACTTCAGGTAAATTAATTAGAACTGCAAACCCTCGGGGCAGGACGCTGCTGCGGGACGAGCAAACATCCCCAAACATTTTAGTGCTTTTAACTACGCGTGTCACCGGGGAAATTCCTGCAATTGTGCCCCATCAAAACCATTATCCTTTATGCATCGCCACGTTTCCTTTCTTGTTCTGCCTGCTTGTGAGACGAGTCAGTGCTGAAGTTTGGCGCTCCATTAAACAAAGTTGAGCTGTTCCATTTCAACACTAGCTTTGGATTTAAGCATGATGAATGACATGCGGAGGTTAAAGTAACCAAAAAATAGAATTAAAGAATAAGCTGAATGGGTGCAGGCTTGGAGTTTTTACTTTTTTTTCTGATGACTGTGGCAATAAAGTGACAAAAGAAGAAATGATAGGAGGGTGGAGGGTCCCTAGAGAGAGACAGTAAATTATGAAGTGGGCTCTTAAAGTGGACTAGCATCAGTATACATCTCATCCTAATTGTGTGTGTGTGATTGTATGCATGTGCACAATGGTTATGAAGTAAGAAAGAGAGGCAGGAAGGGAGGAAGCGATCCTTCAACAGAGCACAATATGAGACTGCGGACAGACAGCGAGCGGCTGGAAGGTTCTGGAAATAAGAGAAAAGCCTGCCTCCCTCACATTTCAGCCTCCCAAAGTGCCCTCCATCTACCGCCAACACACACTCCTACACACGCATACACATAAATGGCACCATAACTCTATATCCGCAATCAATCTCCACTATGAAGACACATCCATCTTCAGTAATGTTAATGGGAGGGTTGTGGGGGTGGGAGGGGGAGGAGGACAGAGGTAAAACAGAGGGTATGTGACTGCAGAGCTTACCTCAGAGCAGCGTGAGGTAATGTGGGCTTCGTGTGTGTCATAGAGACAAGGTAAATGAATAAAAAGCGAGACGCTAGCTATGTGCATCTGTGTGTGTGTGTGTGCGTCAGTGGGAGAGTTACTGATGGCTGCCAGGTTACATCTGGCAGAAAAAAATAAATTATGAAGAAAATGAACAGGCCATGGAAAGAGTAAAGGAGGATGAAGGGGGATCACGACAGAGGGAAGGAGGAGACATACTGAGAGAGGGAATAAAGGATTAAGTGTGTGTGTGTGTGTGTGTGGGTTTGTATTTCTGACCTCCTGAGGACCCGTTTCCAGACTTTTACTATCTTTCTGGGGTCCGAGGGTTCTTGTGGGGACCGAAGCCTGGTCCCCATGAGGGGGACTCCCCTTTTTAGGGTTAGGGGTTAGGTTTATAGGTATGGTGTGAATAGAGTTTTAGTTAGTCTTAGGGTTAGTTATAGATCAGTAATGGTTAAGGTTAGTAAAAGGGTTTGGGTTAGGTATAAATCTAGTTACTAAAATCAATGGAAGTCAATGGACGGTCCCCATAAGGATAACAAAACACACTTGTGTGTGTGTGTGTTTGTGTGTGTGTGTGTGTGTGTGTGTGTGTGTGTGTGTGTGTGGAGTCGTGAGAAAGAATAGAAATAGATGAGTCTTCTACTGATAAAAGAATTTGTGGCTTTTATGGATGCTAAAGAAAAAATTGTGGGCGTGTATGAGAATGTGCAATTTTAGATCCATTAACATCCAGAAATCTAATTTTTAGACTTCATTCATTGAGTATCTGAGTTACCTCCAAGTTACACGGTTTTGTCACAACCTCCTCTACGAGTCACTTCCCACTGGGAGAGTTTCAGATGCGAGTCAGCAGTGGCGCGGTCCACTGAGTTGACTCACGAGATCACAAAATCACGCGTAATATCACCTTAACAACAATGGACGCCGGCATGGAAGTCTTTGGTAGTTTTTAATGTTTAGAGTCAGATCGAAGACATAAACGAGATCCTTAACATGATGCTAGCTATCACAAATCTGCGCATGCATGGGTGTTTTCCTGTTAGCTGTATGTTAGCTTGATGTGTTCTGGAGGCGTGTCGTATAGAAGCCAATCCTATCTTCTGGGACGCGCCAGGTGTAAAGAGTTAATCACAAAAGACAGATGATATTGTTTTAACCTCGCTTCAACAAAATATCTCATATCACTGGACAGACTCGCAGAAAGCATCTAAAACTGGAGGCAGCCCAGTTCAAGATGGCCGCTTTAGATGAAGATGGCTGACTTTGGAAAACAAAAAAATGGCTTTACCATAACGTCATGTGACCCTCATTTCTCAACATCAAGCCAACTCTAGCTTAAAACCCCTGTGTGAAAGGTGTTGAGTGATGGAGGATGCCAGGCTTTTAATCCATATACATTATTTTGGGTCTGCTGTTCCCCAGAGTTTGACTCACTGGTCTAGAGTTTCACATTCCAGTCCAACAAATGGTGATAAAGTGATGGTTTGTTAACCAAATATACAATGAGGGCGAAAAAAGTTTGGGATTTTTCATCTGAAATTAAGCATAACAGCTAACTTTTAACTACAGTTACAGTTTCTTTTCATGAGGTCTTGAAATGTGTCCTTTGTGTCCTTAGTGCCACAATTTAACCAGGAACTTCATCTGGGACTTCGAGGATCCTTGTAAACTAGTTCATACGACATTTTATAGACCTTATGTCATGTACTAAAACCAAAAAAATGTGCTTTATTCTTCTTTAAACACAGCAAGGAACTGTTTTTCAACAAACCACAAAACAGCTTGAATGTAACGTGTGATCATCTGATCTGGAAGTTCCTGCCCTTGTGTGTTTGTGTTAGCGTGTATTTCTCCTCCGTAGATTTGTCAGCGTCTTTCCCATGACAAACTCGCCTTGTTCGGAGTGGAGGACAGCTCTTGGAGGGCTTTGTCACAAGGCGGTCTGTTCTTTTCCTGAGGCCTGGTGCCCCTCGTTTGATAAATGACACATGTCATTCTGTCAGTCCCTGCCATCCGGGCTGGGAGGCCCCGAGCTGATGTATGGCCGCCTGGGCTAAAGGAAATCGGAGTGTTTTGGCAGCACTCTGAGAAAACGGCCTCTTTTTCTGGTGTCTACTTTTGTGTCTGCACTCGTGTGTTTGTGCCTGTCTGTCTGCGATACAGGGAGGATGTTTAATTGTGTGTGCGCCTATTAGTTAGTGTCTGCGTCTCCCTGACTAGTGCATGTGTGTGCGTATGCTCTCAACCTGTCAGGCGGACGGGTGGAGGGAGACAAATCATCGTCATGACCGCCCCAGCTGTTCCCCAAATTTGGTGTGAGGAGGAGAGGGAGGAGGGGGACAAAAAAAAAAATCCTGCCGTTTGAGTTTTAAACGGCTGATGCTTCCCAGAAACGAGAATGAGTGAGAGGACAAGTGGAGCTAAGCGCAAACACAAGCACACGCAGATGCATAAACTGAAACAAGGAGTCAAGCAACACACACTCACTGTTTCTGTTCCAAGCGTCCACGAGCACAGACAAGTACAAATATGCAACCGCGTGAATGCTGATGTTTCACGAGGCATTTGCAGCTTGACCGGTCTGAGAAGATGACAGACCAGCACAACAAAACCTCGGCTATGAGTATGATTTATTTCACGCTGGTATTCTTTTTTTTTTTTAGAATCTACACCTCCTTGTCTGCACTAATTCATCTGCAGTCACACACAGAGAGTTCCATACACATACACAATCGTTTCCCTGGTGGAGGACGGTCCCACCTGGAGGTTGTGAACTCTATTCGACCCCGTTTGATTGGGTGCGGGCCGAACTCTCCCCCCCCCCCCCCCCCCCCCCCC